>OY744525.1:151694881-152294881 GCA_963556195.1 Sepiola atlantica
ATGGGAGAAAACGGGTGAGAGGGGGAAGAGGGAGGATTTTTCATATTAAATGCCAAGAAAAAAGCCTTCCAAATATTCTCCAGAAACACCACACAAAAAAATCAAACCCCTAACACCTCTCTCATAGACAGACCCCTACTCCTACCCACGCATTCCAATAACACATCCATATGCAACACGCTCAACAAATTAGGCATTCCAATAGTACAAACCACTTCTCAATCCATAAAACAAACTTTAAACACATCCAGACATTTCCAAAAAACACCCACATCCCATGCCGGCTTATACACTATCCCTTGCAATGATTGCCATCAATTCTACGTGGGAGAAACACAACGTGAATTAAAGAAACGATTAAATGAACATAAAAGGGATATAAAAAACAACAACCCTCTTAGTGCACTTTTCTCCCATGCTCTAGAATATGGTCATGCATTCAAATTTGAACAAGCCAAAATCACTAAACACATCCACAACAAATCTCGGCGAAGATTATTGGAAACTGCACTCATCACATCCTCCACTACTATCAAGCAGCGAAATGGTTTCTTTAACCTATCACCCTTAATAAGCAAGATCATCCTCACTGAACAAAGTCTTTTGCCTGATCATGGCTAACTTTTATTTTCATCTCTAACCTTATGACACTCTTCCATTCACCCACACCCTTCCCTTTTCTCCCTGTATCTTCTCTTATTTTTTCCTCATTTTTTCCCTCACATTTTTAATACTACAGTCCAAATAAACTTTCTCATGTTCCAAATATTTCAAATATATTCCTCACCCACCCTCTCAATCACCCCCCTCCCCCACCCACTCCAATCCCTCACTCATTGCTATCATTTTCCAAATATTTCAAATATTTCACACCCTATCACGACAAATCCTCCCTCTTCCCCCTCTCACCCGTTTTCTCCCATGCCTCTTCTTAAATTCCCTCATTTTCTTCAAACGCTCTCTGGGACTATGGCTTTCGCCCATCCACCGAGATCACAGCCCCCCCCTCCCTCTCTGCCCATCCCCATTTCCCTGCACACACCCCACACACACAAACGTTCCAACTCACTCTTCCCCTTCGGTCTCGACCGCAGCCATCTGGTCAGACACCCCCTCCCCCTTTTCCTCCAATCTCTCTCTGCCATCCATTTTACCCCTGCTCATCCCCCACCTCTTTCTCTCATCGCCAGCCACAGTAGTCCTTGCTCCCTCCACCCTTCCCCTTTTTTCTCCCACTCATTTTTCATTCTCTAACAAGTACGGACGTCCAGCTAGACGCTGCCATTATTTTTCATTTTATTTTATTTTTCTTCCCAACATGTCTACCCTACATGTATCCGTGCTTGCATGATATCTTTTCCCTATATCATCATCCTGATGAAGTCTTATAAATAAAGACGAAACGTTGATGTACACATAAAAAAACATCCAGTTTTTTGGTTTTCCTTTTTCATTTTACCATATATATATATATATATATACATATATACATATATATATACATACATATATGAAATAGTTAGTTTATGGAGTTAGTTTATCAGCATAAAACAGGATAGTTTAAATAACACAAACCCATCTCAAAAGTAAACTGATATTTTGGTTGCTGCAGATATGAACAGTCTTGTGCTTTAAAGATCTCTTCTTATGATATGATCAAACAAGTATGATATTGCAAGTGCTAAGGGGGCTAATCCATGGGATTAACACTTGATCTCTATATGACATACATAGATATGCGAATATTTCATCAAAGTTCTCCTTTACCTGTCAAATGTTGACTTAGTAAAGCAGTTCAGAACATTGATTTTCCTTTCCTCAATTGACCAGCTTACTATATTATAGTATATCTGTCTTGTGGTCTCTTTGTCTTTCCGGATTCCAGGACAACAATTCATCTAGTTTGGTGGAGTATCCAGCAAAGTGCTGTAATCTGCGGTAACATTACCTTGAGCAGGTGCACCATTCCTAATATAGGCCAGTGTATACTCTGTGTCAACAGCATGTTATGTGGGCATTTAGTTTTAGATGTATATTTTAAAAGATTTGTTTCATAGGCTTTTTAACAAATATTTGGAGGCAATATAAAATGTGTAAATTGTAGGGATGAGTGTAATCCTGGATGTACATAGATATAGTTACATTGCTTTTGAGTAGAACTTAGAACTTGATTCACTTTCAACACTCTAGCAACTCTCGGTTCTTCCTTTTTAGTCCGTCCTCACATACTGTAAGCAAGGTTTCTGACAAAGATTGAAATTCCATCTCAATGTCAATTCCATGTCAATCCATCCATCACATTAACCATTATCCTTCAGTCGCCTTTGGCCCTGATAAGTAATGATACATTTAAAAAATAAATGGCGATATTTACATTAGTAAAGTGCTTCTTGGAATGAAGAATTATGTACAGTCATGGATTAAATTGATTACTTCTCCACTATAAATGATATTTGTCAATAAAAGAAAATCATGTTTATAATATAGTATAACATTTCTCTTAAACATGTCTTCACAATTAATTACAATAATGGAATTGCCTAATATATTTTGCTATCTGTCACGAAATATTTTGCTACTATATTTGACCTAACTCAATGAATTTTTTTCTTTTCCACAATGTAAATATATTTATCACTTTTAATACTGTGATACACAGTTTAATTACATAATAATTGTAAATGAAAAACACAAAAACACACTAAGATACATTGATTTAAAGATACAATGATACATTCGTTTAATACAATACATGATTACAATGTGTCAAGCAGGCAGAAGTATTGATGGATGCATGACAAGTAAATAAAAGAAACAACTGATTTTGCAGGTATATGTGTGTTTATTACGTAACTCATTCACGGTCTCTTTCTGTTTTTTGTGAAGCGATGTATGAATGAAACTGATTTAAAATATAGTAGAAGTGTTTGTACTTATATTCGAGCTAACAGTAACTTCTACCAATAAGACGACAACGGTAACGTCTTTTTCTGCTTACAAAAAAAGGCTTACATAATGAACACATCATCACTGCTTATATCATGCATGGATGAATATATATATATATATATATATATATACCTCTCTCTCATTCTCTCTCCCTATACATATACAGGGTGTCCCAAAATAATGTATACACCATTTGAATCGTTATAACTCGTTCAATTTACTGAGTTTGATTTGCAAACAAAATTGATAAAAGAGTAGAACAGTAAGATACACATTTAAAAATACTGAAAGTAAAATTAACAAAAACATAGAAAATTAACTTTTAATAAACGTAAAGGCTACAATGTTTAAAGCAAGAAACCTGAAGTAATTGCAAAATGGGAGTAGTAATTGTAGTAGAATGTGCTCAAATACCGGAGTAAATGTCGCAGGACGTTTGTAGGTACAATTCTTCACGTCTTCACTATATGGAAAGTGTATTGAGCAGAACGGGTTGGGGTTAGGATGAGGGTTCATTTTATGAACATTCTGAAATTACCCTAAGTAGCCTTTATCTTTGTTAAAAGTTAATTTTCTATGTTTTTGTTAATTTTACTGTCAGTATTTTTAAATGAATATTCTTACTCAATCTTGTTTATCAATCTTGCAAATAAAAATCAGTAAATTGAACGACTTATAACAATTCAAAGGGTGTATACATTATTTTGGGACACCCTGTATATATATATATATATATATATATATATATATATATATATATATATATATATATTATATAATGCTTGAACATTAACCTCTCCAAAAATGCTTCATATATACATATATGTTTTTGATAAAATTTGCTGATCTGTCATCAGAAATACAGAAAAAGCAACTAATTTGTAAATCTAACAAATGAAAAATTAAATAGAACAATGTTGCACAACAAATTTATGACATAAAAACACTAAATATTAATGAATTAGAAAGAATTGCTAATTACCTCATAATTAACTGCATTGGATTGTAACAACACTAAATATTAATGAATTAGAAAGAATTGCTAATTACCTCATAATTAACTGAATTGTATTGTAACAACACTAAATATTAATGAATTAGAAAGAATTGCTAATTACCTCATAATTAACTGAATTGGATTGTAACAACACTAAATATTAATGAATTAGAAAGAATTGCTAATTACCTCATAATTAACTGCATTGTATTGTAACAACACTAAATATTAATGAATTAGAAAGAATTGCTAATTACCTCATAATTAACTGCATTGTATTGTAACAACACTAAATATTAATGAATTAGAAAGAATTGCTAATTACCTCATAATTAACTGAATTGTATTGTAACAACACTAAATATTAATTAATTAGAAAGAATTACTAATTACCTCATAATTAACTGAATTGTATTGTAACAACACTAAATATTAATGAATTAGAAAGAATTTCTAATTACCTCATAATTAACTGCATTGTATTGTAACAATAAATATTAATGAATTAGAAAGAATTGCTAATTACTCATAATTAACTGAATTGTATTGTAACAACAACAGATAACGTTATGTTGTTTACTATTTTTTTTAATTATAAATAGTTTTAAAACAATTTGTAATTTTTTAACATGGACTTTTTTCTGCTTACCTAACCAGGTTTACAGAATAAATTATTCTTACTAATAATGAGTCTTCTATTTCCTCTATAGAAACATATAAACATACATATATGCCAACATACTAATGTAAAGACTTTTGTAAACATATATTTAGGTATTAATTAATTATTCTTACTAATACTGATTCCTTTATTTCGTCTATAGGATGGTATGTAAACATATATTTCGATATTATATCATGCATGAATCGTGTTGATATCTAACTGTAAGCCTATTACTTACTTATATATCGAATACTATGTTATTTTGAATATTTGCCCAGGGTTTACTTTTAGGATGAATTACCATCAAGTCACATTGTCCTGAATAACTCTTGTACAGAGATACCGAATATAATCGAGGATGGTGTCCAGTAGGTAAATTCAAACTTACCAATATGTGTTCTCATGTCAACTTTAAAATGGTGTTTTCATGAATATTATGATCTGAAAACTTCACAAGAAAAGGGTTTCTCTCCAGCGTGTGTTCACATATGACGTTTCAGTGTTTCCTTATGTGGAAATGATTATCCACACACTTCACAAGAAAAAGGTTTCTCTCCAGCATGTGTTCACATATGACGTTTCAGTGTTTCCTTGTGTGGAAATGATTATCCACACACTTCACAAGAAAAAGGTTTATCCACTATCTGTATCCGCATGTGAACTTTTAATGTTGTCGTCTTGTAAAATGACGAACCACACACTTGACAAAAAATAAGGTTTCTCCTCAGTGTGTGTGTTTCAAGTAGACTTTCAAAGTTGCCTTGTTTGGAAATGGTGATTCACACACAACACAAGAATAAGGTTTTCTCTCAATCTGTGTTCGAATGTGAACTTTCAAAGTTGACTTGTTTGGAAATGGTGATTCACACACAACACAAGAATAAGGTTTTCTCTCAATCTGTGTTCGAATGTGAACTTTCAAAGTTGACTTGTTTGGAAATAATAATCCACATACTGCACAATAATAAGTTTTCTTCCTATTTGTTTTCTTTTAATTAAGTCGAAGTTCTCATAAATAAATATCTATATGTGATAACTAGTTATTCGACTGTTCCATTAAAGTTCTTATTTACCTTTCAATTGTTAAATAAGTTAAGAACATTAAATTTCCTCTCCCCAATTAACGAGTTGATTATGTTATAGTATATATTTAGTTTGCTCTATTGGTCTAACCGGTTTTCAGGACAAGAATTCACTTGGTCTGGTGGAATATCCAGCTAAGGGTTGTTATTTGAGGTAACATAACTAGATGTCTGTCTTTGAACCTGATCTTAAAAAATTCCCTTCAGTGGAAATGATGATCCACACACTTCACAAAAATTAGGTTTCTTTCTTTATTTTAAAATTTTCTTATCTTTCTGTTTTTGTTGGAACAGGGGCGTCCTAGCTGATGCCAGACATCCACCTGCTGTTTCAGACATTCCAACTTCGAGATCTTTTAAAGATTTTAACAGTCCCTATAAGTGCAATTGTTTGTATTTATTAATTCGAACCGTCCCTATAAGTGCAATTGTTTGTATTTATTAATTCGAACCGTCCCTATAAGTGCAATTGTTTGTATTTATTAATTCGAACCGTCCCTATAAGTGCAATTGTTTGTATTTATTAATTCGAACCGTCCCTATGAGTGCAATTATTTCTATTTATTAATTCGAACCGTCCCTATAAGTGCAATTGTTTGTATTTATTAATTTGAACCGTCCCTATAAGTGCAATTGTTTGTATTTATTAATTCGAACCGTCCCTATAAGTGCAATTGTTTGTATTTATTAATTCGAACCGTCCCTATGAGTGCAATTGTTTGTATTTATTAATTCGAACCGTCCCTATAAGTGCAATTGTTTGTATTTATTAATTCGAACCGTCCCTATAAGTGCAATTGTTTGTATTTATTAATTCGAACCGTCCCTATAAGTGCAATTGTTTGTATTTATTAATTCGAACCGTCCCTATAAGTGCAATTGTTTGTATTTATTAATTCGAACCGTCCCTATAAGTGCAATTGTTTGTATTTATTAATTCGAACCGTCCCTATAAGTGCAATTGTTTGTATTTATTAACTCGAACCGTCCCTATAAGTGCAATTGTTTGTATTTATTAATTTGAACCGTCCCTATAAGTGCAATTGTTTGTATTTATTAATTCGAACTGTCCCTTTAAGTGCAATTGTTTGTATTTATTAATTTGAACCGTCCGTATAAGTGCAATTGTTTGTATTTATTAATTCGAACCGTCCCTATAAGTGCAATTGTTTGTATTTATTAATTCGAACCGTCCCTATAAGTGCAATTGTTTGTATTTATTAATTCCAACTGTCCCTATAAGTGCAATTGTTTGTATTTATTAATTTGAACCGTCCCTATAAGTGCAATTGTTTGTATTTATTAATTCGAACCGTCTGTATAAGTGCAATTGCTTGTATTTATTAATTTGAACTGTCCCTATAAGTGCAATTGTTTGTATTTATTAATTCGAACCGTCTGTATAAGTGCAATTGCTTGTATTTATTAATTCGAACCGTCCCTATAAGTGCAATTGTTTGTATTTATTAATTCGAACCGTCCCTATAAGTGCAAATTGTGTGTGTCCGGATGTGAACTTTTAATGTCCTGGTCTCTGTAAACGGCGAACCATAGACTTGACATAAATACAGGATCTCCCTGAATGTTTAATTTTACTTCAGTCGAAGTTTTCAGAAATCAAGGGGCCTTTTCCTGGAGCTAACACTTGGTCTCTATATGAGATACATAGATACCCGAATATTCTATTAAAATTCTCCTTTATTTCTCAAGCATTGAGTTAGTAAAAAAGTTAAGAATAATAAATTTCTTCTCTCCCCAACTGACCAGTCAAGTATGTAATAGTATATCTTTGGTTGTGGTCTGTTGGTCTTACCGGATTCCAGGACAAGAATTCATCTAGTCTGGTGAGGTATCCAGCTACGTGGAGTTACTTGAGGTAACATCACTAGGAGAAGATGCACTATTCCTCGTATGAGGGGATCTTATTTGTGCTGCGGATACTATGTAATTTTTAATATTTGGTCAGGGTTTACTTGTAGGGGTAAGTATCCTCATGTCAGGTTGTCCTGACAAAACCTTGTACAGAGAGACCGAAGACACTCGAAGATAATGTCTAGTAGGTAATTCAAACTCCCTTTTTTTTTTCATTTTAATTTAGTTTATCTAAAGAGATCAAGGGGCCTACTCTTGAGGCTAACACTTGATTTCCCTATGAGTAAAATTTATATCCGAGGGCTCTCTTAAGGATAGATGTGGTTCCTTTTAGGGCTGCTATCTGTACTTCCCTACAATTTGGTTTTCCGGGGATTGTTTCTAAGTATTTACTTAGATTTTTTTTCACCAGACCAGTTGCCCCCACTACAACCGGTATGATGTTTATTTCATCGAGGGACCATGTTATTTTTAGATCATTTTTGAGATCTTGGTATTTTGTTATTTTTTCCCGTTCGGCTCTATTGAGACCGTAGTCATTTGGGACGGTTACATCAATGATGAGAGCAGTTTTATCTGGTTTGTTCCAGATGACAATGTCTGGTTTGATGGCCTTGTCTTTTCTGTATCTGCCCGCCTGTATGTCTTTATCATAGAACACTGTCACTTTTCCATTCGATGTTATGGGTGGGGGTTCGTGTTCCCAGATGTTCAGTGATCTTTCTAGCTGCATCTCTCCGCAGATCTTCCAATGAAGGTATTTACATACTTTGTTGTGGCGGGCAGTGTAATGGCCATCAGCCAAAAGGATCTTGCATCCAGACATTAGGTGGCTTGGACTTTCGGTGGCAGAGTGGCAGAACCTGCACTGGTCAGTTTTTTGTAGACCCGCCATTTTCTTAAATCCATTAGTAAGTAGGCCTTGGTCTTGTGCCGCTATTAATATCCGTTCCTCATCGAACGGGAAGTTGCCACTCTTGAGCCATTGTAGTGAAGCCTCCTTGTCGATATAGCTCTGGTTGAGTTCTTCAATGAACTTTCCTGCTCTTTTATTATTTCGCCTTCTTTCTAGTCTGGTCTTCAGCTCCTTTTTCGTGTACTCCTCCCTCTTCTTGCGCGCGATCAGGGTTGCTGGGTTGTTATCATCTTCGCTAGTGTTCTCCAGTGTGTTACCACTGAAATTATCGGCTAGTTTTGTTGTTGAGGTCTGCTGAGGAAGGTATTTGGTGTGATGTTCATTCACCATTCTCATTTTTTGATCACAGGAGCACTTTATATATTGTCCCACACTGACCATTGAGGCTCGGTAGGCATGATTGATCTCAATGAGGCCCAGACCACCTTCTCTTCGCGGTAAGTAAAGTCTGTCCATACACTGATGTCGGTAAATGACTTTATTTAAGGCAAGCATTTTCCGAGTTTTTGTGTCTAGTTTGTTGATGTAGCCTTGTGGCCAATTGTGTGTTCGCATGTGAACTTTCAATTATGCCTTTTGTGAAAATGATGATCCACCCACTTCACAAGAATTAAGATTAACCCCAGTGTGTGTTTGCATGTGAAGTTTCATTTCACCCTTTCGTGAAATTGATGATCCACACACTTCACAAAAATAAAGTTTCACCCAATGTGTGTTCGCATATGAAGTTTCAATTTTGCTTTCGTGAAAATGATTATCCACACACTTCACAAGAATAAGGTTTCTCAACTGTGTGTGTTCGTATGTGAAGAGTCAATTGATAATTTCGTGAAAATGATGATCCGCAAGTTCACAAGAATAAGGTTTCTCTCCTGTGTGTGTCCGGATGTGAACTTTTAATGTTCTTGTCAATGAAAACGATAAACCAGACTTGACACGAATAAGGCTTATCCCCAGTGTGTGTTTGCATGTGAATTTTCAAATGATCTTTTCGTGAAAATGATGATCCACATACTTCACAAGAAAGAGGTTTCTACCCAGTGTGTGTTCGCATATGAAATTTCAATGTTTGCTTTCGTGTAAATGATGATCCACACACTTCACAAGAAAAAGGTTTTTCCCCAGTGTGTATTAGCAGGTGAAGTTTCAATTTATCCTGTCGTGAAAATGATGATCCACACACTTCACAAGAATAAGGTTTCTCCCCAGAGTGTGTTCGCATGTGACGTTTCAAACTTTTTTTTTCTGAAAATGAGGATCCACACTCTTGACAAGAATAAGGTTTCTCCCCAGTGTGTATACGCATGTGAACTGTCAGATTTACCTTTAGTGAAAATGATGATCCACACACTTCACAAGAATAAGGCTTCTCCCCAGTGTGTGTTCGCATGTGAACTGTCAGATTTACCTTTAGTGAAAATGATGATCCACACACTTCACAAGAATAATGCTTCTCTCCAGTGTGTGTTCGCATGTGAACTGTCAGATTTACCTTTAGTGAAAATGACGATCCACACACTTCACAAGAATAAGGCTTCTCCCCAGTGTGTGTTCGCATGTGAACTGTCAGATTTTTCTTTAGTGAAAATGATGATCCGCACACTTCACAAGAATAAGGCTTCTCCCCAGTGTGTATTCGCATGTGAACTGTCAGATTTTCCTTTAGTGAAAATGATGATTCACACACTTCACAAGAAAAAGGATAATCCCCAGTGTGCGTTCGCATGTGAACTGTTAAATATCCCTTTAGTGAAAATGATAAACCGCACACTTCACAAGAATAAGGCTTCTCCCCTGTGTGTGTTCTCATATGACGTGTCAATGTGTTATTTTGTGAAAATGATGATCCACACACTTCACAAGAATAGGGTTTCTCCCCAGTGTGTGTTCGTATGTGAACTGTCAAGTGTTGCTTTTGTGAAAATGATGATCCACACACTCTACAAGAAAAAGGTTTATCCCCAATGTGTGTTTGCATGTTAAATTTTAAAATTGCCTTCAGTGAAAATGATGATTCACAAATATCACAAGAAAAAGGTTTCTCAACAGTGTGTTAACATTTGAACTATAAAATTTTATTTTTGTAAACATAATGATAAAACCCTTCAGAATAACAAGTTTTCTCTATTTGCTTTAGTTTAATTTTACTTCAGTCGAAGTTCTCAGAAATCAAGGAACCAATCCTAGGACTAACACTTGATCTCTCTATGAGATTCATAGATATTCGAATATTCCATTAAAGTTGTATTTTATCTCTTAAACGATGAGTTAGTAAAAATATTAAGAACATTAATTCTCCTTTCCCCAATTGACTAGTTGATTATGTTATAGTATAGCTTACTTGTCATCTCGTGGTCTTACTGGATTCCGAGACAAGAATTCACCTAGTCTGGTGTAGTATCCAGCTAAGTGATGTTACTTGATGTGGCATCACTAGAAAAAGGTGCCCAATTTCTTTTATAAGCAGGTGTACAGTCAATCCGATGGCATCTTATTTAGGTTTTGAATACTATGCTATTTAGAATATTTGGTCAGGGTTTACTTGTAGGGTGAAGTATGCTTAGGTCAAGATTTCATGACAAACCCTTGTACATAGAGACCGAAGACATTCGAGGATGGTGTCTAGTAGGTAATTTAAACACTCTCATGCGTGTGTTTGCCTGTTACCTTTTTAAGTTGCAATCAGTGCAAATAATTATCCACATATAATTGACAGCAATAAGTTTTCTGACCAATGCACTTGCATGTATTTTCAAATTTGAATTCACTGTAAATGATCGATACTGTAACAGCAATTAGGTTTCCCCTTATATTGTTAGGATTAGGGTTAATAGTTATATTAAATTAGTTTTTATATGAAGTGTGCAATGATCAGATTTACAGATAATACTCAGAATATTTCTCAAAAATAATATTAATTATTATGAAATTCAACTACATGATAATATTTCTTCCAACTTCACTAACAGAAATTATCAGAAAGAATTAGTCTCCTAAACACACATATATATATATATATATATATATATATATATATATATATATATATATATATACACACACACAGGTACAATTTTTTGTTTTTAGATGTTTCTTTCAAAATAATTGTAAGTTAATTCTTATTAACTCATATGTGGAGTATTTCCTTAAGTGTATTTTTTGGGGAAGAGTGTAATCCTCGATGTACATTCTTACATATGCTGAGCTAAGTTGGAAGAATTTCAATCATCATTCAAATGTCTGTATATGCATCTCATTAACCATTATCCTTGAGCATCCTTTGGCCTTGATAAGTGATGAAACATTAAAAGAATTACTATATTTACATTAGTAGAGTGCTCCTCCGAATGAAAAATTATGTATAGCCATTAATTCAATTTATTTCTTCTTCTCCACTGCAACGTATATCTGTGAATAGAAAAACTCAATTTCTTAATAATATTTCATAAAAGTTATCTTAAACATGTTTTCATAATTAATTACAATACTTGACTTGTTCAATGTTTCGATTTGGTTCATACAATCTTTATCCGCCATATTTTACCTATCTTAACAGATTCTTTTTTAATTCTCTATTAAAAAATGTAGACATATTTATCTATTATAAGAACGCGTAAGACACAGTGTAATTACATGACAAGATGCACTCGTGAATGGAGAACACAAAGACACACAAAAAATGTTTAGAAAAACTTAGAAATAATAAAAAAATTACAAGTTTTCCTTAATCCTAACCTTAACCCCAAGTTAGGGTGACTATAGATTCATGAACGACCAGAAATGCTGGCTCCATGTTTTAAGATGGGTAAGGTGAGTCGCAGATGCTCTTCACTGACGGAATTAGAGATGAACTGACTAGCCGTGTATAATGGATTGTATCAGATTTCCTCCGTCTTTGGAAACAGCTGTGTTTGCAGGCTCAATTGCCCGTGCCCTCTGCACCAAGGTTCCGAGATTTTCAAAAGAGTATGCCATCTACAGAAAAACCGACGTGTACACCTGCACACTGGGAGCCAGACACCATGACAGACCAGGGGGAAAGTTTGCCAGGCATGTGAACATCGTCCTAACGTCCATGCCATAGATTGTTAAGCCGTAAGAACGAGCAGACGCAATAGTATCACATGCAGATATAACAAGAGGAAAAAAGAAGTTGTGCTGTCAGATTCGGGTGGCAGGCCAGTGTCAGCGATTGAAAGGCGCTATGAGGGCAGATGTTGCCCTTCATCGTCCCCCTTCCATTGCAGCCTCAATCACTGCGGTCATCACCATATTTGGCATTCCACTTTCTACGCAGTACATCTCTATTGTTAGCAATACAGATACATAACTGTTTGTGAAGGTGCACCCTTTAAAGAATTTTATAGACCAAAACAATGTCGAAACCAAAACATAATACAAATAACAAGTGCAAAAATTACCAAAAAATTTGCGATAAGTTATTTTCCTTTACTTTGTCAGCATTATACAAAATAAACTAAAAAATAAACATAAAATGATTGAATAAAAGATAAGGCATGCATATAGTTGAAGTTAGAATAAAACGTTGTTTAAAAGTAACACAAAATAGTTATATGTAGAATTTGGTATATTCCGTCTACTGTTCTCATCTTGGGTGTTTTTATCACCACGTTTCGGCCGATGTAACATCCGACGTTCCTCAGGTGTTCTTTGTTGAACTTGGGAATCTTGACGGCTCGAACGAAACCCTTTATTAAATCTGCAGGGGAAGCATGCTGTCGTTCCATCTGCCATTACTGGAAGAAATCTTCAGGAAGCCGCAATTTTTCGTATCGCCCGTATGACTGTCACTTAGAACTGAATACTTAGTACTATATCCACTGCGTCACAAGGCCTTGCAGACAATTCTAGTATGAATTTTGGGAGCCTTTAACCTATTCTTGTTTTTGATCTAACTACTTATCACTATAGATCACAACTTATCTATTATTTATAATTATAGGTCCCCATATCGTATTGAATTCTATACAAAATTTAGATGTAACTTATTAATTAGTCTAAAATTGTATTTTTATCCCGAAATAAAATTCTGATCTATTGTTTTAGACTTTAAATTCGATCTTTTATGCAATGTCTTCATCGTTGGAGGGTATCTTGTAATTTCTTCTGATTATCTTTCACGCTTGACATCTAAAAGTAAATTCTTTTGAAAAAAAAGAACAAGTAAACAATTATTTTCAAGTGAATGAATAATCCGACTCAGTTGACAGGCCTCCTTTACTTACGATGGCTGTGATCTCAGGTAATTAGCAATAACGAGAAGATAATAATAACGAGAATGCAATAATAACGAGAAGGTAATAATAACGAGAAGGCAATAATAACGAGAAGGTAATAATAACGAGAAGATAATAATAACGAGAAGGTAATAATAACGAGAAGGTAATAATAATGAGAAGGCAATAATAATGAGAAGGCAATAATAACGAGAAGGTAATAATAAGGAGAAGGTAATAATAACGAGAAGGTAATAATAATGAGAAGGTAATAATAACGAGAAGGTAATTATAAGGAGAAGGTAATAATAACGAGAAGGCAATAATAACGATAAGGCAATAATAACGAGAAGGTAATTATAAGGAGAAGGTAATAATAATGAGAAGGTAATAATAACGAGAAAACAATAATAACGAGAAGGTAATAATAAGGAGAAGGTAATAATAACGAGAAGGTAATAATAATGAGAAGGCAATAATAATGAGAAGGCAATAATAACGAGAAGGTAATAATAACGAGAAGATAATAATAACGAGAAGGTAATAATAACGAGAAGGTAATAATAATGAGAAGGCAATAATAATGAGAAGGTAATAATAACGAGAAGATAATAATAACGAGAAGATAATAATAACGAGAAGGTAATAATAACGAGAAGATAATAATAACGAGAAGGTAAATTTTTGAATTGTTACAACCTGAAAATTGTTTGAAAAAAAATTTGTAATTTCCTCTAATTATCTTTTGCGCTTTACATCTATAAAAAGTAAATATGTTAAAAAAAAGGAACAAGTAAACAATTATTTTCAAGTGAATGAATCATCCGACTCAGTTAACAGGCCTCCTTTACTTACGATGGCCGTGATCTCAGGTAATTAGCAATAATGAGAAGGTAATAATAACGAGAAGGCAATAATAACGAGAAGGTAATAATAACGAGAAGATAATAATAATGAGAAGGCAATAATAACGAGAAGGTAATAATAACGAGAAGATAATAATAATGAGAAGGTAATAATAACGAGAAGATAATAATAATGAGAAGGCAATAATAACGAGAAGGTAATAATAACGAGAAGGTAATAATAATGAGAAGGTAATAATAACGAGAAGGTAATAATAACGAGAAGATAATAATAATGAGAAGGCAATAATAACGAGAAGGTAATAATAACGAGAAGATAATAATAATGAGAAGGTAATAATAACGAGAAGATAATAATAATGAGAAGGCAATAATAACGAGAAGGTAATAATAACGAGAAGGTAATAATAATGAGAAGGTAATAATAACGAGAAGGTAAATCCCGGGAGTTTTCTTCGTTTCCATTTTAAAACAAATTTAAAAAATATTTGTTTTGTAAAAAATATCAATTGTTGAAAAAATAAAATCTATTTCTTAAACTTACGAAAAACCAGTTTCGTATTTTGTTGAGTCTTGTTTATTTTACAAAATAAATGATGAGAACCGTTCATTAATTCGATAAAAAATGGGACTACGTGCCTGCTTTGCCATCAATATATGACATGAACTAAAACAATGGCCAAAACAACAATAAAAACAAAAAAATGTAGGCCAAAGTCAAAATGCAACAATTAAAAAAAAATGGTCAAAATAACAATAAAAACAAACAATGCGTGAATAGCAACAATTTAGAAAAAAGACGTGAGTTAAAAAAAATATGCTAGAAAACAATAATTACACAAACAAAAAATAACAAAAAATATTACTTAAAATAAATCAGTAAGAGTTTTTTTTTGTTGGTTTTAATTTTTCTTTCTATTTTCCGTTTCAGATATTCGGGTTTTATTTCGGCTGTTAACGGATTTTACCGAGGTAAAAATAGAGCGATGGGGCCCCCGATCAACAGCCTGAGAAACCACCTGTGCGCATGCGCAAAACCACCCGAGAAACCACATGTGCGCATGCGCCAATGTAGACAGGAAGCGCACAATTTAAAATATAAAAATATATAAAAAAAAAACAAATCTAAATTTCGCAAAACTGAAAACGCTATTGAATGAAAATGTAGAATAAAAAACAAACACGTAATAATAAAAAACAAACACGTACATTTTTACAGGATACAAATGGTTAATTTTATTTACTAAAACGTTGAAAACGTCTTCGTGTTCCCGTATTCTTCCTTTTAACAATGATGGTTTCGTCGATTTCGACGATTTTTTCTACTCCTCCGATTTGTAATTGTCCAATATTAGTTTTTCGGGGTATTTCTTTGCCCAAAGATACATGAGTATTACTAATTTCTTCAAACTCATTCTTGACTTTTCAAAGAAAGAGTCTTTCCTAACGGAGACTTTCTTCCTGCATATTTTAACTCCGCATCGCAGAATATAACCATCAGTTAATTTTTCACTACCAATCCATTTCATGGTAGACCCACAAACACATAGTCTGGATTCTTTAATTAATTTTAATTCCTTAAGAAAAATAAATAAATTCGCAGTAGAAGCGTTCATACAATTCTTCTATCTTCATTTTACATCAATTTTAAATTGTGCGCTTCCTGTCGTCACTTCCGGTGGTTTCTCGGGCGGTTGATCGGGGGCCCCTACGCTCTATTTTGACCATAACTTCTTTTAAATATTAAATATTTGGACACAAATAGGTCACAAATGAATAGGTAAACAAAAATAAATTATTTTTGACTAATTTCACAACTGTATTTCTTTTCAAATATTTAATGTCGCCAATAGTAACGTTTACCAAAGTCGGTTTTTCATCTTTCTTTTTGGCTGAACTAGCAAAGGGTGCAGAGATAGAATAATACCGAAAAAATATAATTACTTTTTGAAAAATTATAATTCGATTTAATAAGTTAATCTTAATGAGTGGAAAATCGAGACTTAGGAAACAATAAAAACAAATGAAATTGAATTAAGTTGAATTCATTTTTGATTGTATTAAATTTAAACATTTACAACGAAAGTTTTTTTAAAACTCCAATTTAAAATTCAATCGTAAAATGAACGAAATGAAAACAATTTCCGTAGTGATTGAACTTACCTTTTTGTATTTCGTTCTTCTTATTTGTTTTCTTTACAAAATGAAATTGATTAAATAATCAAATGTTAAGTAAATTTCATCTTTACAAAGAAATAGAAGAGTCAACAAGGGAGATAATTAAGTACACTAATAAGTAAGTATATCTGGAATTCGGAAGTTTAACCCAGACCTCAAAACAGGGCATTTTTACGATTAGCTTTTGAAAGTGTGGATGTCCGAAAGATAAAATCTCGGTAAAGATCTACAATCTGGGTCTTGGAATTTTTTCTTATGTTTACGTAACATACATATTTATTGAAGAAAAATTGTGTTTACTTTCTTGAGGTAATATTAAATAAAGAAGTTATATAAAGTTAACATCATGGAATTTTTTCTTATGTTTACGTAACATACATATTTATTAAAGAAAAATTGTGTTTAATTTCTTGATGTAATATTAAATAAAGAAGTTATATAAAGTTAACATCATGGAATTTTTCTTATGTTTACGTAACATACATATTTATTGAAGAAAAATAATGTTTACTTTCTTGAGGTAATATTAAATAAAGAAGTTATATAAAGTTAACATCATGGAATTTTTTCTTATGTTTACGTAACATACATATTTATTGAATAAAAATTGTGTTTACTTTCTTGAGGTAATATTAAATAAAGAATTTATATAAAGTTAACATCATGGAATTTTCTCTTATGTTTACGTAACACATATTTATTGAAGAAAAATAATGTTTACTTTCTTGAGGTAATATTAAATAAAGAAGTTATATAAAGTTAACATCATGGAATTTTTTCTTATGTTTACGTAACATACATATTTATTAAAGAAAAATAATGTTTACTTTCTTGAGGTAATATTAAATAAAGAAGTTATATAAAGTTAACACTATGGAAATTTTTCTTATGTTTACGTAACATACATATTTATTGAAGAAAAATAATGTTTACTTTCTTGAGGTAATATTAAATAAAGAAGTTATATAAACTATGGAAATTTTTTTTTACATACAATTTTTTTTATTTATATCAATTTTTTTTTTAAATCAGCGTCATGGAATTTTTTCATTACAGACATATTTCTTAAAGACAATTTGTATGTGTCCAAACATATGAATTTATTATTTATTAATACTTTTTAAAAATTAAAGAAAATTATCGTCATTAATTTTTTTTATTACAGATATATTTCTTAAAACAATTGTGTTTCCACAAATATGAATTCATTATTTATTAATACTTTTAAAAAATGTAATAAAATTAACCTCATAAAATTTTTTCAGGACATATATTTCTTGAAATAAATTTGTATGTGTCCAAAAATATGCATTTATTATTTATTAATATTTTTAAAAAAAATTAAATAAAATCAATGTCATGAAATGTTTACGTAACATACATATTTATTAAAGAAAAATAAAGAAGTTATATAAAGTTAAAATAGTTGAATTCTTTTTTTACATACAATTTTTTTATTCATATTAAAAAAATTAAAAAAATTAACGTCATGGAATTTTGTCATTACAGATATATTTCTTCAAGAACATTTGTATGTCTCTAAAAATATGAATTTATTATTTATTTATATTTTTTAAAATTAAATTAAATTAAGGTCATGATTTTTTTTCATTACAGATGTACTTCTTTAAGAAAATTTGTATGTATACAAAAATATGAATTAATTATTAATAATTATTTTTAAAAATTAAAGAACATATTGTCATGAAATTTTTTCATTACATACATATTTCTTGAAAAAAAATTGCATGTGTCCAAAAATATTAATTTATTATTTATTTATATTTTTAAAAATTAAATAAAATAAACATCTTGAAATTTTTACAAGATATACAAATTTTCTTCGAGAAATATATATGTGTCAAAAAATATGAATTTATTATTAATTAATATTTTAAGAATTACAGAAAATTATAATCATGAAATTTTTTCATTACAGACATATTTCTTGAAGAAAAATTCTATGTGTCTAAAAATAGTAATTTATTATTAATTCATATTTTAAAAAAATAAATAAAATTATCGTCATGAAATTTTTTCATTACAGAGATATTTTATGAAGAAAATGTGTATGTGTCCAAAAATATTAATTCATTATTTATTAATATTTTAAAAAATTTAAATAAAATTAACGTCATGAATTTTTTCATTACAGATGTACTTCTTGAAGAAAATGTGTATGTGTTCAAAATATGAATTTATTATTTATTAATATTTTTTGAGAAAATTAAACAAAGACAACATCATAATTTTTTTCATTACAGATGTATTTCTTGAAAAAATATGTATGTTTCACAAATATGAATTCATTATTAA
Organism: Sepiola atlantica; assembly: GCA_963556195.1. NCBI lineage: Eukaryota > Metazoa > Mollusca > Cephalopoda > Sepiida > Sepiolidae > Sepiola > Sepiola atlantica. Next base: position 151,713,959 of record OY744525.1, read on the forward strand.
TTAATATTTTGAAAAAAATTAAATAAAATTAACATAATTAAATTTTTTAAATACGTATATATTTCTTGAAGCAAATGTGTATGTGTCGAAAATTATGAATTTATTAATTATTAATATTATTTAAAAGTTTACTAAAATCGACGCCATGGGATTTTTAAATAAAGAAATTTTGTTTTTGAACAAAATTTACGTATTTTTTCTGTGTTTAGCGTCGTTATCTGTTTCAGATGTAAGATTTGTTACAAGATTATTGTCTTTTCAGACATCCATACTCACAAAAACTAAAGGTACAAATTCTTTTTTAGGGGGTCTGCATTTAACTTCCGAATTATCAGTATATCAATAAGTTTTCCGGTTAATTTATTTTTAATTGCAATATTTCGCATGTATCTCAATGAAAATAAGAACCCAAAAATGATAACGTCTACTGTCAAGCCAACGCGTTGTAGGAGATTATCTCCCCTTCTTCTAATATGAAGACGCCATGCATTTTTGCCTTTTTGAGTCCATTGACTTTGATTAGTCAGGGAGACTGTTTGGATTTGGGCAGTAGCCTAGGTGGCAAGGCACTGTATTCTGTATGCATTGCTTCACGTGTAAATTTAGAGGCACAAGATACACCTGGACTATTACCTCCCCTTACAAAGATTTTGGTGGATTTGGGCTAGATAGCCAATTACTCAGATAAAGGTCAGTGGAAGAAGGACAGTAGTTTAGCTTATTGCAATCCTTCCAAAGAAAGGTGCAGGTAAATTTGAGTAACCCTGTAACCTTTGAGGTACACTTTTGTACCCTTTGTTCTGTGCTAGCGAGCACATTGGGAAAGAGAGTCTAACCAATGATTCTTTGACTTCTTGTCCTTAATCTCCTTGTAACCTTGTTAGGGTCAAGGGGTGATTATTCTGGCCGGAGTTTGGTGAACTCAAGCTCAGCTGGGTTATTCTGATCTCAGTTGAGTATCACCTGTTTTTGGAGTCTGGGGGTATTTGCTGAATACTTGATGTGTAGTTCAGTGATTCAGCAAATCTGCGAGAGTTCAGATTCTGTTCTGCAAAAGCCTTCTGCAGAACTGGGCTGGTATCAGCCTGAAGTTGATCCAGTTCGGATGACCTTCCCTGCACGGGAGTCATCTTCAGATACTAAGGCTATTGAATGCTTTCTGGATTTGAGTTCCTCATTTATAATTTTTAGTTACACCTACGGACCAACACAAGCAAACTAAAGCGGACACAAAATGTATAGTTATTAATATGAAAGTGTTTTCTATTATTGGAGAAGAAAATGCAAACTCGCTATGCAACTACAGACAAACAGTCACTATTCCGCTAGTGATTTATTGAATTCAAAAAACCATAATAATTAAATGAAATTACTACACCGGTCAAAATTATTAAATATTTACATATTATACATAAAATCATCCTGAAAACATTATCTATATGACACTGTTATAATACTGTAAGCGTATGGTGACAAGCAGAAATGAACGAACTACACAGGATTAAAATTGGAAAAATACTATGGTTTATTTTCCGATAAGTTATTTCGGAATTGGAGTGAATGTCAATAACAGTCGAGAAGCCTTGGTGGGCAGTAGTAATTTGTGAGCCGAGCGAGCAGTGGTAGAAGCAGTAATAGTTGCGGTGTAGAGATGTCGGCATTGGAGGACGCGGTGTAGTAGTAGTGTAAATAGTTGTGTTCAGCGTCGCTGATTCAATGGCGTTTAGCAGACGAAATTGTTGTGATAGTTGCGTTGTTATTTTGTTGTACTTGAAGTTGCTGGGTTTTTCGTCGTTGTTTGAGGAGGACCGAAAGTCGCTATTCTTGTGTTCTTGGCGGATTCCAGATTTTTTCCTTCTCCCCCCCCCCTTCTATATCTCTCCTTCCTGTAAAAGAAAAAAACTTCCTTGTTCACTGGGCCCAGCTGTTTTTATGTGAAAGTGGCGGACGTAGTTGTAGACTCTTGGCTCGCAGGGGAGAAGACCAATAATGGCCGTTGACTCCAGAAAACTGTGTTTGTTTGTGGTACTATTTTTGGCCATAGTAATCACGGTACATGATCGGTCAGCCCGTAATTTCGTGGTAGTAAACATGATTATGTTTACCGACTTTTGTGCCACTGTGGCGATCACAGAACGCCTCCCAGTGCCTGGGATTCCACTTTTAAGCGGTCGGGAATCAGGTAAATAAGGCCGACTTGGATGGCGGTCGCCATGGTAACACATGCCAGACAGTATGACTGCGTCTTCAGATCAAAACGAGATCTAAAATCATAACAGCTCCCCCAGATCTCATTTTGACCTGAATTGTCCGGCACGGTTAGAGTTGCATGTGTGAAGTGTCAATAGTCTAGGGATCAGATTTGGTCTGTATTCCGATAGCATTTGAGGGATTTCTATGTGTCTGGAGTCTTGTATATTCTGCGCGGTTACTTGACGAATGAGCGCATTTGATCTACGCGGTTGCTTGACTGATGAGCGCATTTGATCTACGCAGTCGCTTGACTGATAAGCACATTTGATCTACGCGGTTGCTTGATTGATGAGCACATTTGATCTACGCGGTCGCTTGACTGATGAGCGCATTTGATTTACGCGGTTGCTTGACTGATGAGCGCATTTGATCTACGCGGTCGCTTGACTGATGAGCGCATTTGATCTATGCGGTCGCTTGACTGATGAGCGCATTTGATCTACGCGGTTGCTTGACTGATGAGCACATTTAATCTACGCGGTTGCTTGATTGATGAGCGCATTTGATCTACGCGGTCGCTTGACTGATGAGCGCATTTGATTTACGCGGTTGCTTGACTGATGAGCGCATTTGGTTTACACGGTTGCTTGACTGATGAGCGCATTTGATCTACGCGGTTGCTTGACTGATGAGCGCATTTGATCTACGCGGTTGCTTGATTGATGAGCACATTTAATCTACGCGGTTGCTTGATTGATGAGCGCATTTGATCTACGCGGTCGCTTGACTGATGAGCGCATTTGATTTACGCGGTTGCTTGATTGATGAGCGCATTTGATCTACGCGGTCGCTTGACTGATGAGCGCATTTGATCTATGCGGTCGCTTGACTGATGAGCGCATTTGATCTACGCGGTCGCTTGACTGATGAGCGCATTTGATTTACGCGGTTGCTTGACTGATGAGCGCATTTGATCTACGCGGTCGCTTGACTGATGAGCGCATTTGATCTATGCGGTCGCTTGACTGATGAGCGCATTTGATCTACGCGGTTGCTTGACTGATGAGCACATTTAATCTACGCGGTTGCTTGATTGATGAGCGCATTTGATCTACGCGGTCGCTTGACTGATGAGCGCATTTGATTTACGCGGTTGCTTGACTGATGAGCGCATTTGATCTACGCGGTTGCTTGACTGATGAGCGCATTTGATTTACGCGGTTGCTTGACTGATGAGCGCATTTGATCTACGCGGTCGCTTGACTGATGAGCGCATTTGATCTACGCGGTCGCTTGACTGATGAGCGCATTTGATCTACGCGGTTGCTTGACTGATGAGCGCATTTGATTTACGCGGTCGCTTGACTGATGAGCGCATTTGATCTATGCGGTCGCTTGACTGATGAGCGCATTTGATCTACGCGGTTGCTTGACTGATGAGCACATTTAATCTACGCGGTTGCTTGATTGATGAGCGCATTTGATCTACGCGGTCGCTTGACTGATGAGCGCATTTGATTTACGCGGTTGCTTGACTGATGAGCGCATTTGATCTACGCGGTTGCTTGACTGATGAGCGCATTTGGTTTACACGGTTGCTTGACTGATGAGCGCATTTGATCTACGCGGTTGCTTGACTGATGAGCGCATTTGATCTACGCGGTTGCTTGACTGATGAGCGCATTTGATCTACGCGGTCGCTTGACTGATGAGCGCATTTGATTTACGCGGTTGCTTGACTGATGAGCGCATTTGATCTACGCGGTCGCTTGACTGATGAGCACATTTAATCTACGCGGTTGCTTGACTGATGAGCGCATTTGATCTACGCGGTCGCTTGACTGATGAGCGCATTTGATTTACGCGGTTGCTTGACTGATGAGCACATTTAATCTACGCGGTTGCTTGACTGATGAGCGCATTTGATCTACGCGGTCGCTTGACTGATGAGCGCATTTGATTTACGCGGTTGCTTGATTGATGAGCGCATTTGATCTACGCGGTCGCTTGACTGATGACGCATTTGATCTACGCGGTCGCTTGACTGATGAGCGCATTTGATCTACGCGGTTGCTTGACTGATGAGCGCATTTGATTTACGCGGTCGCTTGACTGATGAGCGCATTTGATCTACGCGGTTGCTTGACTGATGAGCGCATTTGGTTTACACGGTTGCTTGACTGATGAGCGCATTTGATTTACGCGGTTGCTTGATTGATGAGCGCATTTGATCTACGCGGTTGCTTGACTGATGAGCGCATTTGATCTACGCGCTTGCTTGACTGATGAGCGCATTTGATCTACGCGGTTGCTTGACTGATGAGCGCCTTTGGTTTGCGCAATTGCTTGACGAATGAGCGCATTGGTGACTGCTGCACATGTGGGTCTGCGCTGTTGTCTGATGAATGAGCGCATTGGTGACTGCTACACATGTGGGTCTGCGCTGTTGTTTGATGAATGAGCGCATTGGTGACTGCTGCACATGTGGGTCTGCGCTGTTGTTTGATGAATGAGCGCATTGGTGACTGCTGCACATGTGGGTCTGCGCTGTTGTTTGATGAATGAGCGCATTGGTGACTGCTGCACATGTGGGTCTGCGCTGTTGTCTGATGAATGAGCACATGTGGGTCTGTGCTGGTGTTGCTGCGTGTCGTTCAAGTTGATGGGTCCTCCTGTTGATCAACGAACGTCCAGTTGTTGAGTATCCGGTCGTGCCCGTGCAGGTGCACTCGTTTTTTTTGAACTGGTGTTATTTCTTCCATAATGTTGTCAGCTATGTCCGGGAATGTTTGGTGCTTGATGAATGTCCAGGAAGATGTGGTTGTCGCGTCTTGTGTTGAAGAGAGTTGGTAGATCTTGAAGGGTGATGTTGATGCTTGCTGAGCCCGACTTTTAACAACCAGTATTAAGTCGTGAGGCTTGGTGTTGTTGTTCGTGTTTGCTGAGTTTGTTGAAATGTTCAAAATCGTGGTTGATGAGGTCTGGACGATATGTCATCTTCTTTACCAGATTTTGTGTTTGAAATTGCCGATCTGTGATCTTCGATGAGGCTGAGAAGTTCATTAGGTATGAATCCCGAGTAGTCCATTCTACTTATCGCACGCTTCTGACACCAGTTGTTATAATACTGTAAGCGTATGGTGACAAGCAGAAATGAACGAACAACACAGGATTAAAACTGGAAAAATACTATGGTTTATTTTCCGATAAGTTATTTCGGAATTGGAGTGAATGTCAATAACAGTCGAGAAGCCTTGGTGGGCAGTAGTAATTTGTGAGCCGAGCGAGCAGTGGTAGAAGCAGTAATAGTTGCGGTGTAGAGATGTCGGCATTGGAGGACGCGGTGTAGTAGTAGTGTGAATAGTTGTGTTCAGCGTCGCTGATTCAATGGCGTTTAGCAGACGAAATTGTTGTGATAGTCGCGTTGTTATTTTGTTGTACTTGAAGTTGCTGGGTTTTTCGTCGTTGTTTGAGGAGGACCGAAAGTCGCTATTCTTGTGTTCTTGGCTGATTCCAGATTTTTTCCTTCTCCCCCCCCCCCCTTCTATATCTCTCCTTCCTGTAAAAGAAAAAAACTTCCTTGTTCACTGGGCCCAGCTGTTTTTATGTGAAAGTGGCGGACGTAGTTGTAGACTCTTGGCTCGCAGGGGAGAAGACCAATAATGGCCGTTGACTCCAGAAAACTGTGTTTGTTTGTGGTACTATTTTTGGCCATAGTAATCACGGTACATGATCGGTCAGCCCGTAATTTCGTGGTAGTAAACATGATTATGTTTACCGACTTTTGTGCCACTGTGGCGATCACAGAACGCCTCCCAGTGCCTGGGATTCCACTTTTAAGCGGTCGGGAATCAGGTAAATAAGGCCGACTTGGATGGCGGTCGCCATGGTAACACATGCCAGACAGTATGACTGCGTCTTCAGATCAAAACGAGATCTAAAATCATAACAACACTTACTTATGTACATTTATATAGCTTAGATATTTCGAAATATTTTTGTTAACTTTGTTCTAGTTCTCATGAAAAAAACCACATCACAATTTAACTAGAACTTGTCATCGAAGTTTAAATAGTCTGCGTAATCTCAGGAATATCCAATTAAAACGAACCTTGAGGATATTAAATAAAATGTAAGGTATGAAATATGAAAACAAAAAAAAGATTTTCACTTTCTTGTTCATCAGTTTTTAGCAGTTTATTTTCAACTTATCCCTGCTCAATAAGATCCTCAAATCATAAAAGTATGCTGTAAAGGTTGGAAAACATAACCAGAGCTTGTACCAAAGAAAACCCGGTCATGTTTGATGTGCCATCCATGTGTACAACTTTAATGCTAAGCCAGATGAAAAGCAGTAAATACACCTTCCTTTCTAGTCTCACTCTTTAAACAAAGGTTTCAGTGAAGTCTACTAAAGTATTCTGGAATAGACTCGGGAAATTAAAAACAACAAAAACAAAACAACAATGATAAAAACAAATTATTTATAGCAAACTGAGAAGACTTTAATTATCTGCCGACTTGTATACTTTTAACGTGAAAAACTCTTCAATTAAAACAAATATATATTATTTCGTTCAAAGCGGTCTTTACACAAAAAAAAACAAATGATAGCTTGTTGCTTGAAAGTTGTCAAAAATGACTTATCCTACTACTACCTCTAAGTCCCAGTTGCAAGGTCCACACCCCCGAACTTAGGATTAGTGGTAGTAATAGTTTTTGTTAGAATTTTTTAGGAACGTAGTAAACGGAGAAGTGATGATTTATTTCCGGTGTGTCGTAAGGAGAGCTTAAAATTTTGAAATGAAAACACTAAAAAAGTTTCAACACGTTTAATGTATACAGGGCGGTAGATAAATACATTTTATTGCGTTTGGTATAGGTCATTTGTTTTTTCTTTTGTTTACGATTTCTCGACTGTTAACTATTCTGTATTTTCACCATTTAATCTGCTGTTTCTGTTTAGAAGAACTCTACAAGTGCTGAGTTAGAAATAAGGTCGGTTTTTGATGTGCCTAAAATCAAGCTCCCCCAAAAAGGTCACTCTGGATTTGAATTAAAATTACCTCAGTCTTGAACAATTTCTCATTCACTTACTGAGAACAGAACGATAAAGTAGTAAAATTGAACTTTTTCACTCAAGATGGCTGCCGATTGTGACATCAATGTGAGGTGTGTAAATCTAAAATAATGTCCCCCAGTCGGCGAATAGGAATTTAGCATTTTTTTCTGATTTTTGTGACCAAAAATTTTATAATAAAAATAACACCGATTTATTTACGTTGTTTGTTTTAAGATGGGGAGAGGAGGTATTAATTTGTAGATTAAGGCCTAACACTGACCGACCCCCCCCCCCCCAAAAAAAAATAATATAATATAATAATTGTTTCGGTAAAGTTGAACTGCAAAAATCAGAAGAAAAAAAAACTATTGTTGCCGGTTTATTTATTTTGACTTATTTATATTCATTTATAAACTTAATAAAATAAACTTAATAATAACCTGAAACACTTTGTTTTAATTAATTTCTTTTAACAGTTTGTAAACAAATTGTTTCGAGTTATTTCATTAAGAAAACAGTGGGAGTAAGATAAAACTGGCCTTGTGCCTAACTCCTGGGGAGGAGTAAATAAAACCTACTCTTTCTTGGCCTTTTGGTCAAGATCAAAGTGTAGTATCTGTTCCGATGGATACTGCACCCCATAGACTGGTATTGTCTTGGCCTTCGGGGCTTGATTTACGCCGATCTATGGGTCTGTCCTGTGCGGTTCTAGGAGGTCCATCCTCCCAGGCTTCGCCTCCCCTCTTTAGGGAGGAGTAAGTTTATTGCTTACTGCCTGAGGCGCCCCTACCGGGGAATGCCGACGGGGCTGTCCAGGCAATTTTTAAACCCCACTTTCCCTTGGGTCACATCTTACTTGTGGGAGTATGATAAAAACTGGCCTTGTGCCTAACTCCTGGAGAGGAGTAAATCAATACTCTTATTTTTAATAATATTAAATTGTACAGGAAACGACTGAAGACAAACCGGAAATCCGATAAGAAATTGACGCTCTTCAGTAAGATGGCATTTCCCCTTTTTTTAAATCGACTTCCTTTCACAAATTCCAAACATCGAAGAGATAATCGCAGTTCATTCTCCTTAATCTGATATGTTCTCAACTCCAGAAATCAGAAAAGATTAACCATTGTATTTTCGTGTAAGTATTTAAAACTTTATTTTACAAATTGAATGAACTAACTTACTTTTTTTCTGACGACTTTTAATACTATTAGAATTTCGTTGGATCTTTTTTATGAAGCTCCCACACTAGTGTTAAAGTTCGTCGGTCGCTAAAAATAACCCCGCTGCCATTCTTTAGGCGTTAACCCTTTTCACACGTGTTTTAGTGCACCTTTCTTTGAAGTTCTTTGCTCATGAATTTTCTCAGACTCACAATCCTGATCCATGACAAGGAGTCTGCTGTAGTTTTTTTTTTTTTTTGCAAAACCACGGAGTACTACACCAGCATCGTCTTTGCAACAATGGCCATCAAATGGTTTTATCGAGCAATTGTTGGGACAGATATAAAATGCAAAATAAGCGGCAATGTGGCACTAATCGCACGCTTGTTGACAGCTGCCTCTGCGAGTTCGTGTGGAGGCAACAATACTGGGAAACTGACCTATTCTCGCAAATTATGGCTGATTTGACACAATTTTGTCCCCCTAAATGAAAAACACATCCTTTTTTTTTTAATTCCCTCTTTTTAAAAAAAAAAAAATTTAATTACAAAATAATATAACACCCCTTTTTGAAAACTTAAATTACAAAAATAATATAACATCGCTTAATAATTAAACATTCTTATTTTGTATATTTATGAAAACTTTAATTACAAAAAAATAACATCCCTTAATAATAAAATCGTATATAATAAATAACATAATCTTATTTTGTTAATTTTTTTAGCAAAAATGTCTGAAAGGTTGTCTCCCTTGAATAGCGGGGCTTTATTTTTTGGTTGGTAGCTTCTTAAAAAGATTCATTTGTTTGGTCTCTTTATTAAAGAATCGTTTGAATAATAATACTAATACCTAAGTGCACCCCCATCTGTATTATAAAAAAAGGAAATAAAACTAATTTTTAGAAAAAAGTTTTCTCTTTTTCGATAATCTGATATTTAATTTAAACAATGAATTTCTCAGAGTTTCCATTGAATCGATCGTAGACAATTTTTGACAAAATGGCGGTGAAATATTCAATAATTTATTTAATATTTTTTTTGGTACTTGTTCATCTTTTAGCATAGTCCGTTTTTCACAACTTTTTACTGACCAATTTTTTTCTTTTTTCGGTGTACACTTACCTATCAGCTGCTATAGAATTCCGGAGTTTTTGGAAACAAATTGCAAATATTTTACATTTTAGAAGGGGGGGTTCAGTTTCCAATGTAAATTAAACGTAGACTGATCCCCCTCTTTTTTACCATCTCCATTTGTAAAAAAATCTTTTTTGGTGTACAATTACATATGTTGCTAGAGAAGTCCGTGGTTTTTAGAAAAAAAATTCAAAAATTTAGATTTTAAAACGGGGGATCAGTTTCCAATGTAAATTCAACGGAATTGTCTAGCGAGAAAAAAAAAGTGGGTCCATAAAGAACAAACAACACATGCACCATGGTCAAACCTGATCCCCTCCTAAAATCTCAAATGTTTGAAAAATATTCCCCAAAACTGGGAAGTCTCACGCGACATGATAGGTAATTGTAAACAGAAGAATTTTAAAAAATTGAGATGGTCAAAAGGAGGGGGATCAGTCTACGTTAAATTTACATTGAAAACTGATCCCCCGTCTTAAAATCTAAATTTTTGAATTTTTTTTTCAAAAACCCCGGAATTCTCTATTGACATGATAGTTAATTTTACACTGAAAAAGATTTTTTTTTAATTGAGATGGTCAAAGAGAGGGGGATCAGTCTACGTTGAATTTACATTGGAAACTGATCTCCCTCTTAACATATAAAATATTTGAAATTTGTTTTAACAAAAAACGGAATTCTCTAGCAGCCTGATAGGTAAGTGTACACAGAAAAAAGAAAAAAAAATGGTCAGTAAAAAGTTGTGGAAAACGGAATATGGAAAAAAGACGAACAAGTACCTTTCTTTACAGCAGAGAAAATGTTTTTAAGAACAAATTTGGCTCTTGAGAAGGGTTCGCGACCGCGCTGACTTCTGGGTTATGCTGCAGTAAATTTCAAGTACGGATGATCATAAATGATAAAATAAACCTTTTTATTTCAACGGAAGAATTTAGAATTGTATTTGTATTATAATAAAATAAGTTGTTAGCAAAACAAATTATCAAATATATGTTTGTTTATATTTATGAAAATATAACAAATCTTTAATAATTGTTATAAAATATATGCTTTAAAAATCTATATATTAATACGATAGCGTGTGTCTTCGTGTGTCACGCTTTCGGCAAAAGCTCTGCGCATGCGTACCACACCTAGATTTTGAAAAACATTCAACTCGCCTAATTTTCGAAACATTTCAATATTTCCCTTTGGCGCAACAGTTAGCGACGTAGTATTTTTGACTTCGGCCTGACTGGTTTATAGTTCGATCCAAACCAACCTCTAAGATTTGTTTTCTACATTTCGAGGGGAAGAGAGGTAGGGAGGGGACGACTGGGAAGACACATATTAATACAATAGCGTGTGTGATTTTGTGTGTCATGCTTACATCAAAAGCAACGACCTTCCGAATATTTGTATGCTACTCATGAATTGGCTCGGCCTTTTGGCTAAGATCAAAGTGTAGTATCTGTTCCGATGGATACTGCACTCCATAGACTGGCATTGTCATTGCCTTCGAGGCTTGATTTACGCCGGTCTATGGGTCTGTCCTATGCAGTTCTAGGAGGTCTACCTTCCCAGGCTTCGCCTCCCCTCTTTGGGGAGGAGTAAGTTTACTGCTTACTGCTTGGGGCGCCCTTACAGGGGAATGCCAACGGGGCTGCCCAGGCAATTTTTAATGGGCAGAGTGCTCACCTTCTCGAGCGCTGGCTTTTCAAACCCCACTTTCCTGACCCGACCTTGGGTCACATCTTGTGGGAGTCAGATAAAACTGGCCTTGTGCCTAACTCCTGGAGAGGAGTAAATAAATATTAATGAATTGGAGCAAAATTTAATTTAATCGAAAACATTTACAAAGTAAGGTTTAGTCGTCGAAATATTACCTTCACTAGAAATATTGTATATAAAGAAGTTTTGTAAATTGTTTCATGTATTGTTCATTTTAAAAAAATAAATATACAAGTCCAAATCTTATCATATTTTATTCAAATATGTATAGGAACAAGATAATTAGTATTAAAAACATAATTTCGTGTAATTTGCACGGGTCCCGCTAGGTACTATTAAAATACTAAGCTATTTTATTATATTTTCATAAAAAATCAAACATATGTTGCTGTTTCACAAAATACAAAACATTTCAATACTTTATTTATATCAATAAAAAGAAGATATTTCAACATATTTGATTAATAAAAAATATTTTTATTTAAGATTTCTGATATTTTCATAAAAAATAAACAGAAGACATTTCAATATATTTGATTTATAAAAATAGATTTTTTATTAAAGATTTGTGATATTTTCATAAAACATGAACAAGACATTTCAACATTTTTGCTATATAAAAAAGATTTTGTATTAAAGATTTGTGATATTTTCATAAAAAACATTTCAACTATTTATAAAAAAGATTTTTTTTGATTAGATTTGTGATATTTTCATTAAAAAAAACTTATTTTATTATCATAAAAATACAATTCTAAATGTTCCGTTAAAAAAAAAGTTTCTTTAATAATTTATGATCATTCATACTTGAAATTTACTGCGAGATAACCTGGAAGTCAGTGCAGTTGCGACCCCTTCTGGAGAGCCACAAATTTACTAGGAGAAACATTATTGATATTTTTAAGACTATTAAAAATATTATTTATATAGATGAGTTCTAACTGACTCGGTAAAATCCTATAACAGCCAAAATTAAACCCGAATATCTGAAACGGGAAATAGAATAAAAGGACCCTCTATCGTAATTTTTAATGTATGGTCGCTTATTATTAGCTGGCTTTTAGCAGGATTCCCACGCTCTCAAACAACTTATTTTTATTACTTTTTGCACAAAAAGTTTGCTTGTTTTAATGAGACTTTTTTTAAATAAAAAAATAACTTTGAACATTCGTTTTACACAAGGAGAACACGTTTTAACAGAATGTAATGGAATTAAAAGTAAAAATAAAGAGGTCAAACATCACTAGTCGATATTTTTTAAAAAATCATCAGAAAGAAAATGATCATGGCGGGAAAAACGTTCAGAATAAAGGTTAAAATTTGTTTATGTTAAAAATTCAGGACAAAACATTATTTCTCTTAAATAATTGATTTTTCCCACGTTTGTTCGAATGCAGTTGCTTATTATTTACTGTAATATAGGTCTGATCAGGCTGTCATTGTTCTGAGGCAATTTTTATGGTAAAAAGTATGTTTTCGTAAAAAATTAAAACAAAATTTGAATACAGTTAGTTATAGCTGGTTTAATCATACACACAAAACGCTGACAAAACAAGTTTACAAAGAAAAGAAACGTGGCTGATATATAAATAAAGAAGGGGGATAACCCAAGTTTTACTCTTTCATTGATTTGATTTTATTTCTTGTGAAATAATTTTTTCTTTGCTTTCGAATATCTACGAGTAAAAAGTTGTGTGTGTGTTCTTATAAAAGTCAGAAACACTACAAGACACAGTTACAAAGCTTTCTCTTACTCGAAAATGTCATCTTTTCAAAATACATTGTAAGACCTTGTAGTTATCTCTCTCCAAAATGTTATAATACATAATTTACAGTTTAATTGATACCAACTTAATAGACTGGTTCAAGTTTGAAGTGAGTTTGAGACAGGGTTTCATCTTGTCCCTGACGATCTTCTGCAACACTGTAGAAATTGTAATGGATGACACTGCAAATTTGAGCAAGTTTCATCCTCACAGAGATATGCCATACATCATGTCACAGCGACGGTCTTTCGTGTTTTAAAAGTTACAATTATCGACTAAAGAACTAGAAAATGTGTGCTTCAAGTAAGGACTAAAGATAAATACAGCCACATGTAAAGTAATTACTGATGATGTCAATCATGATATCAACATAAACAAAAACAACATTGAAATATTTCAAACGATGTGGAAAGAAGGATAGCATTGACACTACAATGCACTTGTGGTTCCAATAGCTCCTTCTGAGACATTGACATTAAAAGGCAGAAGAGGACAAAGGTTCTGCTTGAAATGACTCGCTCAGAAAGATAGTATACAAAACCTATTAGGATCGCTATAGTGCAGCCTACATTAAAAGAGAATCTTGTGTTTGAAAATGCCATAATCGTGCTATTACGAATATAAGAATGAACTAGTTTGGCCATATTGTCAGAATCGATCCTTAAAGCATGGGTCTCTTCATATCCACAGCCACCAGAATATGAGTTGGCTTTTTAATCTATTCATGCTAATACACTAATTATATATGCTAACATTCAATATATGTATGTATTTATTGATGTGTATTTAAGAGTGTATAAATTTGATTGGGTGTAATTTATTATAAAAAGATCAACCATTTTGTTTTATTCTAACAGTACACCCTATGCTAGTTCACCTACTTTTCGTTAATGTTCTAGTTGTTTATTTTTGTCGTCTATTGTTTTTCAGGCTATTTCTTAGAAATTGACCATTGCCATTTATTAGAAATTAGTCATGTGTAATCATTCAATATTCCTATTGTATGAATTAATTTGTTTCCATGCTGATCCACTAATTCTATATACTAACCATTCCATGTATGTATATGTGTGTGCCTAAATTAGACTGGGTATGGTTAATATGAAAAAACAACTTTTGGTATTATTGTAGCAATTTTAGCACATAAATTTAATGAAAAATATTCCATTACTTATCAAGAAAATAACGATTCTCATGTAACCAATTTTTTGCTGCATGATCTCTTGGCATCAGGACTTAGCATTCGTGATATGGTTATTTTAGATGGTGTCTATTGTAACCCTGATTTTTAAGTTAAATTTAATTTTTGAAATTGCAAATGTCCGATTATTCTTTCAGAATTAACACATACAATTTAAAATTTTAAGTTAATTATTACACTTTTGAATTAAGGATTAGTACATTTAAAAAATAATTTGATTATTACACTTCTGAATTTAGGATTAGCACTTTTAAAAATGTTATTTGATTATTAAACTTGTAAATTCAGGATTAGAACTTTTAAAAAATTAATTTAATTATTACACTTCTGAATTTAGGATTAGCACCTTTAAAAATTTTATTTAATTATTACACTTGTAAATTCAGGATTAGTACTCTTAAAAATGTTATTTAATTATTAGACTTGTGAATTTAACATTAGTACTTTTTAAAAAAATAATTTAATTATTACACTTGTAAATGTAGGATTACTACTTTTAAAATATTAATTTAATTATTACACTTGTAAATGTAGAATTAGTACTTTTAAAATATTAATTTAATTATTACCCTTGTAAATGTAGGATTATTAATTTTGAAAATAGGTTATTAAACTTTAAATGTAATAATTAAACTTGCTAATGTAGGATTATTGATTTTGAAAATAGGATGTTAACATTTAAATTTAATAATTTCACTTGAAAATTATGTTTTAAAAGTTAATGTAGCATTTCTTTAAATTTTATGGGAATAAACATGATGTAATATTTATAAATTTAAACTTATTAAATATTTCTTGTAGGATTATTCTTTTAAAATTTTCATTGAATTTTTCATGTTTAAATATAGGATTAGTTTTTGAAAATAGGATTTCCAAAATTAACTGTAATATCTACACTTTCAAATGTAGAATTGTTCTTTTTAAACGTGATTTAAAAAGTTTTAACACGTGCAAATCTAGGATTGTTCTTTCTAAAATATTATTTAAAAAGTTAAATATAATTATTAGACTTGCAAATATATGATTATGCCTTTTCAAAATAATATTTTAAAAGCCAAATTTGATTATTACACTTGCAAATGTACGATGATTTTGTCTAAAATGATGTGTAAGTTATATGACTACACTTGCATACGTAGGATTCTTGTTTTAAAACAGAATTTCATTATTGAAATGTAGATTATTCTTAAAAAAAGTATTTTAAAAGTTTAATTAAATTGCTACAATTGAAAATATAAGATAATGCTTTTTAAAAAAAGATTTCAAAAGTTAAATATAATTATTATTGTAAATGTCCGATAAGTCTTTTTGTAAATTGTATTTGAAAAATTAAATTTTGTAATTACAATTGCCAATGTATGTTTTTTCATTTTGAAAATCAGATTTTAAAAGTTTAATTTAATTTTTACAATTGTAAACGCTGTATTTTTTAAGTAAGGTTTTAGTATTACACTAGTAAATGTAGTATTATACATTTTTATAATAAAATATTAAAAGTTAAATTTGATTACACTTGTAAATGTAGGATCATTATTCTTATATAATATAAAAATTTGAAAGTGAGTTTTATTATTACACTTGAAAATATAGTATTATTTTGTCTGATGAATTGGATTTAAAGGATTTAAAGAGTGTAATTTAATTATTACACTTGCAAATCTAGGATTGTTGTTTTAGTAACATAGGATTTTAACAGTTAAATTTAATCTGTACGTTTGTAAATATATGATTTTTTAAAGTATTTTAAAAGTTAAATTTAATTATTACACTTGAAAATTCAGTATAATTCCATTTTCAAATAGGATTTAAGAAGTTAAATTTTATCATTACATTTTATGAAAATAGGATTTTAAAAGTAAAAATTTCATTTTTTTAAGCATTCACCCCAAACAAAGACCCCCGCCACTGTAGACGTAAGGGGCTACTTAGAAAAAAAAGGGAGAAGGTAGGGAGGGTCAACCTAAATTGAGATCTGTGCAGCGAGATGTCTGTTTACATCAGTTTTTAATTTCTGCATGTCAGTACTGTCAGAGAAACAGGGGGCAGGGTGGGAGTTCCAGAGACCAGCAGCACAAGGAAAGAACCTATTTGAGTAGAAAGCTTTGCGAAATCTGGGGACCTCCACAGTGAATGGATGGGATTTAGTTGATTGTCGAGTTGGTCTAGTGAATTTCCGTCGAGGGTGCACCAGAGTAGCCAATTCATCGGAGCATAATCCATTGAAGTATTTGTAACACAAGTAACAGGGTGCTACATTGCAGCGATGGAACAGGGACTGGAGCTTGGTTGACAGTGAGGGCCCTATTAGGTTGGCTATTCTTTTGAACCTTGACAAGGAGGGAGAGACTAGTAGATGATGCACCAGCCCAGATATGGAAACAATATGCAATGCATGGGAAGATGGTGACTTTGTAGAGATACAGGATAATATCAGTTGTGAGGAGTTTACTAGCACGAAAGAGGGAGCCCACCTCCTTTGCTGCAGCCTTGGCAATGTCTTCTATGTATTTGTTCCAATTCATGTTACCTGTGAAGGTTAAGCCGAGGAGTTTGAATGATGAACTCTCAGGTAGGGTGTTATTTGTCATGACAAACGGTGGTTGGAGAGGTTTCTTGTAGTTATTGTCTTTGCGGCATTAAAAGTTACCAACTATTTATGACCCCAATCCACTACAGCATGTAGTCATTTCTATGGATTCAGTCATTGCCTCGCATATTATCGCGTCTGTTTTGCAACATGGCGAGAGTATAACGTGGTATCATGAGCAAATAAACCAATCTCAGATTCTATGTCATCAGGGAGATCGTTTATATAGATAAGGAACAATAAAAATTTAAGGCTAGATCCCTGGGGTACACCAGCATTTATGTCATGTTGCTAAGATAATTGGTCATTGAGGACAACCTGGATTTTTCTTTTGGTCAGGAAGGATCTAATTATATTAAGAAATTGCCCAGTAATACTGTATGAGCGTATTTTCAGCAGAATGCTTTGGATATATCAAGCGCTACTGCCCTAGCTTCTGCCTTGTCGAGTGTATGATACATGCGTTCAGAGATGACTGTTAGGATGTCTGCAGTAGATCATGCTTGTCTAAATCCATACTGGGTGTCAGAAAGAAGTTTACCATTAACTAAGTGCCGTACTATTTTTAGATTGATTAAGGATTCAAAGATTTTTACAAAGATCGGCTGTAGACTGGTTGGGCGGTAGTTCTAAGGACCGGTTCTATTCCCAGAATTCTTGTAGACTGGTACCACAGAGGTAATTTTCCAGCTATCAGGGAAGCAAGATTCAGCTAGGCATTTATTGTAAAGTTTGGAGAGGACAGGGGCCAGTTCAGCAGAGCATTTTTTTATTACTATTACAGGTATTAGATCAGGCTCACAAGCTTTGGATGTGTCAAGGTTTTTTATGATGTCTCTGACCTGACTTCGGTCTGCAATGAACATTTGAAGAGGAAGTGGTTATCTGAGTCCAAAGTGGAGTTTGAGGCGAAACGCTGGGCAAGTAGTTAAGCCTTATCAGTGGCCGTGCAAACAACATCATTGTGGTTTGATAGTGGGGGAATCGTTGATTGACCATTGTTCAGTACAATATTGTAGATTTTCCAGAAATCACGAGTACCTAGTTTCTGTGATTGAATGTGTTTTTTGTTTGTTTCGCATATCACAGCCATACAATTATTTACTGACTCTATGAGTTTATGTCTATTAGTAGCTGACTTATGGCGGCCGAATTTACGGAATGCTTATTGCCTCTAAGCTATTGCAGCTGCACATTTTGAGGTGAACCATTGAGGAGAGTGGGGCTTGCTAAAGAATTTAGCATGGGGACAGAGGCTTCAATGCCTGCTTTGACCCATTCAGTTAATTCGTTTGCACACTGGTCGGCAGAGAGTAAGAAGGTTTCCCTCTATGGGGCGGTGCTGATGTGATCTCTGATCGACTCAAAATCAGCCTGATTGTAGTATCTCGTTATTTTGAGCAATGGTTCATCAGCTTTTGGGCGACTTTTTAGTGTGATATGTATCATTAGCACAATTTGATCAGCACTCCTGAGGTTGCTATGAGCTTTCGTCACACAAGCCTTGGGCATTGAGGTCAGGAAAAGGTCTAGAAGTGAGGCTTGGGTATCTACTCGATCAGGGATGCGGGTCGGAAAATCTACAGTCTGAGAAAGAGAGTGAGCTAAGGAGAAATTATATATAAAGTTGCCGGCTGAATCAGTAAGGCTGGATAATCCCAACCAGTCATAGTGGTGGGCATAAAAATCCCCAAATACATGTATCTGGGCATTTGAGTCAAATGAGAGTGCTCTATCTATGCTTTCAGAGACAGAGTTTAGATGAGTACAGTCGTGGATTGTAGGGGAACGGTATAAGATATATAAGTAACTTGTGTAAAGTCAATCTAAAGCACATGTAGTCTTGGTCATCTGATTCTAACCTATGTTCTCTTGTCAGGGGGAGGGTGTTCCGAATATAAACTAGCCCATGCATATGTTTGTCAGAGTCTTTACATTAGAGTGGGAGGTAGTCAGTCATGTCAAAGTGATGAGAGAAGATTGAGGATTGAAGGTTAGTATCACTTAGAACTAGGATATCCGAGGAGTTTGTCAGGAGAAAGGTTTCTACATCGTTGATGTTGGTTCTAAGTCCCTGAATATTTGTGAATGCGAGACGAAAGTGTTTACTGTTGGGTGTCTGGTGTAGGTTTGCTTTTATTTTTTGTAATGAAATGTTTGTTTTATTATAGAGTGGGTTGGCCAAGGTGGGTGCTTGTTTGGTGCCAATAAGCTCACACAACCAGTTCATTAGTCGCAACCTGATCCATGGATGTTGTGGCCTCTGGAAAGCCCACTGGATATAATTGTAGGGTCCCTTTCCATGCGCAAAATACAACTACCCACGGTATTATGCAACTGATGATGGAGCAGCCCTTCTTAGCGCTACCCAAGAGTTTAGGCTCTTGTCGTGTCAGTCGGAAACAGTAGCCAGACAAGCTGTCTAACCTGTACCTTCAACCTGTCAGAACTAGAGAGAGCCAGATTGTTCATGTAAGCCTTAGTGACGGAAAAACTTTCCCCAAGTTGACCAAATAGAGAGAAAGAGAACAGTGTTCATTGTCCTAGTAAACAAACTAGGCTAGGCACTGAGTGTTAAGAGGCGTCTCAGTGCTGGTACCTCTGCGCCTGGCTAAAAGACAGAGAAGGAGTGCAAGGGCCTGCGATAGCGAGGTTTTATTGTCAGAGATTTTCTTCTCTTAGATGGATGGCCTCAAAAGGTCTTACAGGTCAAGCACACCAAGTAAGTACAAAGAGAAATGAGAAAAAGAGTCAAAACTTCAAGCCAGCATGGGATTTCAAGAATTTCTTCAGTGGGAAATTTATAGGAAGGCAATAAGACAGTATATATCAATAATTAAACACATTGAAGTCAAACACAGAATTAAGTACATTCATATAAGACACATTAAAATTTGGAGATAATGGAATGCGAGTAGCGAAGAGTAGGGAAACAAAAGAATAAATAAAAAAAAGTGCTAATCTTTCCATCGGATTAACATTGGGAAGTGTCGCATCACTCGGCCGCTTGGCATTGAATGACTGCAGAAGGAGAGTCACGTTTTTGAGGAAGGAATTAGACGGAAGGGGGGGTATCTTTTTACACTTGCAAATGTAGGATTATTTTTTAGATAATAGTATTTCAAAAATTAAATTTGATTATTACACTGGAAATTGTAGGATTATTCCTTTTCAAAATATGATTTTGAAAGTTGAATTTAACTTTTTACTACTAATTTTTTAAAATTTATTTTTTTGCCGAATTTTAATGATTAAACTCATAAATGAAGGGTTATTCTTTTAAAAATACGATTTTAATAGTTTAACTAAATTATTTCACTTGTAAATGTAGGATTATTCATTTTGAACATATTGTAATACTTCAATTTAATTATTGCTTTTGTAAATATAGGATTTTCTTTTTAAAAATAAAGTTTTAAAAGCAAAATTTAATTATTAAACTTGAAATTGTAGAATTGCTTTTTTGAAAAAAGATGTTAAACTGTAAATGTAATTATTATATGTGCAAATTCAGGATTACTCCTTTTGAAAATAGGATTTTTAAAGTTAAATTTAATTATTACACCTAATTATTGTCACAGAAATATTTATATTGGTCAATTGCGAATCAGAAATTCCATGTTAAAATTTTAAAAACTATTTATTAGTTTGTCAAAAATATTGAACTACATGATGTTATCTTTTGTTGTTACTTTACAATGTAATTTACTATGTGCTAATTATCAATTTCTTCTCGTTAATATTTACTGTTCTCATGTACCGTCTACATGTTATCCAATATTATCATATTCTTTTTTTATTCACAGATGTTAGTTGAAGTGAAGCAGAAGAAGTAAATACAATTAATGACTATACATAATTCTTCATTCCGAGGAGTACTCTGCTGATGTAAATATAGCAATTCTTTTAAATATGTCATCACGTATAAAGGCCAAAGGCTACTCAAGGGTATTGGTTAATGAGATGGATATATTGATATTTGAATGATGACAGCGATTCTTTTACATTTATTAAACTGAAACAAAAAATGGAAAAACCTTTTTCTTGTGAAGTGTGTGGATTATCATTTTCAAATAAGCCATATGTGAAAGTTCACATGCGAACACACACTGGGGAGAAACCCTATTCTTGTGAAGTGTGTAGATCCTCATTTTCACAAAAGGAAAACATGAAATGTCACATGCGAACACACACTAATGAGAAACCTTTTTCTTGTGAAGTGTGTGGATCTTCATTTTCAGAAAAGAAAAACATGAAACGTCACATGCGAACACACACTGGGGAGAAACCTTTTCCGTGTAAAGTGTGTGAATTATCATTTTCACAGAAGGAATCTTTGAAAGTTCACATGCGAACACACACTGGGGAGAAACCTCATTCTTGTGAAGTGTGTGGTTCATCAATTTCAGAAAAGAAAAACATGAAAGTTCACATGCGAACACACACTGGGGATAAACCTTTTCCTTGTAAAGTGTGTGAATCAGCATTTTCCCAAAAGCACCATTTGAAAGTTCACATGCGAACACACACTGGGGAGAAACCTCATTCTTGTGAAGTGTGTGGATCATCATTTTCAGTAAAGGATAAATTGAAAGTTCACATGCGAACACACACTGGGGAGAAACCTTTTCCTTGTGAAGTTTGTGGATCAGCATTTTCAATAAAGGGAGGTTTGAAACTTCACATGCGAACACACACTGGAGAGAAACCTTTTTCTTGTGAAGTATGTGGATTGTCATTTTCAAAAAAGGCATATATGAAAGTTCACATACGAACACACACTGGGGAGAAACCTTTTTCTTGTGAAGTGTGTGAATCATCATTTTCACACAACAAGTCTTTGAAAGTTCACATGCGAACACACACTGGGGAGTTTGAATTACCTACTAGACACTATCCTCGAGTGTCTTCGGTCTCTATGTACAAGGGTTTGTCAGGACAACCTGACATGAGGATACTTACCCCTACAAGTGAACCCTGACCAAATATTCAAATTACATAGTATCCGCAGCACAAATAAGATCCCCTCGTACGAGGAACAGTGCATCTTCTCCTTGTGATGTTACCTCAAGTAACACCATGTGCTGGATGCTCCACCAGACTAGATGAATTCTTGTCCTGGAATCCGGTAAGACCAACAGACCAAAAGAAAGATATACTATGACATATTGACTGGTCAGTTGGGGAGAGAAGAAATTATTCTTAACTTTTTTACTAACTCAATGATTGAGAAATAAAAGAGAATTTTAATAGAATACTCGGGTATCTATGTATCTCATATAGAGATCAAGTGTTAGCCCCAGGAAGGGGCTCCTTGATTTCTGAGAACTTCGACTGAAGTAAAATTAAACATTAAGGGAGAAACCTCATTCTTGTGAAGTGTGTGGATCATCATTTTCCTACATGGTGACTTTGAAAGTTCACATGCGAAAACACACTGAACTGAAGCCTTTAATGATATAGAAAGAGACTACTTCCCATTCAAGACATCGGAGACAGCAGAGAAAGTAGACTTAAGAGGAAAAGTGTACTCTTGATGGTTGATAGTGTATGCCAAATCAAAATATAAAAACAAAAATTAAACTGATAAATTATGGAGAGAAATCTACCATTTTAACTCAGCAAAACGAAAACTACCTTTAATAACACTGAACACACATAGGTACAATTTTTTACAACAAGATATTTAGTTCAGGTGAGCGTGAATCTACGAGAACACAAGTTTCAGTGCTTATAAAATACAAAACTAGATTTTAAACCTGTCTTATCAACAATACACCCAGAAGAATTTACAATACATCCACAAACATAAATATGTTAACAACAATATCAATACCCATACAACAATAGTGTTAATATAACAGTGATCCAAAAGTCAATCATCTTCTGCAAGGTTAAATCAAAAACAGAAATTTTTCTGTACAAAACAACTAAACTAAGCACTATGAATTCATATTTGAGAATATATAGACTTTAAGCATAAAACAAAATAGTCGATTCGTAATAGGTCGATATGCCATAAAAACAACCAAACAAAAAACAATAAATAAATATTTTAAGAAATTAAAACTTTTAAGAAAATAAATGCATTGGGCATTAAATAGCCCTAAAAGTGTTGATATGCCATATATAAAAAAACAACCAAACAAGACACCATGAATAAATATTTTAAGATATAAAGAATTTGAAGCATAACAACTTTAAATATAAATGCTGGATTTTGAATTAAATAACCCCAAAAGAGTTGATAAATTGTACGAAAAAAACATTAAGTTAAGGCAACTTAAACATTCACATGCGAACATACACTGTATACAAACCATATTCTTGTGAAGTCTGTGGAATCAGGATTAACATGCAAATACCACTTGATAGTTCACATGCAAATACACACTGGGTGCATGAACCTTCACCAATAAGCTCAAACAGAAAGGTGACAGTCTACTATGACAAAAAGATATTGGAGGGCAGATACACCAAATACAGAGCCATCAAGCCAGACATTGTTATATGGAACAAACCTGAAAGACTGTGCTCATTATTGACGTTAGCATTACAAATGATTTTGGCCTCAATAGAGATGAACGAAAAAAGATAACAAAATACTAGGACCTTATGAATGATTTCAAAACAACATGGTATCGAAAAGAAAGAAATATATCGGTTGTAGTAGGAGCAAATAGTATAATAAACAAAGAAAAATCTTTAAAATATTTAGAAAAAATACCTGAAAGACCGAGATGTAGTAAAATACAGATAGCAGATTTAAAACAGGAAAGTCACATTTAAGACGCGAGCGATTACACACTGGAGGGAAACCATATTCTTGTGAAGTGTGTTGGACATATTTTTCACATAATTCGGTCTCTATATAAAAAATGCAGACCCACATTAGTGAGAAAACCTATTCCCGTACAGTGTGTGCATCATCGTCAACTAAGAACTTGTTGACACACTTTAAAAGAGTTTATTATTGTGTGTGGATTCATATTTTCAATGAGTTCAACTTTGGAAATACGCAACTGAACACACACTGATAGAATACCTATTTTGCAAAGTGTGGATCATCATTTTCACAGAAAGTCACTTTGAAAAGACATGCAAATGCACACTGCATACTATAAACTATCCTCCTTGAGTACCTTTGGTCACTTTGTACAAGGTTTTGTCATGACAAATGAAATGTGGATACTTCTCCCTACAAATAAACCCTGACCAAATTACAAAATAACATGGTATTTTAAGTACAAATAAGATCCTTTCAACACATTAATTCACTTTTTTATACAAGGAATTGTGCACCTTCTTCAAGTAGTCTTACCTCAAATATCAGCACAGCTGGAAACTCCACCAAACTAGATAAATTATTGTTATGGAATCCGGTAATACAAAGAGACCACGTGAAAGATAAAGTTAACTGATCAATTGGAGAGATGAAGCTTAATGTTCAGACAAATATTCTCTACATGAGACCAGACACTTGTATTACTTGTTACAATTTACATAAGATGTCAGCTTCATCAAAGGAACTGACTACGTATTGGCAGACACCATGTCTCAGGGCATAAATGCTCTCCTATTGGTCATGCGCGTTGATTACAAGGAATTTTTAGGAGAGCAGAAAAACGACCAGCAACTGCAGCATTTTTTAAATGAGGATACATCACTAAAGCTGTCCAGAGTAGGTGTTTCAAAATACCCAGTTGGAAGTTATCTGCGACACCAGCACCGAAATAATATGCCCATTTGTTCTTTAATCCTTAAAATGGAGACTGTTTTTCCTACTCCATAACATTTCCCATCCTAAAGCTAATGCCTCAATTTGCTTGGTCACCAGTGGATTTGTTTAGCCTCACATGAAAGCTGCTATCTGGCACTATTCGCAATTGTGTTCCATGTCAAAAGGCCAAAGTTTGAAGACATATCTGGACTCTCACCGTTTTTTCTGCTTCGTACGGAATATTTTGCACATGTGCACTTGGACATCACAGCCCCACTCACAATATTCCAGAGGCAAAGCTACCTATTGACATGTGTGGCAGGTTAATTGAGTATATAGTTCCAAGGTACTTGATTGCTCACAGGATACCATGACTTGGTTATGATGGACTTTACAAGAAACATTGTTTTCAACTTGGGCTGGGTCATTATACACCTGAAAAAAAGTCGGTTCAGTTGGGCTAGGATTGTAATTACTTTGCTCAAACAAGATTGGTGAGATATCGGGAGGATCTGTAATATATTGTTGGAGGTCTCTTACTTCTCTTCAAACTCCTTTAGTTTACCACACGGAAGCTGAGTTCTATGTGTGATCACGGCTAAACCACCATTGATGTGGATTCAGACACAAAGATTAAGGCCTGTATCCATCGGATGTGTTTTGAACGTGACGGGAGGTTTACTGAATCACCAATAGTTACCTGATTACTGGATAGCCGTATACTAATGTTGTTGGGAAGACACACTGGAACTTCTACATCAAAATCATTGAGGACAAGGGTGTCGGGGTGGAGGATGTAATCACTTTGCTTTAGCTGGAGGTCAACTTTGCTGAGTTTTTAAATGAGTTCCTCTGGTTCGTCAGTGACTTTTTATGTACACAGTTAAAGTCAGAATAACCTCATGAAAATTGTCTCTTTTCTCAACTTGTAAGACAGGCTTGTGTGAATGACATGTAACCTCACTACCAGTTTTAGTTGGTGATGAGTCAGATAATCGCGTGAAATATGCAGAGAAGTTTACAACTCTTTAATGGCCTATTTCATGACCTTAAGAATACATATCACACGGGGGTGGTTACAGATGATGCTTGTGTCACATTCTGTGGTTTGGTGATATTGGAACAAGTGGTTGCTTTCATGTACTTATTGTGGTTCAGTGGTGTGGTCCAACGGTGTACTCCTTTTGATCCTAGCCTCCTTGGCAAACGTAGGATCTAGATATTGTTCCTAAGCGATGCTGAGTCTTATGTGTGATCATGGAAAATCACCATTAATGTGGGTGTAGATGAAAGTATCAGAGCCTGTGTGTGTCGAATGTGTGGAGAAAACCAATTACTGAATCACCGATAGTTACCTTATTTTTGCATGGCCGTATACCGATGTCGTTGGCTTTCATAAATGAATACCAGCAACTCCTTCCACATCAAAATCATTGAGGTCAGTGATGTCAAGGTGGAGGACATAATCCACTTTTCTTCACGTGGACATAAACTTTTCCAATACTCTTAAGGATGCACTATTTCTTTGTTTTTAGATCATTCGAATCTATTATTAATCGAACAGTTCATAGAATTCCTCAATTTTGGCGATTTACACTTAATCCACTTTGCTCTATGTGGCACTAATTCTTCAATTTAGGCGATTTATAGTGCTTACTGGTCAGGTTGTTCATATTTCATGCCGGCTGTCGATGTGGCATATATACACTTCATGTTCATCCTTAGTTTCGTCAGAAAAGGGGATTTCATTGTCAGATTACTGATCAACATGTGTCGATCGTATTGTCTTAATATGAATTGTGTGACTTGCAGTAGCTGAGACATTATTGGTTTGTCTAACAGGCAGGGTGATACTAAACTAAGCAGACTGGAACTCGGTACAAATATCGTTGCTTGATCAGAGTTGGAAAATCTTTGTTGAGGAGTTGAGGCCAAATGAGAACTATACAGTTCTCGAGTGTAGGTGAAAGTTTTTTCCACCTCTGTATAGTCTCCTTGGTGATTTATAAGAACTTCAGACTGCATTAATTTGTTTTTAACCAAACACATTGAGCTTTGATAGAGGTTCTCAAATCTTTTCCCAGACTGTAACTGGACTTTGCAAAGTCTACAAAATGACTACATGTCAATCGGAAGCCAATATGAGGGCGAATGGACTGTAATATTGAGCTAATTGAGGTGGAATTTTTACCAATAGCGTTACGTGGAACTATCGGGCAAAAGTTACAATTCGACCAAGCATCAATTCAAGATGAACGTCTTTCTGTGCAGCCATGCGTCTCCACCGTCCTGCAAGTCGTGTTTTTACATGAAAACCCATGAACCAGAAATGTAGCAAAATTGTTTTTCACAGGAAAAGTATAGTGGAGATTTCGTTTCCATGCTTCCAAAGAGGTTATAGTCACGTTCTTACTTAATGACCATTGTTTTAGATTGTGATAAAACTATTGTCAACACTAGGGAAAAGAACTCTATGAAAAATCTACGACAATGCTACGGATATATTTCGATCTCATCCCGAGGAAGAGTACCTAAAAGTGGACGTAAATCAAAACTCAACTAATATTAATATTGGTTTTAGTCATTTGTGAAAAAAAACAAAATAACATTAAATAAATATTTCATTAATTACATCCTTGTTTTTTGTTTGTTTAATTGTTTAGTTTTGGTTAGGTTTCGTTCCCACATGCTCATACCTGGAGTTATAACTGTGTGGGAGTTAGGACGTCACTGCACAGGCTCGAAACAAATACGCCCCAACAAAGTTTGGCAGTAAAAATACAATTAAAACCAGTTCCAGAGTTGATCGTGTCATGATATGATGTGTCTGTTCCAGTCGTTTCTTCACAACCGTCCTGCTGGGATGGAACAACAGGATACAGCATTTGGTTATCGACAAAAACCAGCCTACCATACAATTCTCGTTATGTTCCAGTGTTCCCTATGACTAAAAGCTGATGCTGATTTAGTAGTGGAGATGTTCACTTTTTTCTTGAAGGATGGTGACCAATTTCTTATCCAATATTCAATTTCCGTCAAATGTGGCCAGATACAGTTAACTCTACCAAATTACGTTCTTCATCCTTACTTTCGTCCTAACCAATCATCTAACCAACCACATTAAAACTGAATATGTATTCATTCAACCAATAACAACCACAAAAACGAAATAGCTTAATCGAGTTATGTTTAAAATTGTCTTCGATTTGAAAGATGAGAATATTGGGATTTTTCCCGTTCAAATCAAAGACAAAATTTCGGTTCTGCTGTATAGGAAGAAAAGCCTTATAAACGTGACATGACAATAAAAAGAACAAACAACGGCGTAGTTAATATAGAGATTTTATGTAACTAAAGGGAAAAGGAAGAAAGAGAGGAAAAGTGTTTTAAAAAAGTGTTATTTTTGTGGAGTCAAATAGAGTTTCGTCTGATAACTTCTCAAATGAAATTGCATTTGTGGTGTTTTTTTTCTTTGTTTCTTCCAAACAAAGTCATGTGTGGTTTTGATAAGCCAGCACACTAGTATACGCTTAATTGTCTACAAAAATTGCTGAGCAGCCCCGTCGACATTCCTCGGGCAGTTAGAAATAAATTACGCACTTTCCAGCGTGAAAGTAAAACCTGTAAGTTTTCTTCATTTTCATTTAAAAACAAATAAATAAACTCTTTTTTGTTTAAAAATCAATTGTTGAAAAAAAATCTAAAATACCGGTTTACATAAGTTAATCATTGTATTATCTTATGAATGTGTAAAACTTTATTTTACAAATTGACATTCAAAAATAAATTTTTAGTGCGACATTTAATACATTAGAATTTCGTTAGTCTCTTAACGTTTCTGCAATAAGTGTTAAGATTTAAAGAGTCGTTTAAATAATAATAATACCTAAGTGACCCCCCACACCCATCTCTATAATAAAAAAAGGAAAATTTAATTGAGATAATGAATCGATCGAAATCAGTTGTTGCCAAAATTACGGTGAAATGTTAAATTTATTTAATAAATATTTTACAATAAGAGAATCAACCTAATACCTGAAACGGAAAACGAATACCTGAAAATGATACAGAAAATAAATATTTTTTTTGTTATTTTTTCATTTTCATACAAACCATAATAAAAAAACATTAATGTTTTATTTTCAAAATAATTTTATTTGTTTTTTTTGTTTTGTTTGTGTAATTATTATTGTCTAGTTTTTTAGTTCATATTGTATACTGCTGTTCAGTAATCTATCGATGGCCCTAGGAATTCGGGTCTAGTTTTCACACCTCTCGAGTCTGTCTGTACTCACAATGCGCAGTAAGTCTCGTTGATAGCCTCAATGTAGGTAAGTATTTTACTGGTACAGGACTGTAGTTTTTGCTCCTTCACTCTTTGTGGTGAATGCATAGATACGGGTGGCAACGGATCATTACAGTTGCGTCTGGTGCTAGTCGTGGTAGTGAGAGGAGAAAAGCAATACAGGTGGGAGTCTGCCGTCAGAGAGTATGATTTTAGAGTTGACACGATATCTTCTACTTCTGCGCTGTCTAGGCAACTTTCTCTTTTTTCTTCGCTTGTCATGTCCGACGTAGCGTCGTAATTGTCGTCTCCTGGTAATCCACTGGCGTTTCCACCCTATCGCTACCAGCGTGGCAGGAGACAAGCAAAACATCTCGTTGTTCATGTCTGCATGGAGTGCCATGGCTTCCAGAATATATTCCGGGTAAAGATGGGTGCATGGTTGACGTCCCTCTCTCTGTCCGTTCCTCGGCGTCTCTCCCTGTGTTGGGGCATTCCCCCGGCAATGAACCATGAACTCAGAACTAGTACGGATTGGAGAATCCGACTGTCTAATTACAACAAAGCGTCGTGTGTCCGGTCGACCTGTACAGACACAATGCGGTTTCTTCTCGGTGCTCTGAATGTCAAAGAGAATAAATTCAACCAAACACTGGTTAATAGTGGGAGTAAGTATGATTCTCTTGTTGCACAAGGTTTTTGTGGTGAGAGTCGGGCAATGGTCGGTTGAAGTTGTCAACAGGAGTAGATTTGGTCGTATCATACAAACTACTAGGGTGAGAGTTTCAACTCCCCCAGTGTGTTTACCTCTACCATGGGGGGTTTGCAGTGTTCTTAAAAACAATTCTATAAAAACACAGGTTTAACTGGACATGGGAACCCTGAAATAATTTGTGACCGATCCCCCCTCATCTGTTCCTGTTCTCAATTGGTAAAAGGTTTAACCCAACACCAGCGACGGGATCACCTGCATAAACTCAACCAAGATAGGCAGAATACCGCTTATGTCTTTCCTTGTAGGACATAGAGTTCTGGTGACAACATGACTCTATCTGCTGTAGTTTTAGCGCCCTTGCTCCCCTGGTTCACTATATTCTTATGACTTATAACACAGCGTTTAGTGTGCTTGGTTAGGAAAGGTAAACCTCTATCATGCTATTACACATTATATACGAGGTTCTCTGACGCAATTCCTAAATTAAATTATCGGATCAGTGATGTCGGGGTCATTGGCCTACGCTGATGGTCTCATTATTAAATCAAAACTCTGGCGGGTATGTGAGAAGCTTCGTACGGTGATGGATACCTTGTTGGGAATGATGTTGAGGCGTTTTTGTGCTACTCTCCGGGACAAAGCTGACACAATGCGGCACAGCTTCGGCGCTAATGCAAACCACCTGAACTCGTATCAGTGTGATTTATCAGGTTCAGTGTATGTCTAAACGGAACACTATGGAAACGACACATCCCACATTCTAACATTAGGTAGTCGAGGTAAACATTTACTAATTTCTACGCTTTTTCATCAGAGGCATCGAAATCGTTCCAACCCATAGTCAAATATAACGGCATGATATAAACCGACCGAACAGTCAGTCGGGTGCCTGATCAATATTGAAACACAGTCTCGAATGCAAATTTCAAGCACTATCAACATGTTCTTGTGTACATTGCCCAGTACGAGTGAGTGATAGCGAGTAACAAAAATTAGAAGGTTTAATTATCTCAAGTAAAGCATATGCAAATGGTTCTTATCTACAGGGGATGATTTCTTCACCCCACGAGTAAGTCATAACTCAGGGCTCTACGTCTCTCTAATCGAGATCTGTGTGACCTGGTTGTTTTACCATGACCCATAAATCTTATGAAACGTTTTGCATGTTACCTTATCTGGCGTGCACCAGAGTATGACGCCTCATCGATGGTCTACAGGTCTTTATGAAGGGGCATCACAAAATCTACTTAGTCTACCGGTCGGCCGTATTAACCCATCCCGACGTCCTCAATCAACCAAAGTTAATGAGAGACTGATCGGACTGGGGTTGTGCACAACGGTATTTAATTGCCTCCCACCGCAACAATATATGACACAAGGTCGGGAGGTTGGTGAGAATCAAACAAGCTTCCCTAAAGAAGGAGCAATATGGCCTAGCAAAAATAGCCTGGGCAACACCATCGGGATGTTCCGGTCAGAGCGCCTCAGACAGCAAGTAATAAATTTACTCCTACCTAAAGAGAAGAGGCCTGGGAGGGTGCACCTCCTACGAAAACCCAGAACAATATACCTCAGCCCAACGGTATTTAATTTCTACCACCGCAGGAATATGTGACACAAGGTCGGGAAGGTGGGGAGATCAAGCCAGCGCCCCTAAAGAAGGAGCACTCTGGCCTATTCTCCGGTCAGACCACTTCAGGCAGCAAACAATAAACTTACTCCTCCCCAAAGAGGGAAAGAAAGGCCTGGGAGAGTGCATCTTCTAGGAAAACTTAGGACGGTATATTTCAGCCCAACAAATGAGAGGTGTAATGCTTCCAGTATTTATTGAGAATCGACTAGTCAAAATGTTCGCCATAGATATGGCACCATGACGAGTTTACTTGCCTTTGGTAACATTTATTTGTTGCATATTTCGTTTCTTAACCCCTTTTATTGTACAGTTGGCTTCAGTTTAAAATACCCGGATGTCTCTTCCACTGACTGAAAACAAAAAAGATGAAGTACAGCAAAATATAGTCAGAAATCTTTCTAGAGTGAGCCACTTTAAATTTTTGTTTAAATCCCGAGTGCGTCTTTTGGGGGGAGCTGGATTTTCCTTACATTAAAACACAACCTTGTGTCAGAATTGTATATGCATTTTTGGGCATTTATTACAAGAGCGAACAAAACAAAAAAGAGGTGAAAAAGAAATAGGCAACAAATAAATATTACCAAAGGCAAGATAAGTTACTCGTCTACATACCGTGGCTGTTTATTTTTGTTTCATCCTATCTCTAACGTTTATTTTTCTCGTAAAAAAAAAAATACTGTTCAGCTAGAACGAAAAGGAAGATTGCGTCGATAAGCAATGAACGTGTATCCCTGGACCCCTGATAATCGCTCAAAAATCGAAAAGTACACAAAATACTGGTAGAACCTTACATTTTCCCGCAATTGGTTACTTTTATTGGATGTGTAATGAACACCATACGCTTTATACTGAGGTGACCATTATTATATTTAAATAAAATTTTAAGAAGAAAAGAATTATAAATGAATAGTTAAGTTGTGTTATTGCTGTGTTGAAGTAAATAAACATCACGTTGTTTCGTGGACTTTTATTTTCCCCACGAGGGCAATACAGAGACAGAAGTTCGCTTTATAATGTTAGGAAAATCAAGCTCCCAAAAAGAGGCACTCTAGATTGGGACACAGTAAAATTGCATCAGTCTTGAATAATTTCTCATTTACCTTTACTGACAGAGAACAAAGATGACGAAGTGTAGTATCAGAACAGATATTGCACTTTTAATTATGATACATATATAAATATAAAAATATAATTTAAATTTTAAACAAATTAGGCACAAGGCCATCAAAAGTGTGGAGAGTGGTATGTCGTTGATCATCTCTGTCTATCATACTCTTTGCTAGAATCATTAGTCACTACAATACTACACTTACTGCTTCAAAATACGAAATGTGTTAAAAAGTTGAATTCTATTCACACGCACACACGTATATATATATATGTATATATATATATATATATATATATATATATATATATATAAGATATATATGTACAAATGACAAATCTATTTCAACTTCGATTGTTCAATAACAGGTGTACTCTGTAAAACATGTTTATTTTTCTTTCCTTAAGCCAATACTTTTCAAAGATTAAAATCTTATCATCAGAGGTATTACATAGATGGATAAGTTTGCAGTTGAAAAGCCAAAATTCTAAATTTGAAAAAAATATATGAAGTAATTGAGAATGTGTGTGTAAAAATATGGAGTCTGTCCAGTTGGTGAATGTCCGTAGATTAGGTGTCCGGTGAAAGGAGAGTTAAAGATGGAGAAAGAAGTTTCGTGAAGGCAGCGTTGAAAATGTTCAAAAATGAAGTAAATCCAATAAAAACATGTTTAGTTCAAACGTAGATGGAACGCACTTTTTCCGATGTAGTTTTGAGAATTAGGGCCATTTTAAAATACTTCCGTGGACCGAGAATGAAGGTAGATATTTCAGAAGTTGAGATCGTGCTGTGTATATTAAACGCAGGCATCTTAATCTCCACTTCTGAAAAACTATATATTAAATTCAATGTTGTAATCATTGTTTCTTCTAAAGATAAAATACGTTCAAACAGAAATAGTCAGTCATATGTCTATGTGTTGTTGTGCAATAACCTTTCCCTTAGGAGCGTCTTGTTTTGATGTGGGAAACATCGAGCTCCTTAAAATGGGCCTTCTGAATTGGGACAAAAATTAAAAACGTATCAGTCTAGAAAAAATTCTCATTCACTGACCTAGAACAGAAAAGATGAATTTTAGTATCAGAACAGATACTACACTTTGAAGTTTTAACATAATTTCTAATCGATAATATTTTATTGCTGACGAATTGATAAAATGTTGTCGACACGTGGACATAAAAGTTTAATTTTATATACGTTCAAAATTAAATTACACCTTTTTCAGGACAAACAAAACATTGTATGTTATACATACTTGTTATTATGTAAAGATATTTCAAACTATAGGCCTAACAAGCAAGTGTTTGTTTTTATTTAATATTTTCCTATCAAGACAGGTTTGTTAGGATCGAGGGTCGTGTTCCCCCGATTATAAACGTGTACAGTAAATCAAGCAATGTTGCATGCAAAGACGGAGTAATAATTAATAAACAAAAATGAAGTAGTTCAAATAACGTTTATTGAACGTGTGTGTACGTGAAATGATGAAGTGTGTGATGTATGCATGTGTGTCGATGGAAAAACAGTTCTTGAAAAAGGTATGAGAAGAAATGAATCCGGCGAGAGGAAAAGTCTTCGGAAGCCGTACACAAAGAAAACGAGTTGAGAAACTCTTACCGTTGTTTGCCCACGTGTTGACGGAAGAAACGTGTGTTGGTAGTTGTTTTGCTGATACAAGTTCAAGAGAAAAGCGTGAGACGAAACGCTAGTGTATTAGCGTCGTTCTGTCGACCAGAGAAGAGTGAAAGACGGGGCGCAGGTGCCAGCATACGTCTGTCGAGGCTGGGTAAGAAGAGAGAGATTTTCCGTTTGGCTCCGGGTTTTATAGTCCGAAGGGCAGATAACTCTGGTGTCGCTTTACAGCGCCACCTGTCGGTGAAAAAGAGACACCTACCGGCAAACCGGTGTAGTTATGTTTTGAAAGGAGGAGGTAACTGCTACAAGGACTCCCCCCCAGATTGAAAAATATTGAAAATATTATTCAATATATACAGTTGTAGATGAGAAGCATTCTTTGTGGGTATGTCTGTTTTGCTGTTGAAGATTAGAAAAAAGTAGTGTGCACGCTACTTATTTCTGTTTCTGCATCTGTATTGAATGATTGATCGCAAGTGCATCTGCGGAATTGAGTGTTTGTAACGCATGTGGATCTGCGTGTTGTTTGGGTCTGCATCAAGTTTGAGTGCAAGTGAGTTTGCGGTCGAAAAATGTTGAGTGCAAGTGAATTTGCACTTGTTGGTGGCGTTGTTCATGTTGATTAGTCTGCGTGATGCAGAGCTGATGAACAAACGTTGAATTGTCAGTGTTGTTTGGGAATGTTTGGTGCTTGGGTCTGCGCGGTTGTTGATGAGTGAGCACAAGTGAATCTGTGCGGTATTGATGAGTGAGCACAAGTGAGTCTGTGCAGTTGTTGATGAATGAGCACAAGTGAATCTGTGCAGTTGTTGATGAGTGAGCACAAGTGAGTCTGTGCAGTTGTTGATGAGTGAGCACAAGTGAGTCTGTGCGGTGTTGATGAATGAGCACAAGTGAGTCTGTGCGGTGTTGATGAATGAGCACAAGTGAGTCTGTGCAGGTGTTGATGTTGTTCATGTTAATTAGTCCGTGTTGTGGAGCTGATGAACAAACATCTAGTTGTTGAGATTGGTGGTACACTATGGTCAAAATCAGATGCACAAATGTCTGCAAGTGAGTTAGCAGGTCCAGGTACAAGTGGGTCTGTACTGGTGTTGGTGCACGTCGTTCGAGTTGATGTGTCCCCAGTTGATCAACGAACGTCCAGTTGTTGAGTATTTAGTCGTGCTTGTGCAGGTGTACTCATTTTGAACTGGTGTAATTTCTTCCATAGTGTCGTCAGTGATGTCCGGAAATGTTTGGTGCTTGATGAATATCCGGGAAAATGTGGTTGTTCATCTTGTGTTGAAGATTGTTGGTAGGCCTTGAAGGGTGATGTTGTTCGTGTTTGTCATCGGATGTTGGTCGTTTTGTAGTTTTATTTTCCTTTATATATATATTTCCAACACGTGGGTAGAAAGGAAAAAGAAAAAAAAAATGGAGTCGTAATTTGTTTCACACGAGGAATGACGTTTTTTGTTTTCGTTTGTTTGAATGTTCGTTTCCACGTAGAGAAAGAATGGCGGCTTCTCTTTCCTTTGTTGTCGAAAAGAAAGAAAAAAAAATTCGTATTTTCTTTTTTTTTTTTTTGTTTGAATTTTAATTTCCGCGTGGTCCGAGAGATAAAAATGGCGTTTTTTTTTGTTTTTTTTTTTTTATCAACACGTGGTCCGGAAAGGGGTGACGGCATTTTTTGAATTTTTTTTATCAACACGTGGTCCGGAAAAAGATGGGCAGAGTGAGCGTTTGTTTTCTTTTTATCTCCACGTGTTCAAAACAAAGGAAGTGGCGTCTTGTAAGGTCCTTTTGTTCGTCGAAAAAGAAGAAAAAAAGGATTGGCAAAAGTTTGTCTTTTTCTTTGTATATATTTTTCCGACACGTATGTGGAGAAAGAGAAGAAAAAATGAAATTGTAACTTGTTTTATACTCGGAGAAACCGAGAAATGTTTTTGTTTTTCTTGTTTGGGTATTTCCGCGTGGCAGAAAAAAAAATAATGGCGGCTTCTTTTCTTTTGTTTGTTTGTATATTTCTACCACGTGGGTAGAAAAAAAAAAGGAAAAAGATGGATGCGCAATTCGTTTTACCACGAAAGAAAAAAAACGAGAAATGATATATATATTTTTTTTGTTTGTTCTAGTACGAAATTAATTACTCCGTCACATACAACAAAGCTTGAACGTCGGGTCACCAATTGTTAAGATCGAGAGTCGTGTTCCCCCGATTATAAACGTGTACAGTAAATCAAGCAATGTTGCATGCAAAGACGGAGTAATAATTAATAAACAAAAATGAAGTAGTTCAAATAACGTTTATTGAACGTGTGTGTACGTGGAATGGTGAAGTGTGTGATGTATGCATGTGTGTCGATGGAAAAACAGTTCTTGAAAAAGGTATGAGAAGAAATGAATCCGGCGAGAGGAAAAGTCTTCGGAAGCCGTACACAAAGAAAACGAGTTGAGAAACTCTTACCGTTGTTTGCCCACGTGTTGACGGAAGAAACGTGTGTTGGTAGTTGTTTTGCTGATACAAGTTCAAGAGAAAAGCGTGAGACGAAACGCTAGTGTATTAGCGTCGTTCTGTCGACCAGAGAAGAGTGAAAGACGGGGCGCAGGTGCCAGCATACGTCTGTCGAGGCTGGGTAAGAAGAGAGAGATTTTCCGTTTGGCTCCGGGTTTTATAGTCCGAAGGGCAGATAACTCTGGTGTCGCTTTACAGCGCCACCTGTCGGTGAAAAAGAGACACCTACCGGCAAACCGGTGTAGTTATGTTTTGAAAGGAGGAGGTAACTGCTACAGGTTCATCAGGCATCTTGAATTTTAGTCAAAACGATTTTTACCTTAAAATCACTATTAAAATTCCAATTTGAAAATGACATAAAAAAACATGAACAAAAAACATATTTCTTAAATACCAAAATATTAGTAGATTAAAGATGAAATACTTTAAGATGAATTACCACCGTCGTATGTTTACATGTAGTTTACAACCGTTCCCTTGGAAGTGTCTTGTTTATCTTCTTATTACCGACCACTCTGACGTCAGAAGAAAAAGAAGAGTCCGTGAAATGGCTCCTCTTTACGACAGCCTCTGTTATTTTCTGGTGCGAACGCACGTGGGCTTTCTTTCTAATTTTCTCTAACGCGAAATAAAGTAGATATTGATATAACTTCTGTTTACTGGATCCTTGGTAAAGGCCATAATCCGATATTAGTCGTATCAAGAGATGTACAATGAAAAGGGGACAATATACATGTCGATCGGCAGAACACGAGTGTGTGTTTGTTGTATTTATTCATCTTTTCGTTCTTACACCCTGCTTAGCACCGGTTTCGAAGATACCCGGTGTAAGGCTGTCAGTTCCCGTATTAATATTATAAGGCCTCGATACGGACCAATGATTAATCCGTGGCATCGAGACAACAGCAACGATGACGATAGCAACTTGGTCTCGCATAGTTTACTAATCGGACTATTGGTTAGTGCTGGGGAAATTCATCAAATCAATTTATTTGGCTTTACCTAATTATTTAACGTTTGCGTAAATACCGATTCTGAACAAAATAGTCATTTTTGTTTTTGTTACTAACTCATAAATTATGTGTTCATCCAATTTCCAAACTGTATTTCATTTCAAATAGTTTGGGTCGATAATGAAACTGGGTTAAAAGACACATTTATTAGTAATCAGTCACATTTGGTATAATTTTGTCCCAACAGATCTTAAATAATATTATAAAGATTCTCTTTCATTTCCTATATTATTCTTATTTACAGTGGTGACCCCTCGTGTTCGGACTCGTAAAAGTTGACTATATATATTTTCTTGTGTTTTCGGTTGTTGTGCTTACTTTTAAAAAGGTTTGGGTGCTTGTACAGAGAAGCGTGCGTATTAAATTATCGATACCACAAAAAACAGTGTTATCTACGTACGCAACAGATTTAAATATGTATCATCACCAAAAAGTAGGGAAAATTATCCAGTAGAACTTTAATTATAAGCAAAATCCATTCGCCGACACAGGAGAATGAGATAAAGACTGGGAAAGCGTACTCATTCGCCGTGAGATAAAGCCTGGGAGGGATCTCAAAAGATGAGATAGTTGTCAATGTAATTTTCATCTTTGATTTCAAAAATGTGCACCGAACAGATACTACACTTTAGTTTAAGGAAATAGAAGATACTGAATGATATTCTGCTGTTTGATTACACACTTTCATCTTAGCCAAAAGGCCAAGAAAGATGATTTTCTTTCATTTTATTTACCTCCCCAGGAGGTTTGGCACAATGCCAGTTTTATCTTACTCCCACAAGGTAAGATGTGACCCAAGGTCGGGTCAGGAAAGTGGGACTTGAAAAGCCAGCGCCCGAGAAGGTGAGCACTCTGGCCATTAAAAACTGCCTGGGCAGCCACATCAGCATTCCCCGGTAGGGGCGCCTCAGGCAGTAATCAATAAACTTACCCCTCCCCCAAAGAGGGGGGCAAAACCTGGGAGGGTGGACCTCCTAGAACTGCACAGGACTGTCCCATAGACCGCCAAAAGGCCAAAGATGATTTGAGAAGTTCTAATATGTAGACCCTCGTACAGTGTCGAGCCGTGAGAGGGTTGACATTTTATAAACACGTTAGTGAATTAGCGTCAATTATATTTCTGAAAGTACATTAACATCAGTAAAGTAGGGTTGTGCTTGAACAAAAATTGTACAATACTATCGTGGGTCTGCGTTCGCGGCAAACCTTCATATAATACAAATATGTCACAAACTCTTACAATGGTTTTAGAGATAAAAGTTTATTTACTTTTTCTTTTTTTACATATTTTCTTTTTCTTTTTCTTTCATGATAGTGACACTACATAACTGAACATTATTTTGTGTTTTTAATACGACAGGGTCGCATTAATATGAGTTCTATTTTTATAATAGTGACGCTACATGAATGAACATGATTTTTCTATTTTGATATGATAGGTGCGCATAATATGAGTATTCAGGGCCTTGTGCAGTAAAGCGACCCTATGAAATACGTTTTAAGAGGGCTGGTGCAGTATAGCACCCCGATATAACACGTTTTTAGGTGGCTTGTGCAGTTTAGTACTCCTATGCTAAACGCTTTCTGGGGGGTTGTGCAGTATAGCAGCCCTATTCCAAACGCTTTCTGGGAGCGCCCATAAGGAAAACACGTTTTGGGCGCTTGTACATATATCACCCTAAAAAAATGCTTTTCGGAGGCTTGTGCAGTAAAGCACCCTTATTGAAAACACTTTTCGGGGTCTTGTGCAGTATAGCGGCCCTATGGAAACGCTTATTTGGGGCTTGTGCAGTTTAGCACCATTATGCAAAAACATTTTTCAAGGATTTGTACAGTATAGCACCCCTATTGAATACACTTGTCAGGGGCTTCTGCAGTATAGCTCACTTATGGAGAACTCTTTTTCGGGGCTTGTGCAGTTTAGCACCCCTATGGAAAACGCTTATTTGGCGATGGTGCAGTTTGGCACCCCTATGGATTACGTTTTTATGGGGCTTGTGTAGTTTAGCACACCTATGGAAAACACGTTTCGGGGTTTTTGCAGTATGGAAAACACTTTATTGGGGCTTGTGCAGAATAGTGCCTTTGTGGAAAAACTTTTGGGGGCTTGTGCAGTTTAGCACCCCTATTAAAACCACTTATTTTAGGCTTGTGCCGTTTAGCGTTCTAATGAAATACGTTTTTAGGTTGCTTGTATAGTATATCGTCCCTATGAAAAACGCTTGTTAAGGCTTGTGTAGTATAGTGCCCTTATAGAAAACGTTTTTGGGGGCTTGCAGAGCATAGTGCTCCTATGGAAAACACTTTTCGGGGGCTTGTGCAGTATAGCGCCCATGTGAAAAAACACATTTCGATGGCTTGTGCAGTATAGAACCCTTATGGAATACGTTTTTAGGGCGATTGTGCAGTTCAGCGACCCTATGGAATACGTTTTTAGGGAGCTTGTGCAGTTCTGCGCCCCTATGGAAAACGCTTTTCGGTTACTTGTGCAGTTTACCGGTCCTATAGAAAATGCTTTTTGTGGTTTGTGCAATATAGTGCCCTTAGTGAAAACGCTTTTTAGGGCTTGTGCAGTATATAGCCTTATGGAAAACGCTTATTTGGTGCTTGTGCTGTATAGCATCCCTGTGAAATTCGTTTTAGAGGCTTGTGCAGTGTAGCACTCCTATAGAATACATTTTTAGGAGTCTTGTGCAGTATTGTGCCTCTATGTAATACGTTCTATTCTTCTTTTTCTTCTTCTTCATGAACATGGGGCCAAAGGCACCATATGGGTTATTTGATACAACAGGGGTGAATTAACATGAGTTATTTTTTCATGATAGTGACAAAATATGAACGAACATGATTTCGGGACGCATTAATATGAGTTCTTATGTATGTGCACCGGGGTGGTGATAGGTATTATATAGTATGAACACCTGGGTGAAGATAGGTATGTATATAGTATGTGCACCAGGTGCTGATAGGTATGTATATGGTATGCACACCAGTGCGAAGATAGGTACATATATAGCATGTGTACTGAGGCGGTATTAGATAAGTATATAGTATGCACACCGGTCAAGAGATAGGTACATATATATATAATGCGCACCAGGGCAGAGATAGCTATGTATATAGTATGTGCACCTGACCGGAAATAGGTACATATATAGTATGCACACCGGGCCGAAGATAGGTACATATATAGCAGGCACATTGAAGCTGATGTAGGTACGTATATAGTATGCACACTGAGGTGGTGATACATACGTATATAGTATTCACACCTGGGGTAGACATATGTACGTATAAAGTAGGCGCACTGGTTCAGAGATACATACGTATATAATAGGCACACTTGGGTATAGATACGTATGTATATTGAAGAGGCAGACAGAGGTGGTACTTTTAATAGAAATATATCATACTTTGTCCCGTGCTATGGAAGAGGACTTGTGGGGAAAAAAACAATTTTCACTAAAGGGAATAGGGAGACAGTGACAATGGGGAGAACGGGCGGTTAAATGAGGCGACCAGGGAAGAGAGAAGCCCGGCCAACGCCGGGTAGCATTGCTAGTATATAAATAAATAATTAAAAAAATAACTTTTTTTCATAAGTAAAAGAGACATTCTTTCTCCTCCTTTTATACATATACATGTATGTATTTCTCTGATTGAAGAATTGCTTAGGTTTCTCTCGTCTCTCAGTGACATGGTTTAATACATATACAGGTTTGGCCGCGAGTGGACTCAGTGATAGGAATCCCCCTTTTTTGTTTGGACTTAGCCCGTATAGCGAAGGAGTGACCATCTCATGTCACTTCTAATTTATTTCCCTCTCGTCACTCATCTATGGTTTGTTGCAGCCGAACATGGAGCAGCAGCGCATGTCAAGAAAACAACAATGATAAAATCAAATTATTTATAGCAAACGCAGAAGAATTTAATTATCTACCGACTTGTTTACTTTTAACGTGCATAAACTGTCTTCAATTTTTTTTTTTTAATATTATTTCGTTCAACGCCGGCTTTACACACACAAACAAATGACGGCTTGTTGCTTTAAAGTTGTCAAAAATGACTTATCCTACTACTACCTCTAAGTCCCAGTTGCAAGCTCCTCCACCCCCGAACTTTGGATTAGTGGTAGTCATAGTTTTGTTTAGAATTTTTCAAGAACGTAGTAAAGGGACAAGTGATGATTTATTTCTTGTGTGACGATCGGATATGAAATTAAAAAAAACTAAAAAGTTTCAGCACGTTAAAAGAAAATAAATTGACAGATACTACACTTTCATCTTAGCCAAAAGGCCAAGAAAGATGATTTTCTTTCATTTTATTTACCTCCCCAGGAGGTTTGGCACAATGCCAGTTTTATCTTACTCCCACAAGGTAAGATGTGACCCAAGGTCGGGTCAGGAAAGTGGGACTTGAAAAGCCAGCGCCCGAGAAGGTGAGCACTCTGGCCATTAAAAACTGCCTGGGCAGCCACATCAGCATTCCCCGGTAGGGGCGCCTCAGGCAGTAATCAATAAACTTACTCCCCCCCAAAGAGGGGAGGCAAAACCTGGGAGGGTGGACCTCCTAGAACTGCACAGGACTGTCCCATAGACCGCCAAAAGGCCAAAGATGATTTGAGAAGTTCTAATATGTAGACCCTCGTACAGTGTCGAGCCGTGAGAGGGTTGACATTTTATAAACACGTTAGTGAATTAGCGTCAATTATATTTCTGAAAGTACATTAACATCAGTAAAGTATGCTTGTGCTTGAACAAAAATTGTACAATACTCTAGTGGGTCTGCGTTCGCGGCAAACCTTCATATAATACAAATATGTCACAAACTCTTACAATGGTTTTAGAGATAAAAGTTTATTTACTTTTTCTTTTTTTACATATTTTCTTTTTCTTTTTCTTTCATGATAGTGACACTACATAACTGAACATTATTTTTGTTTTTAATACGACAGGGTCGCATTAATATCGGAGATAAATAAATTCTAATGCGTTTGGTATAGACATTTGTTTTTTTGTTTGTATGTTTTTTACGATTTATCGACTGTTTTCTATTCTGCATTTTCACCATTTAATCTGCTGTTTAAATGAACTCTACACGCGCTGAGTTAAGTGCAGGGTCGGTTTTAATGTGGCTAAAATCAAGCTCCCCAAAAAGGTCACTTTGGATTTGAACAAACATTAAAAGTACCTCAGTCTAGAATTATTTCTCATTCACTGACCGAAAACAGAATGATAAAGTAGTAAAATTGAACTTTTTCACTCAAGATGGCGGCCGATTGTGACATCAATGTGAGGTGTGTAAATCTAAAATAATGTACCCCCGTCGCGAGAGAATTCCGGGTTTTGGGGAATATTTTTCAAATATTTGAGATTTTAGGAGGGGGATCAGTCTTGTTCGTCTTTTACCATAGTCCGTTTTTCACAACTTTTTACTGACCATTCTTTTGTTCTTTTTTCGGTGTACCTATGATAGGTAATTGTAAGCAGAAGAAGAATTTGAAAAAAATAAGATGGTCAAAAAGAGTGGGATCGGTCTACGTTTAATTTACATTGAAAACTGATCCCCTGTCTTAAAATCCAAACTTTTGAATTTTTTTCCCAAAAACACCGGAATTCTCTAGTAGCCTGATAGGTAAGTGTACACCGACAAAAGAACAAAAAAATGGTCAGTAGAAAGTTGTGAAAAACGCACTATGGTAAAAGACGAAAAAGTACCAACATTATACTAACACTGATTCATTAATTATAATAATACCGATTTATTTACGTTGTTTGTTTTAAAGGGGGTGTATTAATTTGTAGATTAAGGCCATTCACAACAACCCCCACCCCACCCCCCAAAAAATAATTGTTTCGGTAAAATTGAACTGGAAACATCAGAAAAAAATACTATTGTTGTCGGTTTATTTATTTTGACTTATTTATATTC
Organism: Sepiola atlantica; assembly: GCA_963556195.1. Classification (NCBI taxonomy): domain Eukaryota; kingdom Metazoa; phylum Mollusca; class Cephalopoda; order Sepiida; family Sepiolidae; genus Sepiola; species Sepiola atlantica. The sequence goes on from OY744525.1 coordinate 151,757,314, forward strand.
ATTTATAAACTTAATGAAATAAACTTAATAATAACCTGAAACACTTTGTTTTAATTAATTTCTTTTAAAAGTTTTTAAACAAATTGTTTCGGGTTATTTCATTAAGAAAACAGAAAACAAATTACTATTCGCCGGTCTTTTAAATTTTACTTATTTATATTTATTTATAAACATAATCACTATTTTGCCAGTCAGACTCAGAGTTAGAGATGAAAAAATAATGAACTGTCCTAAAAAGTTTAAATTGGCCGGAAATGGTGGATAATTTTACGTTGAATTTATATGCGAAACTAATGGTCCACTTTAAATTCTAAAATAATTGTTTGTTTGTTTTCAGGGATGTTCACACGTAATCACCTAAGAACAGTAAAATCCCATTTTTTCGGGGGGGGGGGGGTTACCTAAGGGTTCTCATCTACTTTTAAATATAGATATTATTTCTTTTTAATTTGACAAACTTCTTGTGTTTTCCATTTATGTATCCCAGATTTTTAGATTTTGATCTATATCTTTCCCTTGTGCCATTTTTCCTATTCATCCACTTTTGCCATTTTACGGTGCTATTTTACCTGTGCCATTTTTACGTAAACTCAATCGCTTTAATATAAGCGAATACCTACTCTTATTTTTTATAATATTAAATATTACAGGAATTAGTCAGGAGACGACTAAATACAAACCGGAAATGCGATAAGAAATTGACGCTCTTCAGTAAGTGAGGATAGTAGTAAGATGACATTTCCTTTTTTTTAAATCGACTTCCTTTCACAAATTCCAAACATCGAAGAGATAATCGCAGTCATCCTCCTTAATCTGATATTTTCTCAACTCCAGAAATCAGAAAAGATTAACCATTGTATTTTCGTGTAAGTATTTAAAACTTTATTTTACGAATTGAATTAACTAAATTACTTTTTTCTTGCGACTTTTAATACTATTTGAATTTCGTTGGATCTTTTTATGAAGCTCCCACACTAGTGTTAAAGTTAGTCGGTCGCTAAGAATAACCCTGTTGCCATTCTTTAGGCGTTAACCCTTTTCACACGTGTTTGAGTGAACCTTTCTTTAAAGTTTTCTTTGCTCATGAATTTTCTAAGACTCACAACCCTGGTCCATGACAAGGAGTCTGCTGTAGTTTTCTTTTTTTTGCAAAACCACGGAGTACTACACCAGCATCGTCTTTGCAACAATGGCCATCAAATGGTTTTATCGAGCAATTGTTGGGACATATGTAAAATGCAAAATAAGCAGCAATGTGGTACCCATCACACGCTTGTTGACAGCTACCTCTGTGAGTTCGTGTGGATGCAACACTACCGGGAAACTGACATATTCGCGCAAATTCTAAGTGATTTGACACAATTTTGTCCCCCTCAATGAAAAGCACATCCTTTTTTTTTAATTCCCCCTTTTTAAAAAAAATCTTAATTACAAAAAAATATAACACCCCTTTTTGCAAACTTAAATTACAAACATAATATAACATCGCTTAATAATGAAACATTCTTATTTTGTATATTTATGAAAACTTTAGTCACAAAAAAATAACATCCCTTTATAATAAAATCGTTTATAATAAATTACACAATCTTATTTTGTTAATTTTTGAAGCAAAAGTGTCTCCCTTGAATAGCGGGGGTTTATTTTTTGGTTGGTAGCTTCTTAAAAAGATTCATTTGTTTGGTCTCTTTATTAAAGAAGCGTTTGAATAATAATACTAATACCTAAGTGCACCCCCATCTGTATGATAAAAAAAGGAAATAAAACTAATTTGTAGGAAAAAAGTTTTCTCTTTTTCGATAATCTGATATTTAATTTAAACAATAAATTTCTCAGAGTTTCCCACGATTCGATTTTTGGTACTTGTTCATCTTTTACCATAGTCCGTTTTTCGCAACTTTTTACTGACCATTTTTTTTTCTTTTTTCGCTGTACACTTACCTATCAGGCTGCTAGAGAATTCCGGAGTTTTTGGAAACAAATTGAAAATATTTTACATTTTAGGAGGGGGGATCAGTTTCCAATGTAAATTCAATGGAATTCTCTAGCGAGAAAAAAAAGTGGGTCCATAAAGAAAAAACAACACATGCACAATGGTCAAAACTGATCCCCTCCTAAAATCTCAAATATTTGACAAATATTCCCCAAAACTGGGAATTCTCTCGCGACATGATAGATAATTGTAAACAGAAGAATTTAACAAATTTGAGATGGTCAAAAGGAGATGGATCAGTCTACGTTTGATTTACATTGAACACTGATCCCCCGTCTTAAAATCTAAATTTTTGAATTTTTTTTTCAAAAACCCCGGAATTCTCTATCGACATGATAGATAATTGTACACCGAAAAAAGATTTTTTTTTAAATTGAGATGGTCAAAAAAAGAGAGGGATCAGTCTACGTTGAATTTACATTGGAAACTGAAATTTGTTTTAAAAAAACCCGGAATTCTATAGCAGCCTGATAGGTAAGTGTACACAGAAAAGAACAAAAAATGGTCAGTAAAAAGTTGTGAAAAACGGACTAGTGAAAAAGACGAACAAGTAGCTTTTTTTACAGCAGAGAAAATGTTTTTAAGAACAAATTTGGCTCTCCAGAAGGGTTCGCGACTGCGCTGGCTTCGGGGTTATCCTGCAGTAAATTTCAAGTATGGATGATCATAAATGATAAAAGAAACTTTTTTTTCAATGGAAAATTTAGAATTGTATTTGTATTATAATAAAATAAGTTGTTAGCAAAACAAATTATCAAATATATGTTTGTTTATATGAAAATATAACAAATCTTTAATAAGTGTTACAGAATATATGCTTTAAAAAGTTACTATTAAAATACTAAGCTATTTTATTATATTTTTATAAAAAATCAAAACATGTTGCTGTTTCACAAAATAGAAAACATTTCAATACTTTATTTATATCAATAAAAATATATTTCAACATATTGGATTCATAAAAAAAATTTTTTTTAATAGTTGTGATATTTTCATAAAAAAATAAACATAAGACATTTCAACATATTTGCTTGATAAAAAAAATATTTTATTAAAGATTTCTGATATTTTAATAAAAAATCAACTTACTTTATTATAAAAATACTATTCTAAATTTTCTGTTAAAATATTTTTAAAGCAAATATTTTACAGCAATTAAAGATTTGTTATATTTTCATAAAAAATATAAAAAAACCTATTTGATAATTTGTTTGCTAACAACCTATTTTATTAGAATAAAAATACAATTCTAAATGTTCTGTTTAAAAAAAAAACGTTTCTTTCATAATTTATGATCATCTGTAGTTGAAATTTACTGCGGGATAACCTGGAACTCAGCGCAGTCACGACCCCTTATGGAGAGCCACAACTTTTCTAGGAGAAAAAGACTATTAAAAAAGGTTATTTAACTGGTTCTAACTGACTCGGTAAAAAGGACCCTCAATCGTAAATTTTTAATGTATGGTCGCTTATTATTAACTGGGTTTTAGCAGGACTCCCACGCTCTCAAACAACTTATTTTTATTACTTTTTGCACAAACAGTTTGCTTGTTTTAATGAGCATTTTTTTTTAAATTAGACAATGACTTTAAACATTCGTTTTACACAAGAACACGTTTTAACAGAATGTAATGGAATTAAAAGTAAAAAAATAAAGAGGTCAACCATTACTAGTCGATATTTTTAAAAAAATCATCAGAAAGAATATGATCATGGCAGGTAAAACGTTGAGAATAAAAGTTAAAATTTGTTTATGTTAAAAAATAAATTACAATTTAATTTTAAGGCAAAACAGTATTTCTCTTCAATAATTGCTTTTATCCCACGTTTGTGCGAATGCATTTGCTTATTATTTACTGTAAAATAGGTTTGGCCAGGCTGTCCTTGTTCTCAGGCAATTTTTATGGAAAAAAAGTATGTTTTAGTAAAAAATTAAAACAAACTTTGAATAGAGTTAGTTATAGCAGGTTTAATCATACACACAAAACGCTGACAAAACAAGTTTACAAAGAAAAGAAACGTGGCTGATATATAAATGAAGAAGGGAGATAACCCAAGTTTTACTCTTTCATTGATTTTATTTTATTTCTTGTGAAATAATTTTTCTTTGCTTTCGAATATCTATGAGTAAAAAGTTGTATGTGTTCTTATAAAAGTCAGAAACACTACAAGACACAGTTACAAAGCTTTCCCTTACTCGAAAATGTCATCTTTTCAAAATACATGGTAAGACCTTGTAGTTATCTCTCTCCAAACTTGTATTTGTGTGTGTCCACATAAAAGTCAGAAACTACAAAAGACACACCTACAAAGTTGATATATTCTTTTTCAGTATTTAAAAAAAATCCACACTTATTTACTTCTCTTATTTTTGTGTGCTTGCATTAGCACAATACTTCTACCCGGCAATGGCTGATCGAACAAGAGCAAGCTCCTGTCATGGATTAAGTAATTTAAACACTTAAAAAGAAGAAATCTCTATGTGGAAAACATCTGGTATTCGGTCAATGTGGCTTATGTTACTGTAGACACTCTATGACAAGGTGTTTTGAAATACACAGGAAACCCTGAGAAAGTTTCTAATCATAGCAGTTTCTGAACAACATTTAAAATGAATATGCAAACCAGAGATATCTGAGCCTTAGTTCGGATGAATAAGGAGTGTGTCAGTAATCCGTCTGAAATGTCCTAGATACATGGAATTAGTGGATATTACATCAAAAACAAACTAGAAATCCCCTCAAAATCTCTTGTTTTGTTTGTTAAATTCGTTAATTACAAATTATATTGGTGAGAATGTGGTACACATAGATCAAGTAATCACTTTAGTGAAAGGACATTTCTAAGCTCATCTCAGTATTGTATTCTTTCACGATGGAAATATACTTCAGATTCTTGAGTCTGAAGGTAAGGCAGAAATAAACTCTTTGTGTTGAACTTCAAGAATGTTGTGAAAGGATGGTAGATATGCTCCATAAAATCTCTGTAGAAATTTGGAGATTGGAAAAAAATGAAATTTCTTGACGATTGGCAAAAAAGATATCTTTAAACACATGCATGGCGATACATAATTTACAGTTTAATTGATACCAACTTAATAGACTGGTTCAAGTTTGAAGTGAGTTTGAGACAGGGTTTCATCTTGTCCCTGACGATCTTCTGCAACACTCTAGAAATTGTAATGGATGACACTGCAAATTTGAGCCAGGTTCATCCTCACAGAGATATGTCATACATCATGTGACAGCGACTGTCTTTCGTGTTTTATAAGTTACAATTATCGACTAAAGAACTAGAAAATGTGTGCTTTAAGTAAGGACTAAAGATAAATGCAGCCACATGCAAAGTAATTACAGATGAAGTCAATCATGATATCAAAATTAACAAAAACAGCATTGAAATATTTCAAACGATGTGGAAAAAAGGATAGCATTGACACTACAATGCGCTTGTGGTTTCAGTAGCTCTTTCTGAGACATTGACATTAAAAGGCAGAAGAGGACAAAGGTTCTGCTTGAAATTACTCGCTCAGAAAGATAGTATACAAAACCTATTAGGATCGCTATAGTGCAGCCTAAATTAAAAGAAAATCTTGTGTTTGGAAATGCCATAATCCCGGCTATTACGAATGTAAGAATGAACTAGTTTTGCCATATTGTCAGAATAGATCCTTAAAGCATGGGTCTCTTAATATCCGCAGCCACCAGAATATGAGTTGCCTTTTTATTCTGTATTCATGCTAATACACTAATTCTATATACTAACATTCCATATATGTATGTATTTATTGATGTTTATTAAGGAGTGTATAAATTTGATTTGGTGTATTTTATTATAAAAAGATCAACCATTTTGTTTTATTCTAACAGTACACTCTATGCTAGTTCACCCACTTTTCGTTAATGCTCTAGTTGTATATTTTTGTTGTCTATTGTTTTTCAGGCTATTTCTTAGAAATTGATCATTGCCATTTATTAGAAATTAGTCATGTGTAATCATTCAATATTCCTATTGTATGAATTAATTTGTTTTCATGCTGATCCACTAATTCCATATACTAACCATTCCATGCATGCATGTATATGTGTGTGCATTAATTAGACTGGGTATGGTTTATATTAAAAAAAAACTTTTGCTATTATTGAAGCAGTTTTAGCACATAAATTTAATGAAAAATATTCTATTACTTATCAAGAAAATAACGATTCTCATGTAAGCAATTTTTTGCTGCATGATCTCTTGGCATCAGGACTTAGCATTCGTGATATGGTTATTTTTGATGGTGTCTATTGTAACCCTGATTTTTAAGTTAAATTTAATGATTGCAATTGCAAATGTCCGATTATTCTTTCACAAAATGAGTTTAACAGTAAATAAATTATTACACTTGCAAATGTAGGATTATTCTCTTAACACATATGATTTTAAAAAATAATTTGATTATTAGTACTTTTAAAAATTATATTTAATTATTACACTTTTAAATTAAGGATTAGTACTTTTAAAAATTTAATTTAATTACACTTGTGAATTTAGGATTAGTACATTTAAAAATTTAATTTAATTATTACACTTCTGAATTTAGGATTAGTACTTTTAAAAATGTATTTCAATATTACACTTGTAAATGTAGGATTAGTAATTTAAAAATATTAATTAATTATTACACTTGTAAATGTAGGATTATTATTTTTGAAAATAGGTTATTAAACTTTAAATGTAATAATTAAACTTGCCAATGTAGGATTATTGATTTTGAAAATAGGATGTTAAAATTATAATTTAATAATTTCACTTGTAAATGTAAGATTACTTGTTTTAAATTATGTGTAAAAAGTTACTGTAGCATTTCATTAAATTTTATCGGAATAAACATGATGTATATATATATATATAAATTTAAACTTATTACATATTTCTTGTAGGATTATTCTTTTAAAATAGGATTTTAAAATTTTCATTGAATTTTTTCATGTTTAAATATAGGATTATTTTTTTAAATATGATTTCCAAAATTAACTGTAATATCTACACTTTCAAATGTAGAATTGTTGTTTTAAAACATGTGATTTAAAAAGTGTTAACACGTGCAAATGAAGGATTGTTCTTTCTAAAATAGTATTTCAAAAGTTAAATGTAATTATTACACTTGCAAATATATGATTATGGCTTTTGAAAATAATATTTTAAAAGTAAAATTTGATTATTACACTTGCAAATGTATGATGATTTTGTCTAAAATGATTTGTAAGTTGAATGACTACACTTGCATACGTAGGATTATTGTTTTAAAAAAGTATTTCATTATTCAAATGTAGATTATTTTTTGAAAACATTATTTTTAAAGTTAAATTAAATTACTACAATTGAAAATATGAAATTATGCTTTTTGAAAAAAAGATTTCAAAAGTTAAATATAATTATTATTGTAAATGTCCGATAAGTCTTTTTGTAAATTGTATTTGAAAAATTAAATTTAGTAATTACAATTGTCAATGTATGGTTTTTCATTTTGAAAATCAGATTTTAAAAGTTTAATTTAATTTTTACAATTGTAAACGTATTTTTTAAGTAAGATTTTAGTATTACACTAGCAAATGTAGTATTATACATTTTTATAATAGAATATTAAAAGTTAAATTTGATTACACTTGTAAATGTAGGATCATTATTCTTATATAATATAAACATTTGAAAGTGAGTTTTATTATTATACTTGAAATATAGTATTATTTTGTCTGATGAATTGGATTTAAAGGATTTAAATGGTGTAATTTAATTATCACACTTGCAAATCTAGGATTGTTGTTTTGGTAACATAGCATTTTAACAATTAAATTTAATCTGTACGTTTGTAAATATAAGATTTTAAAAAAAATATTTTAAAAGTTAAATTTAATTATTACACTTGAAAATTCAGTATAATTCCATTTTAAAATAGGATTTAAGAAGTTAAATTTTATTATTACATTTTATGAAAATAGGATTTTAAAAGTAAAAATTTCATTTTTTTTTAAATAGTTCACCCCCCAAAAGACCCCCGCCACTGTAGACGTAAGGGGCTACTAAGAAAAAAGGGAGAAGGTAGGGAGGGGTCAACCTAAATTGGGATCTGTGCAATGAGATGTCTGTTTACATTAGTTTTTAATTTCTGCATGTCAGTACTGTAGGAGAAACGGGAAGGGGAGGGAGTTTCAGAGGCCAGAGGCCAGCAGCACAAGGAAATAAGCTATTTGAGTAAAAAGCTCTCCGAAATCTGGGGAACTCCACAGTGAATGGATGGCATTTAGTTGATTGTCGAGTTGGTCAAGTGAATTTCCGTCGAGGGGGCACCAGAGTAGACAATTCATTGGAGTATAATCCATTGAAGTATTTGTAAAACAAGTACAAGGATGCTACATTGTGGCGATGGAACAGGGACTGGAACTTGGTTGACAGTGACAGACCTATTTGGTTTGCGACTCTTTTGGACCTTTACAAGGAGGGAGAGACTAGTAGATGATGCACCAGCCCAGATGTGGCAACAATATACGATGCATGGGCAGATGGTGGCTTTGTAGAGATACATGATAATGTCAGGTGTGAGGAGTTTACTAGCACGAAAGAGGGGGCCCACCTTCTTTGCTGTAGCCTTGGCAATGTCTTCAATGTATTTGTTCCAATTCATGTTACCTGTGAAGGTTAGACCAAGGAGTTTGAATGATGAACTCTCAGGTAGGGTGTTATTTGTCATGACAATCGGTGGTTGGAGAGGTTTCTTGTAGTTATTGTCTTTGCGGCATTAAAAGTTACCAATCATTTATGACCCCAATCCACTACAGCATGGAGGTAATTTCTAAGGATTCAGCCATTGCCACGGATATATCGTATCTGTTTTGCAACATGGCGAGAGTAAAGTGTGGTATCATCAGCAAATAAACCAATTTTAGACTCTGTCATCAGGGAGATCGTTTATATAGATCAGGAACAATAAAGATCCAAGCATAAATCCCTGGGGTACACCAGCATTTATGTCATGTTGCTTAGATGAACGGTCATTGAGGACAACCTGGATTTTTCTTTTGTTTAGGAAGGATTTAATTATATTAAGTAATTGCCCAGTAAAACCGTATGAGCGTATTTTCAGAAGCCCTATATGTCATACCTTGTCAAATGCCTTGGATATATCAAGCGCTACTGCACTAGCTTCTGCCTTGTCGAGTGTATGATATATGCGTTCAGAGATGTCTGTTAGGATGTCTGCAGTAGATCGTGCTTGTCTAAATCCATACTGGCGGTCAGAAAGAAGTTTAGCATTAACTAAGTGCTGTACTATTACTAGATTGATTAAGGATTCAAAGATTTTAACAAAGATCGGCTGTACACTGATTGGGCGGTAATTCTGAGGATCGGTTTTATTCCCAGAACTCTTGTAGACTGGTACCACAGAGGCAATTTTCCAGCTATCAGGGAAGCAAGATTCAGCTAGGCATTTATTGTAAAGTTTGGAGAGGACAGAGGCCAGTTCAGCAGAGCATTTCTGTATTACTATTACAGGTATAAGATCAGGCCCACAAGCTTTGGAGGTGTCAATGTTTTTATGATGTCTCTGACCTGGCTTCGGTCCGCAATGAAAATTTGGAGAGGAAGTTGTTATCTGAGTCCAAAGTGGACTTTGAGGCGAAACGCTGGGCAAGTAATTCAGCCTTATCAGTGTAAACAACATCATTGTGGTTTGATAGTGGGGGAATCGTTGATTGACCATTGTTCAGTACACTATTGTAGATTTTTCAGAAATCACGAGTACCTAGTTTCTGTGACTGAATGTGTTTTTTGTTTGCTTTACCTATCACGGCCATACAATTATTTCTTGACTCTATGAATTCATATCTGTTAGTAGCTGACTTATGGCGGCCGGATTTACGGAATGCTTATTGCCTCTCAGCTATGGCAGCTGTACATTTTGAGGTGAACCATTGAGGAGAGTGGGGCTTGCTAAAGAATTTTCGCATGGGTGCATAGGCTTCAAGGCCTGCTTTGACCCATTTAGTTTATTCGTTTGTACACTGGTCGACAGGGAGTGAGAAGGTTTCCCTCCATGGGGCGTCGCTGATGTGATCTCTGATCGACTCAAAATCACCCTGCTCGTAGTATCTCGTTATTTTGAGCAACGGTTACTCAGCATTTGGACGACTTTTTAGGGTGATATGTACCATTAGCACAATTTGATCAGCATTCCTGAGTGGGCTATGAGCTTTCGTCACACAAGCCTTGGGCATTGAGGTCCAGAAAAGGTCTAGAAGTGAGGCTTGTTGGTCTACTCGATTGGGGAAGCAGGTTGGAAAATCGACAGAGTAAGAGAAAGAGTTAGCTAAGGAGAAATTATATGTAGAGTTGCCGGCTGCATCAGTAAGGCTGGAGCATCCCAACCAGTCACGGTGGTTGATATTAAAATCCTTAAATACATGTATCTGGGCATTTGAGTCAATTGAGAGTGCTCTATCTATGCTTTCAGAGATAGAGTTTAGCAGAGTACAGTCGTGGGTTGTAGGGGAACGGTATAAGAAATATAAGTAACTAATGTAAAGTCAATCTAAAGCACATGTAGTCTTGGTCATCTGATTCTAACTTATGTTCTTTAGTCAGGGGGAGAGTGTTCCGAACATAAACTCCTAGCCCGTGCATATGTTTGTCAGAGTCTTTACGGTAAAGTGGGAGGTAGTCAGTCATGTCAAAGTGTTGAGAGAAGATTGAGGATTGATTGTTAGCTTCACTTAGAGCTAGGATATCCGGGGAGTTTGTCAGTAGAAAGGTTTTTACATCGTTGATGTTGGTTAAAAATCCCCGGATATTTGTGAATGCGAGCCTCAAGGGCAGAGGCGAAAGTGTTTTTGTTGAGTGCCTGGTTTAGTTTTGCTTTTATTTTTTTGTAATGACATTTTTGTTTTGATTATAGAGTTGGTTGGCCAAGGTGGGTGCTTGTTTGGTGCCAATAAGCTCACACAACCAGTCAATTAGTTGTAACCTGATCCATAGGGGTTGTGGCCTCGGGAAAGTACACCGGATATAATTACAGGGTCCCTTTCCATGCGCAACAGTGAACATCCAACTACCAACGGTATTATAGAACTGATGATGAAGCAGCTCTTCTTAGGGCTACCCAAGAGTTTGGACTCTTGTCCTGTCACTCGCAAACAGCAGCCAGAAAAGCTGTCTAACCTGTACCTTCAACGTGTCGGAACAAGAGAGACCCAGACTGGTCATGTAAGCCTTAGTGACGAAAAAACTTCCCCCAAGTTGACCAAATAGAGAGAAAGAGAACAGTGTTCATTATCCTAGTAAGGAAACAAGGCTAAGCACTGAGTTTTCAGGGGCGTGCCAGCGCTGGTACCTCAGCGCCTGACTAATAGACAAAGAAGGAGTGCAGGGGTTGGCGAGAGACAGAACCTATCTACTCCTTAAGCAATTGTAGGTTTGCAAACCAGATATTTTGTTCGAGATTCCAACTCTAGGAAGGTTGTCGATCAGGACTAAGGAGGCCTCCCTCCCCAACGGTTTGCTGCCACGACATAAGAAGTTGGTAGCAAGGTATTATTGTCAGAGATTTTCTTCTCTTAGATGGATAGCCGTACAAGGTCTTACAGGTCCAACACACCGAGAATGGTAAAAATAGCCTGTGCTCGTGTACTAGTCGGGTATTTCCTAGCCCCCGCAGATTTTTAAATAAAAATGATTTCCATATATATATATATATATATATAGAATAAGTTCATTGTATACTAAAGAGGGAACAGAAAGTTGAAGATAGGTTTCCTTCTCGCAAGTACAAAGAGAAATAAGAAAGAGAGTCAAAACTTCAGGGATTTCAAGAATTTCTTCGGTGGGAAATCAATAGGAAGGCAATAAGACAGTATATATCAATAATTTAACACATTTAAGTCAAACACAGAATTAAGTACATTCATATAAGACACATTAAAATTTGGAGATAATGGTATGCAAGTAGGGAAACAAAAGAATAAAGAATAAATTTTATAAAAGTGCTAAGCTTTCCATCGGATTAACATTGGGAAGTATCGTGTCAGTCAGCCGCTTGGCCTCAAATGACTGCAAAAGGAGAGTCACATTTTTGAGGAAGGAATTAGACGGAAGGTGGGTATCTTTTTACTCTTGCAAATGTAGTATTATTTGTTTGATAATAGTATTTAAAAAATTAAATTTGATTAAGACACTGTAAGATTATTCTTTTTCAAAACATGATTTTGAAAGTTGAATTTAACTTTTTACACCTAAAATTTTTTTAAATTTTATTTTTTGACTAATTTTAATGATTTAACTTATAAATGAAGGACTATTTTAAAAATACGATTTTTATAATTTAATTAAATTATTTCACTTGGAAATGTAGGATTATTCATTTTTGAACATATTGTAATACTTTAATTTCATTATTGCATTTGTAAATGTCGGATTTTCTTTTTAAAAATAAAGTTTAAAGAGCAAAATTTCATTATTACACTTGCAAATGTAGGATTGCTTTTTGAAGAAAAAAAATATGTTAAACTATAAATGTAATTATTACACTTGCAAATTCAGAATTACTCCTTTTGAAAATAGGATTTTTAAAGTTTAATTTAATTATTACACGAATTATTGTCACAGAAATAATTATATTGGTCAATTGCGAATCAGAAATTGCATGTTAAAATTTTAAAAAGATATTTAAAAAACTATTTATAAGTTTGTCAAAAATATTGAAGTACATCATGTTATCTTTTGTTGTTACATTACAGTGTAGTTTATTATTTGCTAATTATCAATTTCTTCTCATTAATATTTACTGGTCTTATGTCATAAATTCATTGTGCAACACTGTTCCACTTATTTGTTATTTGTACGATTTTCAAATTACTTTCTTTTTCTAAATTTCTTGTGACACAGACAACATTATGGTAAACATTTTAATCTGTCAGTATAAGCAACAGAAAAGACTCACTAAAGCAAAATATAATAATCATATATATATATATATATATATATATATATATATATATGCATATATAGGCTAGACGTTCATTTTGTAAGACTTCTGGGGAAAGAAAAATAGGTTACCATTGTAGTGTTTTTGTATGGTTTACTGTTCACCAAAATATAAGGACAAATTCTTCTAGTAGATTTTAATTATCGCTTAACCAATAAAGTAAAGGGAGAATAAAAAAGTGATGCAACAACAAATTATGATGCGGTTATCGCATGTATATCTGCACAATCAGTTGTATCTTGCATTCAAATGTCATGCATGCATCAATACTTTTCCATGTTTTAGACGAGCACATTGCATGATTATCCAACACACCATTAAAAATATGACTCCTAAAAGTGGAAAAAGGTAAATATATTTCAAGGAAAGAGCTAGCCATACAGTGATCAGATTGGATGATGTATAAATTACTGATTTAAAGAATATTTCTGCTCAAAAGAAAATAGTTCATGAACATATCACTGATTCAAATGCATACATATATGTATATATATATATATATAATATTTGTTATTGTTTAATGCATACATTTATGTATATATGTGAAGGCTTATATGTACGTGTATATGAATGTATACATATATATATGTATATTCACATATATGTCTAAATGTCATCCAATATTAACATGTTCTTTTTTATTCACAGATGTTAGTTGAAGTGAAGCAGAAGAAATAAATTCAATTAATGACTATACATAATTCTTCATTCCGAGGAGAACTCTGCTGATGTAAATATAGCAATTCTTTTAAATGTGTCATCACTTATGAATGCCAAAGGCTACTCAAGGTAATGGTTAATGAGATGGATATATTGATATGTTAATGATGACAGCGATTCTTTTACATTTATTAAACTGAAACAAAAATTGTAAAACCTTTTTCTTGTGAAGTGTGTGGATTGTCATTTTCAAAAAAGGCATATGTGAACGTTCTACATACGAACACACACTGGGGAGAAACCTTTTTTTGTGAAGTGTGTGGATCCTTATTTTGACGAAAGGATAAATTGAAAGTTTGCATGCGAACACACATTGGTGAGTTTGAATTACCTACTGGTGAGTTTGAATTACCTACTAGACACTATTCTCGAGTGTCTTCGGTCTCGCTGTACAAGGGTATGTCAGGGCAACCTGACATGAGGATACTTACCCCTACAAGTAAACCCTGACCAAATATTCAAATTACATAGTATCCGCAGCACAAATAAGATCCCCTCATACGAGTAATAGTGCATCCTCCCATAGTGATGTTACCTCAAGTAACACCACATAGCTGGATTCTTCACCAGACTAGATTAATTCTTGTCCTGGAATCCGGTAAGACCAACAGACCAAAAGAAAGATATACTATGACATACTTGACTGGTCAGTTGGAGAGAATACATTTATTATTCTTAACTGTTTTACTAACTCAATAGTTGAGAAATAAAGGAGAATTTCAATAGAATATTCGGGTATCTATGTATCTCATATAGAGATCAAGTGTTAGCCCCAGGAAGGGGCCCCTTGATTTCTGAGAACTTCGACTGCAATAAAATTAAACATAAAGGGAGAAACCTTTTTCTTGTGAAGTGTTTGGATCTTCATTTTCAGAAAAGAAAAGATCACATGCGAACACACTATGAGGAAACCTTTTTCTGGGGAAGAGTGTGGATCCTCATTTTCACAAAAGGAATCATTGAAATTTCACACACGAACACACACAGGGGAGAAACCTTTTTCTTGTGAAGTTTGTGGATCAGCATTTTCAGGAAAGCAATATTTGAAAGTTCACATGCGCACACAGAGTTTGAATTACCTACTAGACACTATCCTCGAGTGTCTTCGGTCTCTCTGTACAAGGGTTTGTCAGGACAATCCGACATGAGGATACTTACCCCTACCAGTAAACCCTGACCAAATATTCAAATTACATAGTATCCGCAGCACAAATAAGATCCCCTCATACGAGGAATAGTGCATCTTCTCCTAGTGATGTTACCTCAAGTAACACCACGTGCTGGATACTCCACCAGACTAGATGAATTCTTGTCCTGGAATCCGGTAAGCCCAACAGACCACAAGAAATATATACTATGACATATTGACTGGTCAGTTGGGGAGAGAAGAAATTATTCTTAACTTTTTTACTAACTCAACGCTTGAGTAATAAAGGAGAATTTTAATAGAATACTCGGGTATCTATGTATCTCATATAGAGATCAAGTGTTAGCCCCAGGAAGGGGCCCCTTGATTTCTGAGAACTTCGACTGAAGTAAAATTAAACATTGGGAGAAACCTTTTTCTTGTGAAGTGTGTGGATCCTCATTTTCACAGAAGAAATATATGAAAAGTCACATGCGGACACACACTGGGGAGAAACCTTTTTCTTGTAAAGTGTGTGGATCCTCATATACCCGAAAGGAAGATATGAAAGTTCACATGCGAACACACACGGGGGAGAAACCTTTTTCGTGTGAAGTGTGTGGATCCTCATTTTCACTTAAACAAATATTGAAAGTTCACATGCGCTCACACACTGGGGAGAAACCTTTTTCTTGTGAAGTGTGTGCATCAGCATTTTCAGCAAAGCAATATTTGAAAGTTCACATGCGCACACACACTGGGGAGAAACCTTTTTCTTGTGAAGTGTGTGGATCAGCATTTTCACGAAAGCAATATTTGAAAGGTCACATGCGAACACACACTGGGGAGAAACCTTTTTCTTGTGAAGTGTGTGGATCTTTATTTTCAGAAAAGCAACATTTGAAATATCACATGCGAACACACACTGGAGAGAAACCTTTTTCTTGTGAAGTGTGTGGATCCTCATTTTCACGAAAGAATATATTGAAATTTCACATGCAGACACACACTGGGGAGAAACTTTTTTCTTGTAAAGTGTGTGGATCCTCATTTTCTCAAATGCGAAGTTTGAAACGACACATGCGAATACATACTGTAGAGCCACAAATTTACTAGGAGAAAAATTATTGATATTTTTAAGACTATTAAAAAGGTTATTTATATAGATGAGTTCTAACTGACTCGGTAAAATCCTATAACAGCCAAAATAAAACCCGAATATCTGAAACGGGAAATAGAATAAAAGGACACTCAATCGTAAATTGTTAATGTATGGTCACTTATTATTTACTGGGTTTTAGCAGGGCTCCCACGCTCTCAAGCAACTTATTTTAATGACTTTTTGCACTAACAGTTTGCTTGTTTTAATGAGCATTTTTAAAATTAAAAAACAACTTTGAACATTCGTTTTTACACAAGAACACTTTTTAGCAAAATGTAATGGAATTAAAAGTAAAAATAAAGAAGTGAAACATTACTAGTCGATATTTTTTTTTAAATCATCAGAAAGAATATTATCATGGCAGGTAAAACGTTCAGAATAAACGTTAAAATGTGTTTATGTTAAAAATTAAATTATAATTTATTTTAAGGACAAAACATTATTTATCTTAAATAATTTATTTTATCCGATATTTCTGCGAATGCAGTTGCTTATTATTTACTGTAAAATCGGTTTGGCCAGGTTGTCATTGTTCTCAGGCAATTTTTATGGAAAAAAGTATGTTTTCTTAAAAAATTAGAACAAAGTTTGAATACAGTTAGTTATAGCAGGTTTAATCATACACACAAAACGCTGACAAAAAAGTTTACAAAGTAAAGAAACGTGGCTGATATATAAATAAAGAAGGGAGATAACCCAAGTTTTACTCTTTCATTAATTTTATTTTATTTCTTGTTAAATAATTTTTTCTTTGCTTTCGAATATCTACGAGTTGTGTGTGTGGTCTTATAAAAGTCAGAAACACTACAAGACACAGTAACATTATTTTCCCTTACTTGAAAATGTCATCTTTTCAAAATACATGGTAAGACCTTGTAGTTATCTCTCTCCAAACTTGTATTTGTGTGTATCCACATAAAAGTCAGAAACTACAAAAGACACACCTACAAAGTTGATATATTCTTTTTCAGTATTTAAAAAAAAATCCACACATATTTACTTCTCTTATTTTGTTGTGCTTGCATTAGCACAATACTTCTACCCGGCAATGGCTGATAGAACAAGAGCAAGCTCCTGCCATTAATTAAGTAATTTAAACACTTAAAAAGAAGAAACCTCTATGTGGAAAACATCTGGTATTCGGTCAATGTGGCTTCTGTTACTGTAGAAACTTTATGACAACGTGTTTTGAAATACACAGGAAACCCTGAGAAAGTTCCTAATCATAGCAGTTTTGAAAAACATTTAAAATGAATATGCTAACCAGAGATATCTGATCCTTAGTGCGGATGAATAAAGAGTGTGTCAGTAATCCGTCTGAAATGTCCTAGATACATGGAATTAATGGATATTACATCGAAAACATAGACTAGAAATCCCCTCAAAATCTCTTTTGTTTTGTTTGTTAAATTCGTTAATTACAAATTATATTGGTGAGAATGTGGTACAAATAGATCAAGTAATCACTTTATGGAAAGAACATTTCCAAGCTCATCTCAGTATTGTATTCTTTCACGATGAAAATATACTTCACATTCTTGAGTCTGAAGGTAAGGCAATTTTCAGCAACACTCTAGAAATTGTAATGGATGACACTGTAAATTTGGGCCAGTTTCATCCTCACAGAGATAGACCATACATCATGTGACAGTGACTGTCTTTAGTGTTTTAAAAGTTACAATTATCAACTAAAGAACTAGAAAATGTGTGCTCCAAGTAAGGACTAAAGATAAATACAGCCACATGCAAAGTAATTACTGATGAAGTCAATCATGATAGCAACATAAACAAAAACAGCATTGAAATATTTCAAACGATGTGGAAAAAAGGATAGCATTAGACACTAGATTAAAAGGCAGAAGAGGACAAAGTTTAAGTTTGAAATTACTCGCTCAGAAAGATAGTATACAAAACCTATTAGGATCACTATAGTGTAGCCCAAATAAAGAAAAATCTTGTGTTTGGAAATTCCATAATCACGGCTATTACGAATAGAAGAATGAACTAGTTTGGCTATATAGTCAGAATAGATCATTAAAGCATGGGCCTCTTCATATCCACAGCCACCGAAATATCAGTTGGCGTTTTATTCTGTATTTATGCTAATACACTAATTCTATATACTAACCATTCCATATATGTATGTATTTATTTGATGTGTATTTAGGATTGTATAAATTTGATTTGGTGTATTTTATTATAAAAACATCAACCTTTTTGTTTTATATGAACAAACACTCTATGCTAGTTCACCCACTTTTCGTTAATGCTCTAGTTGTTTATTTTTGTTGTCTATTGTTTTTCAGGCTATTTTTTCGAAATCGACCATTGCCATTTATTAGAAATTAGTCATGTGTAATCATCCAATATTCCTATTGTATAAATCTGTTTCATACTGATCCACAAATTGTATGAATTAATTTGTTTTCATGCTGATCCACTAATTCCATATACTAACCATTCCATGCATGTATATGTGTGTGTGCATAAATTAGACTGGGTATGGTTAATATGGAATAAAACAATTTTTGTTATTATTGTAGCAGTTTTAGCAGATAAATTTAATGAAAAATATTCTATTACTTATCGAGAAAATAACGATTCTCATGTAAGCAATTTTTTGCTGCATGATCTCTTGGCATCAGGACTTCGCATTCGTGATTTGGTTATTTTTGATGGTATCTATTGTAACCCTGATTTTTAAGTTAAATTTAATGATTGCAATTGCAAATGTCCGATTATTCTTTCAGAAAATGAGAGTTTAACAGTAAATAAATTATTACACTTGCAAATGTAGGATTATTCTCTTAACACATAGAATTTAAAAATTTAATTTAATTATTACACTTTTGAATTCAGGATTAGTATTTAAAAAAAATATTTTATTATTACACTTGTAAATTCAGGATTAGTACTCTTAAAAATTTTATTTAATTATTCCACTTGTGAATTTAGGATTAGTACATTTTAAAAATTAATTTAATTATTACGCTTCTGAATGTAGGATTAGCACTTTTTAAAATTTTATTTAATTATCACACTTGTAAATTCAGGATTAGTACTCTTAAAAATTTAATTTAATTATTACACTTGTGAATTTAGGATTAGTACTTTTAAAAATTAATTTAATTATTAGACTTGTAAATGTAGGATTAGTAATTTAAAAATATTAATTTAATTATTACACTTGTAAATATAGGATTATTATTTTTGAAAATAGCTTATTAAACTTCAAATGTAATAATTAAACTTGCTAGTGTAGGATTATTGATTCTGAAAATAGGATGTTAAAATTTAAATTTTATAATTTTACGTAAGATTATAATTTTACGTAAGATTACTTTTTTTGAAAATTATGTTTAAAAAGTAAATGTAGCATTTCTTTAAATTTTATTGGAATTAACATGGGGTAATATATGTATAAATTTAAACTTATTACATATTTCTTGTAGGATTATTCTTTTCAAATAGGATTTTAAAATTTTCATTGATTTTTCCATATTTAAATATAGGATGCTTTTTTTTGAAAATATGATTTCCAAAATTAACTGTAATATCTACACTTTCAAATGTAGAATTGTTGTTTTTAAACATGTGATTAAAAAGTGTTAACACGTGCAAATGTAGGATTGTTCTTTCTAAAATAGTATTTAAAAAGTTAAATGTAATTATTACACTTGCAAATATATGATTATGGCTTTTGAAAATAATATTTTAAAAGTAAAATGTGATTATTACACTTGCAAATGTACAATGATTTTGTCTAAAATGATTTGTAAGTTATATGACTACACTTGCAGAGTAGGATTATTGTTTTAAAAAAGAATTGCATTATTGAAATGTAAATTATTCTTTAAAAAGTATTTTAAAAGTTAAATTAAATTGCTACAATTGAAAATATAAGATTATGCTTTTTGAAAAAATGATTTTAAAAAGTTAAATATAATTATTATTGTAAATGTCCGATCAGTTTTTTTGTAAATTGTATTTGAAAAATTAAATTTAGTATGTATGCTTTTTCATTTTGAAAATCAGATTTTAAAAGTTTAATTTAATTTTTACAATTGTAAACGTTGTATTATTTTTTAAGTAAGATTTTAGTATTACACTAGTAAATGTAGTATTATACATTTTTAAAATAGAATATTACAAGTTAAATTTGATTACACTTGTAAATGTAGACCCATTATTCTCATATAATATAAAAATTTGAAAGTGAGTTTTATTATTACACTTGAAAGTATAGTATTATCTTGTCTGATGAATTACATTTACAGGATTTCAAGGGTGTAATTTAATTATTACACTTGCAAATCTAGGATTGTTGTTTTGGTAACATATAATTTTAACAGTTAAATTTAATCTGTACGTAATTGAATATATAAGTTGACATAAGTTATCTCTATCGATATAAATAAAATTACGATGAATCAGTTTCGTGTTATGCTGACATTTGTTTATTTAGAAATTCAAATAATTTATAAAAATCGTTATTAATTCGATAAAAACTGTGAGCTAACCGTTACAATAACTACTCTTTTTTTTATATGATATTAAATATTGCAGGAATTAGTAAGGAGATAACTGAAGATTGTCATCATTTTAGACGGAAAGCAGAAAATAAATTGACACTCTGGAATAAATGAGAAAAGAAAGATGATAGTTTCGTTTTTTTTTAAATCGACGTTTTTTTGCAAAGTTCAAACATCGAAGAGATTTTCGCAATTAATCCTGTTTAATGTAATATTTTCGCAACTCCAGAAATCAGCCAAGATTAATCATTGTATTATCTTATGAATGTGTAAAACTTTATTTTACAAATGTAATTTCAAAAATTAATTTTTATGGCGACATTTAATACGATTAGAATTTCGTTAGTCTCTGAACGTTTCTGAAATAAGTATTAAGATTTAAAGAGTTGTTTGAATAATAATACCTAACTGAGAAAACTTTATATTTTTAGATTATTAGAATAAACAGCCAGAATTAAACCTAATACCTCAAACGGAAAACGAATACCTGAAAATGCTACTGAAAATAATTTTTTTTTGTTTCTTCATTTTCGTAGAAACCATAATAAAAAATCCTTAATGATTTATTTTAAAATAATTTTATTTTTATTTCTTTTGTTTTGTTTGTGTAATTATTGTTGTCTAGTTTTTTTAGTTCATATTGTATACTGATGTTCAGTGATCTTTCGATGGCCCTAGGAATTCGGGTCTAGTTTTCACACTTCTCGAGTCTGTCCGTACTCACAATCCGCAGTAAGTCTCGTTGATAGCTTCAATGTAGGTAAGCATTTTACTGGTACAGGGCTGTGGTTTTTGTTCCTTCACTCTAGTGGTAGTGAGAGGAGAAAAGCAATACAGGTGGGAGTCTGCCGTCAGAGAGTATGATTGGAGAGTTGACACGATATCTTCTACTTCTGCACTGTCTATGCAACTACCTCTTTTTGCTTCTCTCATCATGTTCGACGTAGCTTCGTAATTGTCGTCTCCTGATAATCCACTTGCGTTATCACCCCATCGCTACCAGCGACAAGCAAAACCAGCTACCAGCTACAAGCAAAACATCACGTTGTTCAGGGCTGTGTGGAGTGACATGGCTTTCAGAATACATTCCGGATAAAGACGGGTGCATGGTCAACGTCCCTCACTCTGCTAGTTACTCGGCGTCTCTCCCTGTGTTGGGGCATTCCTCCGGCAATGAACCATGAACTCAGAACTGGTACTGATTTGGGAATCCGACTGTCTAATTTAAACAAAGCATCGTGTGTCCGGTCGACCTGTACAGAAACAATGTAGTTTCTGCTCAATGCTCTGAATGTCAAAGAGAAGAAATTCAACCAAACACGGAGTAATAGGTGAAGTAGGTATGATTCTTATGTTGCACAAGGTTTTTTCGTGAGAGTCGGGCAATGGTCGGTTGAAGTGTTCAGTAGGAGTAGAGTTGGTCCTATCATAGAAACTATCAGGGTGAGAGTTTAAACTCCCCCAGTGGGTTTACCTTCTGCCTTGGGGTTTTGCAGTGTTCTTAAAACCAATTCTATAAAATACAGGTTTCACTGGACTTGGGAACCCTTAAACTCTTTGTGACCGATTCCGTCGGTAAATGGGGGTGGGGTCCTCTTCATGAGTTCCTGTCGTCATGAGTTCTCTATTAGTAAAAGGTTTAACCCAACACCAGTGACGGGATCACCTGCATGAACTGAACCAGGATAGGCAGAATACCGCTTGGGTCCTTCCTGGTGGGACATAGAGTTCCGGTGATAACATGACAATATCTGCTGTCGTTTTAGCGCTCTTGCTCCCCTGGTTCACTATATTCTTATGACTTATAACACAGCAAGTCGGGTGCCTGATCAATATTGAAACACAGTCTCGAATGCAAATTTCAAGCACTATCAACATGTTATTGTGTACATTGCCCAGTATGGGTGAGTGATAGCGAGTAACAAAAATTAGAAGGGTTAATTATCTCAAGTGAAGCATATGCAAATGGTTCTTATCTACAGCGGATGATTTCTTCACCCCACAAGTGTGTCATCACTCAGGGCACTACGTCTCTCTAATCCAAATCTGTGTGACCTGGTTGTTTTACCGATAAATGTACTTGCATGCTACATTATCTGGGGTGCACGAGAGTATGACGCCTTATCGATGGTCTACAGGTCTTTATGAAGCGGCATTACAAAATCTACTTAGTCTACCGGTCGGCCATATTACCACGATCCCGACGTCCTCAATCAACCGAAGTTAATGAGAGACTGATCGGGCTGGGGTTGGCAACAACAGTATTTAATTGCCTCCCACCGCAACAATATGTGACACAAGGTCGGGAAGGTGGTGGGAATAAACCAGCTCCCCTAATGAAGTAGAACTCTGACCTAGAAAAAATAGCTTGGGACACCCGTTGGCATTCCCCGGTCAGACGCCGCAGCAGCAAGCAATAAACTTACTCCTACCCAAAGAGGAGAGGTAAGGCCTGGGAAGGTGCACTTCCTAGAAAAACCCAGGACAGTATACCTCAGCCCAACAAATGAAAGACGCAATGCTTACAGTATTTATTGAGAATCGACGAGCCCAAATGTTCGCCATAGGTATGGCACCATAACAACTTTACTTGCCTTTGGTAACATTTATTTGTTGCATATTTCGTTTCTTAACCCCTTTTATTGTACAGTTAATTCAGTTTAAAATACATTCAGATAGAAATAACCAGTCATATGTCCATGTGTTGTCGGGCAATAACTTTTCCCTTAGAAGCGTCTTGTTTTTTGAATTTTAGCTTTTCCACAGCCAACATATCCATCTATGTAATTCCTCTAAGATTTTCATCTTTGAAAAGCCTTGGCTTAAGGAAAGAAAAATAAACATGTTTTTACCGAGTACACCTAGCATTGAACAATCGAATTGAAATAGATTTGTCATTCGTACATATTTATCTCTCTTCTTTCATTTATCTTTATAATTGCTCTATCTCGTATATTGAGCTTAAACTATTCACTCTGGGTTCTATACTCTAAAAGTATACGTTCAGTTTCATATTTCATTTTCATGAATATATATATATATATATATACATATATATATATATATTTAATTCAATGATGTAATCATTGTTTTTCGAAACATAAAATACATTCAGACAGAAATAACCAGTCATATGTCCATGTGTTGTCGTGCAATAACTTTTCCTTCAGGAGCGTCTTGTTTTAATGTGGGGAAAATCGAGCTCATCAAAAGCGGGCTTCTGAATTGGAACAAAAATTTAAATTGTTTCAGTCTAGAATAATTTCTCAATCACTGACCTAGAACAGAAAAGATGAATTTTAGTATCAGAACAGATACTACACTTTGAAGTTTTTTATAGAATTTCTAGTCGATAATATTTTATTGTTGACAAATTGTTAAAAATTTTGTTGACACGTGGGCATACAAGTTTAATTTTATATATGTTCAAAATTAAATTACTTTTTTCAGGACAAACAAAACATCGTATGTTATTCATACTTGTTATTGTGCAAAAATATTTAAAACTTTAGGGCTAACAAGTAAGTATTTGTTTTTATTTCATATTTTCCTATCAATACAGGTTTATCATCCATCTTGAATTTTAAATTAGTAGGTAAACCAAAATAAATTGTTTTTATCAAATTTCCAAACTTTATTTCCATTAAAATAATTTGTGTCGATAATGAAACTGGGTTAAAAGACACTTTTATTAGTAATCAGTCACATTTGATATAATTTTGTCCCAACAGATCTTAAATAATAATATAAAGATTCCCTATATTATTCTTATTTACAGTGGTGACCCCGTTTTTCGGACTCGTAAAAGTTGACTAAATATATTTTCTTGTATTTTCGATTGTTGTACTTACTTTTTAAAAATTGTGGGTGAGTTGTACAGAGAGGCGTGCATATTAAATTATCAATACCATAAAAAACAGTATTATATAGTTACGCAACAGATTTAAATAAGTATCGTCACCAAAAGTAAGGAAAATTATCCAGTAGAACTTTAATTATAAGCAGAATCCATTTTTCGGGAACAATTCGAACACCGTCATCTTAACGTAACCGGAGACAATTATGCCAAACGCACTTACGTTCCGTGATTTCTAAGAGTTTAACTGGGCCGGTTTTCGTGAATTCAACGTAATTATGTTGTGATTTGAAAATCAATGTAATATGTAGTAATTTTGCTGACTCATTCTTGCAAGTCATTCTAAAAATTAAACTGGAAATAACATCAGAGGGAAAATGCGGGAGGAGGAAAATACAAACTGTTAAAACGCTAACTGTTGTGTTGTCGCCGGTCGAGGATGGCTTGGATTAAGAAAAAACAGAAACGGAGAGTAAATGAACACACACTTTATTTACATAGCACGCCATTACAAGTGGGGACAGGAAGTGGGAGATAATTACCGGAAGTTTTAAAGGTAAACAAATCAGCTATGACATCTGATTTAAAAAAAAATTTTTCTTTTTAAGCATTACAAGTTCAATCTTTGGTATCTTTCGGGGACGTCCAGAGCGACGTAGCTCCAAATATGGCTCGGCGTATGGCCTTGCAGTTGTGAGCAGAGTTTGTGCAATATGTACTGGGGTAGGATATGTAAGTTTTTATTGGTTGCTCGTACAGTGCTGGCTAGATGGAGAGATCACACCACGGTCGCTCGGGTATACATGCATCCCATCACTAATGGGTGGTGCATTGGTATCAACTTTTAGTGGGGGGGGGTTCTATTGTTATATAGACTCAGTCAACTCCACTCTTGCCGGCCTATGGAAATGTCTGTTCCTTTGATGAATACTGCCATCTGCGGATTCTACAAGGATAACCTTGGCTCTGCAGTAGTTTGTGTGACTGTTCCAGGTTTCCACAACTTGGTTTTCTCATCTTAGATGTGGACTTGCTGACCTGCCTGCAATGGTGGATGGCCGTGGCTATTCCGTTGGTCATACCGGTTCTTTGTCTTGTCTTTGTTCCATTGCATTATGTCTCTGGTTTACTCATCTCCGAGCTGTTGCTTAGCGACTAGTGGTGTTCCGACGGACCTCCTGTTTAAGAGTTCGGCTGGAGATATAAGATTGGTTGAAAGCGGTGTAGCTCAATATGACATAATCGCCAAATGGCAATCATTGCCAGTCTCTCAGGCCTTCAGAAGTAGCTTATTGCATCCGCCAACCATTCTTTCTGCAAACCCATTGGATTGCGGGTAATGTAGTGATGATGTTGTGTGCTTTACGTTCAACTTCTCTGCAAAGTTGGCAAATTCCGTACTTGTGTACTGAGGCACATTGTCACTATAGACCACTTCAGGGACACCTTGTTCCTCAAATATTTGTTTCATCTGCTTGATCACTGCAGCAGATTTTGTTGACTGCAGGCGTCATACAAATGGACTGCGGCTATATTGGTCTGCCACTAAAGGTACTCATTTCCTTTCATTGTGAAGAGATCTGTGCTGATATACTGCTATGGGTAAGAAGGGGTTTCATGTTGAAGCAATGATTCTGATGGGATACTTGATTGATACTTTTGACATGTGGGGCATCTTGCAACCATATCCTCAATGCCCTTATTTATTCCTACCCAGTAAACAGCAGTTCTGGCCCGCAACCGGGGGTTTTCTACCCCCTGATGTGATAAGTGCAGTTGTTGTAGAAAATCTGGTTGGAGTGAAGCGGGTATGATAATTTTGTTGCCTTTCAGTAAGACACCATATTGGATCCCAACTTCATTTTTTTAAATCCAGTATGGGAGTAAGCAACTGGTGCAACCGGAGCGATCTGATAGCAATCCGGTCATCAGTGTTGATGAGCTCTCTTAGAGTTTAATCCTTCATGGTTTCCAGCTTAATGTATTGTAGGTGAGTTGGTTATGCCCTTAGCTTAGTGTTTATTATGTGGATGTTGAGGTCGATGCATTCAATGTGATTGCCTGGTTTGGGTGACACTCTTGACAAACAGTCAGCTATGGGAACTGCTCTGCCTGGGTTTTATTTCATTACAAAATCATACCATTGAATTTTAGTAACAGCCTTGCCAGCTGTGGAGGTGCTTGTGCCACGTTCTTGAGTGCGATCGATTCTAATGGCGTGTGGTCAGTTTGAAGCATTACTCTGTGACCCCATACATAATAATGGAACCTTTCTAGGCCAAAAACGACAGCAAGCATGTCCCTTTCAACTTTTGAATATCGTGTCTCCGGTCCAGATAGGGTTTTGCTTGCCAAAGCAACTGGCATGTCATTCTGCAAGAGGACTGCACCGAGTTCAGCAGCATCCATTTATATCATGATTTGTGTCTTTGGGTCAAAATACCTCAGTACAGCAGATCTTTGGATTTCCTTTTTGATGCTGTCAAATGCTGCTTATTGCTGAGATGACCAGACAAAATCATTGTCCTTAGACAACAGGTCTCGTAATGGTTTTGCTCAGTATTGAGAGATCAAGCGAGAACTTGTTGAGGTAATTAACAGAGACTCGCCGGAATGGGTGTACAACTGGGGCTATTGTTGGGTAAACATTTATCGCATAATCTCCTGTCAGGCATCCAATGCCGTCAAATCCATCTACAAATTTATGGAGAATATGTTCCCATACTTTGGGGTTCCCTTTTGGGACAGGATTTCCTTTCGTGCTCATTTCAGACTTGAATTCCTTTTGGTTCTTAAGTGGATCGTCCGTGTTAATTGTAAAGTCACCAGGCCCAACTTTCTGGAGGTTTGTAGTCCAAGCAGAATCGGCCACTTGTTTTTAACCATATTGAATGTCGCACTAGTGAATATATCCTGGTATTTCACTCCCAGAATTCATGATCCTGATTGCTCTATCATTTCAGACTGACATTCCTTTTGGTTCTTAAGTGGATCGTCCGTGTTAATTGCCAAATCGCAGAGCCTCCAAATGCAAATAATCTCACTGGTGTTTTGTGCAGTGGTAACTTAACTAATTGCTGGACCACGCCCATGGGTAGCATGTTGCTCATAGCTCCTGTATCAAGTTTTGCTTTCATCTCTATCTGGGCTAGTTTGTTGTCTATTCTTAAGTTTGCATATGCTTCTGTTGGCCTAAGGAAACTTCGCATTCTACAGAATGAAAATAGAGTCCCCCATTTTCATGCTCATCTTCACAGTCGTTTTGGGTGGCTGTGTGGATTTTACTGTCTCGACTTGTATTGTTGGAGTATCTTTGAGGTTTTCCCATTCTGATACCGTGTTCTCTGTCTCTGCTTCTATCTGCCGAGCGACAAACTATGACACAGTGACATGTCTTCCTGCATTTAAGGCAAATCTTACCCTTGGCTGGGCATTCTCCTTTATTGTGACCTCTACCACATGTGTGTATATACTAAGGGTACGATTTGATTGGACCACATGTGCACTGAGGTTCTCAAGTGAAGTCCGGATTGCCTCCACATGTTTTATTGTTGCCTCTTCAGTTTCTGCTATACGTAAGGATGTCGTTATTGATAAACCCCTACCTTCTTTTAACAGTGACTTTTGGGTTGACTTGAGGTTTAGTCCAAATATAAATAAGTTCAGCAAGTTTGTCTCTTCGACTATGGGGTCATATTTACAATTTTTTATTATTTGTTTCAGCCTCTTTAGAAATGAGTGGGCTAGCTCATTTTACCTCTTGACGACTCTGGAAAAGTTGGCGTCGAGACACCCGGAAATTTTACTGAGGACTGACAATTCTTGAAATGTCTGATGTAGTTGTCCACATTTTCACTTTCATCCGTCTGAAAAGTGAAGTGGTCGCTAATCTCTTGCCCTTCGACACAAGTCCACAAAAGGAGGTAATTTACTTTCATGTCGTCCACGTCACGAAGTGGTCCACCAAAATATAATGTGGTCTGATGTAAAAAATGTCTATTTCTTTTCCCAAATTGGGACGGGACCAGTCTATACTTGGTGCTAATGTATGGAGGGGGGTGCATGATTAGAAATGAACAAAACTGTACAGTCAAATTCCTCTTACCTCGCTTTTGTCCCGTACAATGGAAGATGAATTGTGGGGAAAAACAATTTTCACCAAAGGCAACAGGGAGACGGTGACAACGGGGAGAGGGAGCGGTTAAATGAGGCAACCAGGGATGAGAAAGGCCCGGTCAACGCCGGGTAGCATTGCTAGTATATAAATAAATAATAAAAAACAACTTTTTTCCATAAGTAAAAAGGCATTCTCCTTCCTCCTTTTATACATATACATGTATGTATTTCCCTGCTCGAAGAATTGCTTAGGTTTTTCTCGTCTCTCAGTGACATGGCTTAATACAAATACAGTTTTGGCCGCGAGTTAAGTCAGTGATAGGAATCCCCCTCTTTTTTTACTTAGCCCGTATAGCGAAGGAGTGACCATCTCATATCAAATCTAATCTATTTTCCTCTCGTCAACGGAATGTTTTCATTCGATTATTTAAAAGGTAATCGTCGTCGTTATCATCTGATCTGCCACATGCTAATGGTTGTTCTCGCGTGCAGAGATGTAGGTCTCACTCATCTAAGTTTGTTTTTTGCGCAGCAGCATATAAAGAAAATTGAACTGAGATGCTGCTCAAAAAAACGCGCCATGTGTGTGTGTCATCTCCTTGGTGCTGCTTTACACGATTACTTGATATCAGCTACCCTAAAGTAAAAAAAGGGTTAAATAGCTTTGGAGGAATATATTCACACATCCGTGATACACATGGAAAGTAATTTTATTTATACTATTGTTAAATAGTGTCTCCTAAAATCACCAAATTATTGTCTGCTATTGACTAATTTTCTATCTCACATGACAAGAGAAAATAATTTACCGTCAGGAAACTTTCGTATATATTTTTATATTCTTCTTTGCTTTAAGTGTGAAAAAAATTGCCTCAGTCTAGATTACTGAGTGTATGTTTTATTTTTCTTCCAATCCAACGTGATCCTTTTTGGGGAGTTGAATTTATCAACATTAAAGACTGATTTTGTGTCTCACTTTGCACTGCTTTAAATTGCTAGTTATATTGAAGCGGTTAACTCTCAAAATGACTGCCAGATTTTATCAAATAGTTTTCTCTTATTTCCAAGTGGTCACATGACAAATTAATTAGACATTTTATTGCCGTTAAGATTTATGTAAGGGGGGCTAGGTTATTGCAGCTTTAGTTTTAAATTGGGCTAGTCCACCAAATATTAACATGTTTTCTCTTAATTGATTCTGTTGTTTTGAAGCAAATGAAATCGATTTTTCTAAGTATTATTTGGTGTGTGTGACGGTTCTCGCCTCTATATTTTTAAATGAGAGCTCACGACCCCCGAACTTAGGATTACTGGTAGTCATAGTTTTGTTTAGAATTTTTCAGGAACGTAGTTAAGAAGTGATGATTTATTTCCGGTGTGACGTTAGGAGAGCTTAAAAAATTGAAATGAAATAATTGTTTCGGTAAAATTGAACTGCAAAAATCATAAAAAATACTATTGTTGCCGGTCTATTTATTTTAACTTATTTATATTGTTACAAAATGTAAAGAGAGCTATCGAGATTTGAACTCACGACTCCGGTTTACGGAGAGAGATGGGATTCATTTTTGCATATTTATACACGACCGAGAAATTATAATAATGCGACTCGAATGACGTCAGAAAAAGAGATAAAAAAAGAGAGAGTGAAGACAAAAACTTCAGCCACACGAGAGCCGCACGCGAAGGAAGTTTACGCGACACAGAGGACGAAGGGTGCCGGCAAGGAAGTACGTTAGCTGCCGGGTTAAGACGGACATATTTTGAGGACAACTATAGTCAGTCTTCCCGAGTACCTCCACGCTGAACGGGGAAGAAATGAACAACCGTCGACAAGAAATTCGCGAGGAAAAGCAGGGGCCTTTTGTAAATGGAATTTGAAAATGGAATTATAGCCGAAATATTTCAAAAAGTGTCTGTAAAGTATATTCCCGGAAAGCAAGTGCAAAAGAAATCAAAATAATTGCCCTCAAGGGAACGGCCAAAATTCTTAAAATATCACACGGTTGGAGCCTCTAAATAGCAGCTGATAGTCTGCCATTTGGAAGAATGTCCCGTCCTTAAGCTAATGAAAACAGAAATAAGAAAATTAAACAACCGGGAGAAACTATTGATGTTGATCATCATTTTCTCGCCAAGTTACTTTGAAAGTTCACATGCGAAAACACACCGAACTGAAGCCTTTAGTGATGCAGTAAAATACTACTTCCCATTGGAGACAGGGGAGAAAGTTGACTTAAGACGAAAAGTGTACTCTTGATAGTTGATAGTGTACGCAAAAATAAAATTTTGAAAGAAGAATTAAATCTCTAAATCACGGAGAAATCTTCCATTTCCACCCAGCAAAACGAAAACTCCATTTAATAACACTGAACTTACATAGGTACAATTGCTTACAACGAGACTTCAGTTCAGCAGAGCATGAATCGATGAGAACACAAACTACAGTGCTTATAAAATACAAAACTGGATTTTAAACCCGTCTAATCAACAGTGCACCCAGAAGCATTAACAATACATCCACAAACATCAGAATGTTCACAACCATATCAATACCCATACAACAATAGTATTAAAATAACAGTGATGCAAAAGTCAATCATCTTCTGCAAAGCTAAATCAAAAACAGCAATTTCCCTCTACAAAAAACTAACCAAACTCTATGAATAAATATTTGAGAATATATAGAGCTTTAAGATAAATACTGGATCCGTAATACAGTACAACTGCTTACAACGAGCAAATGGTATAATTAACAAAAAAATCTTTAAAATGTTTAGAAAAATTCCTGAAAGACCGAGATGTAGTAAAATACAGATAGCAGCCTTAAAACAGCCCTTGAATATAAATTTAAATAATAAATAATAAAGTGTAAACTTTAGGAGGGAGCCCTTTTATTTCCTCAAAATAACTGAAGTAAAACAAAAAAATAAAGAACCCCTATGTGTGTCAAGTGTATGGATTATCATTTTCAGGGAAGTCAAACTAAAGATGCGAGCAATTACACACTGGAGAGAAACCATATTTTTGCAGAGTGTGTTGGACATATTTTTCTCATAATTCGGTCTCTATAGAAAAAGTGGAAACCCACATTAGTGAGAAACCCTATTCCCGTACAGTGTGCGAATCATCTTAACAGAAGAAGAACTTGTGGACACACTTTAAAAGATTTTATTATTGTGTGTGGATTCATATTTTCAGTGAATTCAAATTCAAAAATAACATGGTATTTTAAGCTCAAATAAGATCCTTTCAACACATTAATACACTTGTTTATACAAGGAATGATGCACCTTCTTTCAGTAATGTTACCTCAAATATCAGCACAGCTGGATACTCCACCAGACTAGATAAATTTTTGTCCTGGAATCCGGTAAGACAAATAGACTACGAGAAAGATAAATTAACTGATCAATTTGGAGAGATTAAACTTAATGTTCAGAAAAATATTACCTACATGAGACCAGACACCTGTATTACTTGTTACAATTTACATCAGATGTCAGCTTCATCAAAAGAACTGACAACGTATTGGCAGACACCATGTCTCATAGCATAAATGCTCTCCCGTTAGTCATGTGTGTTTATTAAAAAGTATTTTTAGAATAACAGAAAAAAACTAGCAAATGCAGAATCTTTCAAATGATGAGGATACATCCATGAAGCTGTCCAGAGTAGGTGTTTCAAAAACCCAGTTGGAAGTTATCTGTGACACCAGCACCGAAATAATATGACTATTTGTTCCTTTATCCTTAAAATTGACACTGTTTTTTCTACTCCATAACGTTTCCCATCCTAATGCTAATGCATCAATTTGCTTGGTCATCAGTGGATTTGTCTAGCCTCACATGAGAGCTGCTATCTGACACTGTTCACAATTGTGTTCCATGTCAAAAGGCCAAAGTTGGAAGACATATCTGTACCCTCACCAATTTTCTACTTCACACTCCACGTTTTCCACATGTACACTTGGACGTCACAGACCCACTCACAATGTGCCAGAGGCAAAGCTACCTATTGACATGTGTGGATCGTTTCTTCCGCTCGTGTGAAGCCCTTCTCATACTGACACTACAGCAAAAACTTTTGTCTCTTTATGTGTAGCCCGTTTCTTAGTTCCTGCAGTAATCACCACATAGATCAGCAGGTGGAGTCACACCTTCTTTGCTAACCGATGAAACTGTTAGGAACCAAAAGAGTGAGAACTACTACGTATTAACCAGAATCGAATGAATTAGCAGAACAATTCCATCGCACATTTAAGACAGCCTTAAGAGCCATGACAAATCAATAAAATTTACAAGTAAAACCATCCGTTGGTCCTTCTGGGGACTCCGTAATGCAGCGAAGGACAACCAGAAATGTATAGCTGCAGAGATGGTATATGACACCATACTCAGACTGCTCTGACAGTTCTTCAATCCTCCAGAAAAAGAAATGGTTTTCAACTGTTGTGGACCGGCACACTGCAAAGATGGTGATACTCACCTATTAGCCTCCGGCACAGACCATGAAGCCTACATATGTGCTGAAAATTATACAGACCTGCACACACATGTTTGTGCATGATCTCTCAAAACATAACTTAAGACCCATTCAAACATTCTCAAAAGACAAAAATATAGTTGATGCTATGCATAAAATAAATATTTCTGTAGATAAGATAAAGCCAGCGTTGCTGGGTGCTACCTGGCTAAATGTAGACACTCAAGCAATGTCTGCAACTCCACTGGAATTTACACAACTTCCTTGTGAACCCGTTTTTGTGTTCATAGTTTTTTTTTTTCATGTTTGTTTTGCCTGTTTTTTCTAGTTTTAATTAACAAGTTGCTCTTGATTCCTTTAATATTCTTTTTTGAAATGGAAATTAATCTAAGTATTTCTTTTGGGTTGCAGAACCCATCCAGGCAGAATGTATTGTAAGGACGACAGAGTCACGTCCCGTTAAAAGTATTTCTTATTTAAATTTCGAGCTGTGCCCCATTAGAAAAACGGCTATTCTCCTTATTCTGGTAGTTTTTTTTTAAACGATTAAGGTATCTCACTGATTTTTCTCTCTCTTTGTGCTGGCTTTTCTCAGAGGTAAGTCGACATTTTTTCGGGTCTTGATCCCATTCCTACCAGGAAATCCTGACGTATCGATCGCAAGTAAACACTTCTTGTGTTTAACACGACTTCGTTGCCTGTGTCACACTTATGTGTATTCATTGT
This sequence comes from Sepiola atlantica, assembly GCA_963556195.1. NCBI lineage: Eukaryota > Metazoa > Mollusca > Cephalopoda > Sepiida > Sepiolidae > Sepiola > Sepiola atlantica. The sequence continues at coordinate 151,791,050 of OY744525.1, forward strand.
TGATATTCTTCGAAACCAGGATAAGAGAATAACATGAAAATGGCAGGTTAATTGAGTATATAGTTTCCAAGATACTTCGGAGACTGTTAATTGCTCACAGGATACCTTGACTGGACCGGTATACTTGGTTATGATGGACTTTTGCAAGGAACTTTGTCTTCAACTTGGTCTTGGTCATTATATACCTCCAGAAAAAAGTCGGTTCAGTTGGGCTAGGATTGTAATTGGTTTGCTCAAACTAGATTGGTGAGATATCGGGAGGATCTGTAATATATAGTTGGAGGTCTCTTAATTCTCTTCAAAGTCCTTTGGTGAATCAGTCGTTTAGTAAAGATAATGTCACATAGAACAAGAGCACTCTGTCTGCTTCATTTTATAGGAGTTGGCACAAATCTGCTTGCCCGAGAACTTCTTGACAAAGTACCACTCCTATCAATTTATGATTTCGCGAATCCGCACTTTCGTTTCATCCCACCTGCAGTAAAAGAACAACTTATGATGGCGGTTCCTGGGACCTGTTTTGCTTTTCCATTTACAACATTAATTGACAACATGGTTTGACTTACAAGACGTGTATTTTGCCTTTAAATCTTCCAGCTCTGATATAAAGATCTGTTCATTTTTAACAGGCTTTGTGGAGAGTATAGATAGCAAGAAGACAAGCCTGTGAAATGGATGTGAGAGTCTCGACGAGAAGTGACTATGGCTAGTGTGAGCTGAGAGACCGGAGCTCCTCTATGTTCTTAACGTAGGCTTCTTCCATAGATGACCAGACATCTTCCATGTTCTTAACATAGGAGTTCCTCCATAGAAGACAAGACCTTCACTAGGTTCTTAACATAGGAGTTCCTACTTTATTTCATAGTTAACATTTTAAGATACATAATTAAAGTCAGAATAACCTGGGTGAGTGTGTCTTGTTTATGGCAAGTGTATTATCTGGATAGTGTACCCTAGAGATGCTGGGTTGTATGTGTGATCCCGGCTAACCCTGTCGATGTGGATTCAGACTAAATAATTAAAGCCTCTGTCTATCAAATTTGTGTTAAACATGATGGAAGGTTTACTGAATCACCAATAGTTACCTAATTCCTGGATAGCCGTATACTAATGTCATTGAGCAGACACACTGGAACTTCCACATCAAAATCATTGAGGATAAGGGTGTTGGGGGTGGAGGATGTAATCTTTTTGCTTTAGTGGGAGGTCAACTTTGCTGAGTTCTTAAAAGAATTCTTCTAGTTCGTTGATGACCTTTTATGTACACAGTTCAAGTCAGAATAATCTCATGAAGTGTGTTTCTTTTCTCGCCTTGTAAGACAGGTTTGCGTGTTTGACATATCACCTCACTACCAGTTTTAGTTGGTGATGAGTCAGATGGTCGAGTGAAATATGCAGAGAAATTAAACACCCTTCAATCCCTTATTTCATGACCTTAAGAATATATATCACACGGAGGGTTACGGATGCTGCTTGTGTCACATTCTATTGTTTGGTGATCATGGCAAAATTGGTTGCTTTTATGTACTTATTGTGGTTCAGTGGTGTGCTCCGACAGTGTATCCATCTTAATTCTAGTCTGCTTGGCAATGGTAGGATCTAGATACTGTACTTAAGTGATGGTGAGTTCCATGTGTGATCATAGACAAATCACCATTAATCTTGGTGTAGATGAAAGTACCAGCGTCTGTGTGTGTCAGATGTATGGGAAGTCCAATTACTCCATCACCAAGTGTTACCATATTTTTGCATGGCCGATCGTATTGTCTAGACATTAATTGTGTCTTCATTAGATAAATATGTACATGAGCTGAGACATTATTTGTTTGTCTAACAGACTCATGCTTGACTATCGTTGCTTGATCGGAGTTGGAAGATCTTTGTTGATGAGTTAAGGCCATATGAGAACTATAAAGTTCTCAAATGTAAGTGAAAGGTTTTTTTCCACCTCTGTATAGTCTCTGTGGTGATTTATAAGAACTTCAGACTGAATCAAGTTATCCTTAACAATACACATCCATCTTTGATCGATGTCCTCAAATCTTTTCCCAGCCTCTAACTGGATTTTGCAAAGTCTACAAAATGACTACATGTCAATCGGAAGCCAATATGAAGGCGAATGGACTGTAATATAGAGCTAATTGAGATCGAATTTTTACCAATAGCATTTCTTGAAACTATCGGTCAAAAGTTACAATTCGACCCAGCATCAATTCAAGATGAACATTTTCTGTGCAGCCATGCGTCTCCACCATCCTGCAAGTCGTGTAATGGTATGAGGGATTTTTTTTCATAAAAACCCATGAACCAGAAATGCAGCCAAATTGTTTTCTATAAGAGGAGTATAGTGGAGATTTCGTGTCCATGCTTCGTAAGAGGTTATAGTTACGTTTTTACTTGATGGCCATTGTTGTAGGTTGTGATTAAACTTCATTGTCAACACTAGGGTAAATAACTCAATGAAAAATCGACGACAATCCTAATGAGATATTTCGACCTCCCTCCTAGGAAGAGTTACTAAAAGTGGACGTAAATCAAAACTCAACCGATATTAATATTGGCGTTAATCATTTGCAAAAAAAAGAAAGAAAAATAACATTAAATAACAGACGTTCTCATGCCTGGACTTATAATTGTGTGGGATTCAGGATGTTACTGCACAGACTCGAGAAAAATACGCCCCAATGAAGTTTGGCGGTAAACATACTATTAAACAAGTTCCAGAGTTGATCGCGTCATGATAGGATGTGTTAACCTGTTTCGGTCGTTTCGTCACAACCGGCCTGCTAGGATGGCACAAAAAGAATACAACATTTGGTTATCGAAAAAAGTCAGAATTCTTGTTATGTTCCAGTGTTCCCTACGAATAAAAGCTGATGCCTATTTAGTAGTGGAGGTGTTGACTTTTTCCTTGACGGATGGTGCCCAATTTCTTATCCAATATTCAATTTCCATCAAATGTGGCCAGATACAGTTAACTCTACCAAGTTACGTTATTCATTCTGACTTTCGTCTTAAAAAGAAAGAACAAGAGGAAAGTGTTGCAAAAAAGTGTTAATGGAGTTTCGTCTGTTAACTTCTTAAATGAAATTGCATTTGTAGTGTTTTTGCCTTTGTTTCTTCCAAACAAAGTCATGTGTGGTTTTGAGAAGTCAGCACACTAGTATACGCGCTCTATTGCCTACAAAAATTGCTGAGCAGCCCCGTCGACATTCCTCGGGTAGTTAAAAATAAATTAAGCACTTTCCAGCGTAAAAGTAAAGCCTGTAAGTTTTCTTCATTTTCATTTCATAACAAATAAATAATCTCTTTTTTGTTTAAAAAATCACTTGTTGAAGAAAAATCTAAAATATAAGTTGACATAAGTTATCTCTATCGATATAAATAAAATTACGATGAATCAGTTCCGTGTTATGTTGACATTTGTTTATTTAAAAAATCAAATAATTATGAAAATCCGTTATTAATTCGATAAAAACTGCATTAATTGTGACAATAACTACTCTTATTTTATACTAGCAGGGTCCCCCGGTGTTGTACGGGGTCATAAAAACACAAAATATAAGAAAAATCGCGTGTGTAACATCTTCATATTCAAACTTCTATTTCCCTCTCTCTATATAGCCGTCTCTTTATCTTTCTACCTTTCTCTTTTCTGGTCGCCCCATTTCACCGTTATTAATTCGATAAAAACTGTGTGCTAACCATTACAATAACTACTCTTATTTTATATGATATGAAATATTACAGGAATTAGTAAGGAGATGACTGAAGATTTGTCATCGGTCTAGCCGGAAAGCAGAAAATAAATTGACACTCTGGAATAAATGAGAAAAGAAAGATGATTGTTTCGTTTGTTTTTTTAAATCGACATCTTTTCGCAAAGTTTAAACATCGAAGAGATTTTCGCAATTACTGCTCTTTAAATCCAATAGAAAGATGTTTAGTTCAATCCTAAATTGAACGCACTTATTCGGATGTAATTTTCAAAATTACGACCATTTTAAAGTACTTCCGTGGACCGAGAATGAAAGTAGTTTTTTCAGAAGTTGAGATTGAGCTGTGTATATTAAACGCAGACATCTTAATCTCAACTTCTGAAAAACTTCTTTCATATTTCATTTATATATATATATATATATATATATATTTAATTTAATGTTGTAATCATTTTATGCTTCAAAATCCGCTACGTGTTAGAAGCATCTTGTTTTAACGTGTTAAAAATCGAGCTCCTAAAAAGAAGGCTTCTGAATTGGGACAAAAATTAAAATCGTATCAGTCTAGAAAAATTTCTCATGCACCGACCTAGAACAGAAAAGATTAATTTTAGTATCAGAACAGATACTACACTTTGAAGTTTTATCACAATTTCTAGTCGATAATATTTTATTGGAGACGAATTATAAAAAATGTTGTCGACACGTGGACATAAACGTTTAATTTTATATACGTTCAAAATTAAATTACACTTTTTTTTCAGGACAAACAAAACATTGTATGTTATACATACTTGTTATTGTGTAAAATATTTACAACTTTAGGGCTAACAAGTAAGTGTTTGTTTTTATTTCATATTTTCCTATCAAAGCAGGTTTATCATCCATCTTGAATTTTAGTCTAAACGATTTTTCTTATAGTTTTACCTTAAAATCACCATTAAAATTCCACTTTGAAAATGACATGAAAAAAACATGAACACAAACATATTTCTTAAATACCGAAAAATAACTAGATTAAAGATGAAATACTTTCAGATGAATTACCACCGTCGTATGTCTACATGTAGTTTGCAACCGTTCCCTTGGAAGTGTCTTGTTTATCTTCTTAGTACCGACCACTCTGACGTCAGAAGAAAAAGAAGACTCCATGAAATGGCCCCCTCTTTACGACACGAGCCTCTGTTGTTTTCTGGTGCGAACTCACGTGAACTTTCTTTCTAATTATATGTAAAATGAAATAAAGTAGACATTGGTATAATTTACTGCTTACCGGATCCTTGGTAAAGGTCATAATCCGATATCAGTCGTATCAAGAGATGTACAATAGGGTAGGTCGATTTTGGAATCATAACAAGTGTATAGATGGGAAAGTTGCAAATGTCCATAAATAATCACCACACAAAATATTTTTCTCCAAAATTTTGTCGTTTTTTGAGGAAATGAACTTAAAGTGTGAAATAATGTAAGATTCTGTTAAATTAACGGTGTTACTTAACAATTTTAACCGGTAAAATTAAGACCAGACATTATAGCAAATAAATGCAGTAAATATATGTAAGAGTATTTTTTTATGTGCAAATATCCATATTGTTCTCAATAAATCGAATAATAGTTACAAAAGTTGAAATACTGTTAAATATTTTATCTAAAATACAAATTATGATTTTAGAATCTGGTCAAATTTCTATCAACGTAATTATTTCCATGGACCGTAATAAGTTATCTCCATTTTGTTTATATTGCTGTGTTGTCAAACATCGTTCAATAATACAAATCAAAACAAATATTATATATTTTTAATTAAAATAGACTTATTTAAAACGTATTTACTATATATATTTTTATAATAACTTGTAATTTTCTTTCATGTAAGAAGTTATCGTTTTTTTTTCACTCGTGGAATTAGACCGTCGTTTACTAGATAAGTCGTATCTTTTAATGTATTTTGTTTTAAATTTAAAAAAGACTTAATTATTTAAAAAAAAAATGTTTTAATAAGCACTGTTGTAATTTATTTCGATTTTCAAAGTTATTGTTTATCATTCTTAAAATTCAAAGTGTATATCTGTTCTATCATCGGGGCAGATCCTGCTAGACTGGGCAATTTTTATTTTTGTTCCAATCAACAGTTTCCCCACATGAAAAACGATTTTTCATCGAACTCTACCTTTGTGGACAACATTTTAATTAAATCTATATTTTTAAATTAAAATAGACTTACTTATTAAAAAAAAAATGATGTAATAAGCAGTGTTTTAATTATTTTATATTTTCAAATTTATTCTTTTTAATTCCTAAATTTTAAAGTTCTGTCCTCGGTCAGTGAAAAAGAGATCCTCCTAGACTAAGGTAATTGAATGTCCTCGCTTTTTCCCCACCTGAAAATCCCACTTTGTGTCTCAGTCTGACCTCGTGGGGAGGCAAGTAAATAGACTTAATTACTTAAAAAAGGGTGGTGTATTTTTTCATTTAAAAAGTTATTCACAAAACTTTCCACGTGGATTTCTTCAGTCTATTTTAATCAAATCTATTTTTTATTAAAATAGATCTAATTATTAAAAAAATAAATCACTGGTAATGTTTCATTTTTTAATTTGTTTTTTGTTCCACTAATGTGTCATCATTTACCAAAGCCAAAAGCGACTCTAGTATAAAGATGGGTGGATTTTATTTTCTCTTATTTTATCTTCAATTTGGAAATATTCATTCAATATATTTTCTTTTAAGATAATTCAAGAAAAATGGTTGGAAAAAGACGCACAATTTCTACTCGCAGTAATGATGCCAGAAAATTTTCAGGCCCACCTGCCTCATTAAATAAAACGGAACCCCCAATTTTTCGACAAGTTATCCAATACAGCTATTTCCTTATAAATACATGTCCCCACTTGACAGATTTTGCTATTTCTATATTAATATCAAAGGACATAATTGGCATTTGGAAGGCAGTAAACCCTCGTTTACCTGTATTAAGTGAAATATCTATTGCAAGTAAGGTGAATATCATATGTTTCCGAAAAGCAAAACAAATAAATAGAAAATCTAATGATGCATCAACATCCCATGACCAGGATGCTGTTCTTTCCAACTCCAGTGCTGATAGTGATTTAACAGAAATTGATTATTTTGAACCTGAGACACCTCTTCCGAGACCTTACAGTCTTATTAAAATTCCTCGATATGCTATAAAATTAATTAGGGGTGATGTTTCTTCCAACCTTGGAGCCAGCCTTGCTAACGCCTTTCTCTTAGACTTAGATGCCATGGGTCTTCTCAAATCTAATGTCAATATAAAAGATATCATAATTGATAAATGTAAAATAGAAGAGAAAAGGCAAGAATTAAAGAAAATGTCTATCAAAGATATGATGAAACAGTGGAAAACCTTGTTTGTATTGGGTTTGATGGAAGAAATGATGAAGACACACTGTTGTATAAAGAGATTTTGGGGCCAAATGGAGAGAAAATATTAAAAAAAGCAAAGGGACCAGAACGCCACTTGACCTGAAGGTCAGATGGAACACAAGGAGGAGATGGAACACAAAAGTGAATATCTCATTCATAGGGTTATCCCTAATAATGGTGCAACTGGTGATATGCTTGCAGAGAAGTTGCTGGTGTTTTGAAAGAATACAACAGTGTATCTACAATTAAGGCTATTCTAGTAGACAACACCAATACAAATACAGGTTGTGAGGCTGGACTTGTAACACTTCTTGAGAAAAAAAATACAGAGAAAATTACACACCATTAGCTGCTTTTTACATCAAAACGCACTTCCACTTAGAGCTCTTTTTAGATATATCGATGGAACCACAAGAAGTTTTACAACTTTCACTGGTCCTCTAGGTAAATTATCTGGTAATGACTATAACGATTTACCCCAAGTAGCATTTACATCAGTTGGTTGTCCTCTGGATGTTCGTTTTACTACTGAGGAAATAAGCGAACTAACTTGTGACCAGAGACTTCTATTAGAATATGCAATAGGTATTTCTAGAGGAAAAGTTGACCTTAAATTTGCTGCATGGAAAATTGGGCCCATAAATCAGGCAAGATGGTTAACTTTAGCCATCAGACTAATGTGCTTATGGACACGAGGCGCTAATCCACAAGAAATGTCTGGCAAACTTCACAGCCTTATTAGATTCATAATCAAAGTATATGCAGTTAGCTGGTTTGAAATAAAAAGGAATAATAAGTTTCATAACCAGCAATTGTATATTTTCCATAGGATCAAGAAACAGTCACCTGAAATACAACACATTACATTAAAAAATTTACAGCATAATGCTTTTGCTTTACTACCTGAAAATGTGTTGTATCATTTTCTGAAGATGAAATTTTGGACTCACTCATGAATGGAACAAAGCTGAAGTTGCCAGATTTGCCCTCACATTCTGAAAGTGTTGAAAGGGCAGTAAAGTTAACAGACGCTTCCCAATCAGTGTATGGGTTTGAAGCAAGACACAAAGCATATACTTGCAAAGGTGTTGTGTCATAAAATGAGGCCTTCATTTGCTTCCAAGAGATCATATATAGAGAAATTTAATACCATATGTTAAGTACACACACAATTACTTTCATAATGCATTATTGTACATAATTTACATTTTCAGTCTGACATTTATTAGATACATTTTGTTTTACTTAGTTTTCATTTTCAAATCTCTCCCATGGGTTTTTTGAGAAATGTTAAAATTAAAATTGTGTTTTCTAAATCAAATGATCCTCTACTTGGAACAATTTTGTTTTTTGTCTCATTCATAACAAAAAGTAATTATCTGTTCTTTCAAAATGTTATCACTGTTCCTACTTAATTAATAAGGTAAAAATTAGATTTTCGGTGCTGGGTATGGGGGGGGGGTAATATTCAATTTTTAATTCTAGTTACCTTTTATTTATTTGACTTTATTCATTTCATTTTAATGAAACAAAACAACCTTTTCTGGTTTAAACATTGAAATTTATAAATTTTCTAACCATTTCATCGGCTCAATGTTTCACAAATGAGGATTGTTCAGTACATTTATGGAGACGATCTTTGATTCCATTTCCTCAAAAAACCGTTCAAGTAAAAGATCTAATTTTTGGTATGAGCATTTATTATACCAATACACAACTTTCCTTACTAGACGCAAGTTGAATTTTTTCAAAAAGTGAAAAATCGACCTACCCTAATGTACAATGAAAAGGAGACAATATACATGTCGATTGGCAGAACACGAGTGTGTGTTTGTTGTATTTATTCATCTTTTTGTTCTTACACCTTGCTTAGCACCGGTTTCGAAGATACCCAGTGTAAGGCTATCATTTCCCGTATTAATATTATAAAGCCTCGACACAGACCAATGATTAATTCCTGGCATCTAGACAACAGCAACGATGACGATAGCAACTTGGTCTCGCATAGTTAGCTACTTGGACTATTGGTTAGTGCTAGGGAAATTAATCAAATCAATTTATTTGGCTTGACCTAATTATTTTACGATTCTGATTCTGAACAAAATAGCCATTTTTTTGTTATTAACTAACAAATTAGTAGGTAAACCAAAAAAAAAACAAAATAAATCATTTTTATCCAATTTCCAAACTTTATTTCCATTAAAATAATTTGTGTCGATAATGAAACTTGATTAAAAGACACTTTTATTAGTAATCAGTCACATTTGATATAATTTTGTCCCAACAGATCTTAAATAATCATATAAAGATTCTCTTTCATTTCCTATATTATTCTTATTTACAGTGGTGACCCCTTGTTTTCGGACCTGTAAACGTTGACTATATATATTTTCTTGCGCTTTCGGTTGTTGTACTTACTTTTAAAAAGTTTAGGTTCTTGTACAGAGAAGCGTGCGTATTAAATTATCAATACCACAAAAAAAACAATATTATATACGTACGCAATAGATTGAAATAAGTATCGTAAGCAAAACGTAGGGAAAATTATCCAGTAGAACTTTAATTATAAGCAAAATCGATTTTTCGGGAACAGTTCGAAGACCGTCATCTTAACATAACCGGAGACAATTATGCCAAACACGCTTATGTCCCCTGATTTCTAAGAGTTTCAACTGGGCCGGTTTTCGTGAATTCAACGTTATTATGTAGTAATTTGAAAATCAATGTAATATGTAGTAATTTTACCGACTCATTCATGAGAGTCATTCTTTAAATTCAACCGGAAACGACATCAGAGGGAATATGCGGGAAGGGGAAATTCAAACTGTAAAGACGCTAACCTACTTACTTTCTTTCTTCCTTCCTTCATTACTTCTTTCTTTCATTACGTACTTCCTTCCTTCCTTCTTTCATTACTTCCTTCCTTCAATACTGTTTTCCCTTCCTTCCTTCCTTACTTCAACCATCATTTCCTTCTGTCATTACTTCCTTCCTTCTTTCATTACTTCCTTCATTTCTTCCTTCCCTCTTTACTTAGTTCCTTCCTTCATTTCTTCCTTCCGGAGTTACTTTTGGAATTGGCGAGGGGGGGGGGAGACTGTCTGCAAAACCCGAGAAAGTGTAATTCACCGGTAAAAGACTGAGAGGGTTACAGCATTCGCCGGTAGGCGCGCCTCAGGCAAAAGCATTTAGATTCGCCGATAGGTGCGACATAAAAGAATGAGATAAATTTCGGGAAAGCGTACACATTCGCCATGAGATAAAGCCTGGGAGAGATCTCAAAAGATGAGATAGTTGTCAATGTAATTTTCATCTTTGATTACAAAAAGTGCACCGAACAGATACTACACTTTAGTTTAAAGAAAATAGAAGATACTGAATGATATTCTGTTGTTTGATTACAGAGTGTAGGATCGAAACCTATAGGATAGGACTAGAAACTACACTGATCTCGGGAAAAACGCCAAGAAGAAAATAAATTGTCAAGAACAGATACTACACTTTCATCTTAGCCAAAAAAAACTAAAAAGATTATTCTATTTAATGGAGAATTTCTGATATGTCGACCCCTGTAACCTGTCGAGCCGTGAGCGGGTTTAAATTTTATAAAAACGTTAGTGAATTAGTGTCAATTATATTTCTGAAAGTACATTAATATCAGTAAAGTATGGTTGTGCTTGAATAGATTGTACAATAATATCGTGGGGTCTGCGTTCGCGCCAAACCTTCAAATAATACAAATATGTCACAAACTCTTACAAGGGTTTTAGAGATAAAGGTTATTTTATTTTTATTTTCTCACCTTTTTTCTAATCTTTTTCTTTATGATAGTGACTGAACCTGATCTTGTGTCTTTGATACGATAGGGCCGCATTACTATGAGTTCTATTTCATGATAGTGACATTACATGAATGAACATGATTTTGGTTCTGTGATACGACAGGGATGCATAATATGAGTTCTATTTTTATGATAGTGACACTACATAATTGAACATGATTTGGTGTCTTTGATACGACAGGGCCGCATTAATATAAGTTCTATTTTTATGATAGTGACATTACATGAATGAACATGATTTTGTGTCTTTGATACGACAGGGCCACATTAATATGAGTTTTATTTTTATGATAGTGACACTACATGAATGAACATGATTGTGGTTCTTTGATACGACAGGGATGCATAATATGAGTTTCAGAGGATTGTGCAGTATAAACACCCCTATGGAATACCTTTTTAGGGAGGCTAGTGCAGTTAATCGTCCCTAGGCTAAACACTTTCTGGGGGCTTGTGCAGTATAGAAGCCCTATGGAAAACACTTTTTGAGGCTTGTGTAGTATAGTGGTCTTATAGAAAACGCTTTGGGAGGGTTGTGCAGTTTAGCAGCCCTATGGAAAACGCTTATTTGGGGCTTATGTAGTTTAACGCCCCTATGAAATAGGATTTATGGGAGCTTGTGTAGTATAGCGCCCCTATACAACACGTTTTGGGGATGCTTGTGCAGTATAAATTCCCTATGGAAAACACTTTTTGTAGGCTTGTGCAGTATAGCGCCTCTATGGAAAATACTTTTCAAGACTTGTGCAGTATAGCACCCTCATGAAAAACGCTTTTAGGAGCTTGTGCACTTTAGAACCCCTATGAAAAACACTTATTTGAAGCTTGTGCAGTGTAGCACCCCTTATGGAAAGCGTTTTAGGTAACTTGTGCAGTATAGTGCTCCTATGGAAAACATTTTTCGTGGACTTGTGCAGTAGAGCGCTTTTATGGAAAACACTTTCGGGGACTTCTGTAGTATAGCTCCCTCATGGAAAACGCTTTTCAGGGGCTTGTGCAGTTTAGCGGCCTTATATAAAACGCTTATTTGGGGCTGGTGCAGTTTGGCGCCCTTATAAATGACGTGTTTAGGTTTGCATAGTTTATAGCCCTATGGTAAACACATTGTGGGAGCTATTACAGTATAGCACCCCTTTAGAAAACACTTCTCAAGGCTTGTACAGTATAGCGCTCTTATGGAAAACACCTTTCGGGGCTTGTGCAGTATAGCAGTCTTATGGAAAACACATTTAAGGGGCGTGTGCAGTATAGCACCCTTATGGAAACGGTTTTCAGGGACTTGTGCAGTTTAGCACCCCTATTGAAAACACTTATTTACGGTGTGTTCAGTTAAGGGCCCCTATCTAATACGTTTTTAGGAGGCTTGTGCAGTTCAGCGCCTCTATGGAATACGTTTTAAGGGGCATTGTGCAGTTTAGCGCTCCCATGGAAAACGCTTTTTGGTGGCTTGTGCAGTTTAGTGGCCTTATGGAAAACGCTTTTCGCGGCTTGTGCAGTATTGTGCACTTTTGAAAAACGCTTTTAATGGCTTGTGCTGTATAATGCCCATATGAAAAAAACGTTTATTTGGGGCTTATGAAATACGTTTTTAGAGGGCTTGTGCAGTGTAGCTAAAGGGACAAGTGATGATTTATTACTTGTCCGACATTAGGAGAGCTTAAAAAATGAAACGAAAAAAAAAGTTTCAGCACGTTAAAAGTATACAGATAAGTAGATAAATAAATTCTATTCCGTTTGGTATAGGGCATTTGTTTTTTTGGGGTATTTTTTTTACTATTTCTCGACTATTGTTAAATATTGTGAATTTTCACCATCTAATCTGCTGATTACATCAATTCTACAAGTGCTGAGTTAGACGCATGGTCGGTTTTTAATGCGGCTAAAATAAAGCTCCCCCAAAAAGGTCACTCTGGATTTGAACAAACATTAAAATTACCTCAGTCTAAAAAAAATTCTCATTCACTGACCGAGAACAGAACGATAAAGTAGTAAAATTGAACTTTTTCACTCAAGATGGCGGCCGATTGTGACATCAATGTGAGGTGTGTAAATCTAAAATATTGCCCCCCCAGTCGGCGAATAGGAATTAAATTTTTTTTTCCATAAATAAAATAATACTAACACTGATTTATTAATTATAATAATCATATATAATAATACTAATTATATATTATTAATTATAACTGATTTATTTACGTTGTTTTAAAGGGGGTGTATTAATTTGTAGATTAAGGCCATTCACAACATCCCCCCCCCCTCCAAAAAAAAATAAATAAATAAATATATATAATAATCGTTTCGGTAAAATTGAACTGCAAAAATCAGAAGAAAAAAAATTACTATTGTTGCCGGTCTATTTATTTTGACTTAAATAAGTCAAAATAAATAGACCGGCAACAATATTCATTTATAAACTTAATGAAATAAACTTAATAATAACCTGAAACACTTTGTTTTAATTAATTTCCTTTAAAAGTTTTTTAACAATTTGTTTCGGGTTATTTCATTAAGAAAAAAGTAAACAAATTACTATTCGCCGGTCTGTTTAATTTTAATTATTTATATTTGTTTATAAACATGATCACTATTTTGCCAGTCAGACTCAGAGTTAGAGATGCAAAAATTTGTGAATGTCCTAAAAAGTTAAAATTGGTCGGAAATGAGGGATCATTTTACGTTGAATTTATACGCGAAACTAATGGTCCACTTTAAATTCTAAAATAATTGTTCTTTTGTTGTTTTTGTTGTTGTTTGTTTTTCAGGGATATTCACACGTAATCACCTAAAAAAGTAGGATGTCATTTTTTTTTATAGTGAGGGTGTACCTGAGGGTCCTCATCTACTTTTAAATATAGATATTATTTCTTTTTAATTTTACTAACTTCTTAATATTTTCCTTTTATGTATTGTGTCCAATATTTTGAGATTTTGATCTATATATTTCCTTCGTGCCATTTTTCAATTTATACACTTTTGCAATTTTACGGTGCTATTTTACCTGTGCCATTTTTATGTAAACTCAATCGCTTTAATATAAGCGAATACCTACTCTTATTTTTTATAATATTAAATATTACAGGAATTAGTAAGGAGACGACTGAAGAAAAACCGGAAATCTGATAAAAAATTGACGCTCTTCAGTAAGTGAGGATAGTAAGATGATATTTTCTTTTTTTGAAATCGACTTCCTTTCACAAATTCCAAACACCGAAGAGATAATCGCAGTTCATCCTCCTTAATCTGATATTTTCTCAACTCCAGAAATCAGAAAAGATTAACCATTGTATTTTCGTGTAAGTATTTAAAATTTTATTTTACAAATTGAATTAATTAAATTACTTTATTTCTGACGACTTTTAATACTATTAGAATTTCGTTGGATCTTTTTATGAAGCTCCCACCACTAGTGTTAAAGTTAGTCGGTCGCTAAGAATAACCCTGCTGCCATACTTTAGGCGTTAACTCTTTTCACACGTGTTTGAGTGAACCTTTCTTTAAAGTTTTCTTTGCTCATGAATTTTCTAAGTCTCACAAACCTGGTCCACGACGAAGAGGCTGCTGTAGTTTTTTTTTGTTGCAAAAGCATCGTTTCTACAACAATGGCCATCAAATGGTTTTATCGAGAAATTGTTGTGACAGATATAAAATGCAAAATAAGCGGCAATGTGGCACCGATCGCACGCTTGTTGACAGCTACCTCTGAGTTTGTGTGGAGGCAACAATACTAGGGAACTGACTTATTCGGGCAAATTTTAACTGATTTGTAACAATTTTGCACCCCTCAATAATAATAAAAAATACACTTCTTTCTTTAAATTTTTTTTGTTGAAATCTTTAATAACGAAAAAAAACATTCCTTAATAATAAAATCGTATATAATAAATTACATAATCTTTTTTTGGTATTTTTGAAGCAAAAGTGTCTGAAAAGTTTTCTCCCTTGAATAGCGGGGCTTTATTTTTTAGTGGGTAGCTTCTTAAAAATATTCATTTGTTTGGTCTCTTTATTAAAGACTCGTTTGTATAATACTACTAATACCTAAGTGCACCCCATCTGTATTATAAAAAGAAAGGAAATAAAACTAATTTTGGCTCTTGTAGAGATCTCGTACACGAGCGAAATTTATTTTAGAAGAGTTCCAATGGTGTAAGGACCAGTAACTCTACTACGTCAACCGGCAACGATCGTAAACAATTTTTGACAAAATGGCGGTCAAATATTTAATAATTTATTTAATATTTTTTTACAGCAGAGAAAATGTTTTAAAGATCAAATTTTCTAGGAGAAAAATGATTGATGTTTATAAGACTTTGACTTTGACATTAAAAGGTAGAAGAGGACAAAGGTTCTGTTTGAAATGACTCGCTCGGAAAGATTGTAAAACCTTTTAGGATCACTATAGTGCAGCACAAATAAAGAAACATCTTGTGTTTGGAAATTCCATAATCACGGCTATTACGAATAGAAGAATGAACTAGTTTGACCATATCGCCAGAATAGATCCTTAAAGCATGGGCCTCTTCATATCTGCAGCCACCAAAATATCAGTTGGCTTTTTATTCTGTAATCTATATGCTAACCATTCCATGTATGTATGTATTTATTTTAAGTGTATTTAGGAGTGCATACATTTGATTGGATGTATTTTATTATAAAAAACATAAGCAGTTTTGTTTTATTCTAACAGTACACCCTATGCTAGTTCAGCCATTTTTCGTTAATGCTCTAGTTGTTTATTTTTGTTGTCTATTGTTTATCATGCTAGTTTTTTAGAAATTGATCATTGCCATTCATTAGAAATTAGTCATGTGCAATCATTCAATATTCCAATTGTATAAATAAATATGTTTCATGCTGATCTACTAATTCTATATACTAACCATTCCATACATGCATGTATGTGTATGTGTGATCATAAATTAGATTGGGTATATTTTATATTAAAAAAAACTTTCAGTATTATTATAGCAGTTTTAGCACATAAGTTTAATGAGAAATATTCCATTTAACGATTCTCACGTAACCAATTTTTGGCCTGCATGATCTATTGGCACCGAAACTTAACATACAAAATACTATTTGTTCTTTTTGAAAATAGGATTTTTAAAGATTAATTATTACACTTGACACATGTAGGATTCTTCTTCTTGAAAATAGGAGTCATAAATTTAATTAAATTACACTTTTAAATGTAGTATTATTCATTTTGAAAATACGATTTTTAAAGTTTTATTTAATTATTACACTTGACACTTGTACAATTATTCTTTTTGATAATATAATATTAAAAGTTTAATTTCATTTTCACATTCATAAATATTGGATTATTCTATTTTAAAATCGGATTTTAAAAGTTTATTTACATTATTACACTTGCAAAGGTAGGATTATTAATCTCATTTAATATACAAATTTGAAAGTGAATTTTATTATTACACTTGAAAATATAGTTTTAATCTTTTTGATAAATTGGATTTGAATAGTGTAATTTAATTATTATACTTGCAAATGTAGGATTATTAATCTCATTTAATATACAAATTTGAAATTCAATTTTATTATTACACTTGAAAATATAGTATTAATCTCTTTGATAAATAGGATTTTAATAGTGTAATTTAATTATTATACTTGCAAATGTAGGATTATTCTTTTGGTAAGATAAGATTTTAAAAGTTAAATTTTAGTTGTATGCTTTAAATATAGATGTTTTTAAAAATAGTATTTTAAAAGTTAAATATAATAATTACACTTGCATATGTAGTATCATTTGATTTAAATATGGTTTTTAAATTTCAATTTGATTATTACATCCGTAAATGTATGACTATTTTTTTCTGAAAATAGGATTTTAAAAGTAAAAATTGCATTTTACACTTGCAAATGTAGGATTATTTTTTAGATAATAGTATTAAAAAAAAAAATTTGATTATTACTCTAGAATTTGTAGGATTATTCTTTTTCAAAATATGTAAAAAGTTTTATTTCACTTTTTACACGTAAATGATTCTTTTTAAAAATAAAATTTGTTGACTAATTTTTATGATGAAACTTATAAATCTAGAGTTATTCTTTTGAAAATAGGATTTTAATAGTTTAATTAAATTATTGCACTTGTAAATGTGGGATTCTTCTTTTTGAACATTTTATTGTAATAGTTAAATTTAATTATTGCATTTGTAAATGTAGAATTAAAAAAAAACATTTTATTATTACACTTGCAAATGTAGGATTGTTTTTTTTTAAGATATATATGAAGATAAATTTAATTATTAAACTTGCAAATTCAGGATTATTCTTTTTGCAAATAGAGTGTTTTAAGTTCAATTTAATTATTACACATAATTATTGTCACATAAATAATTATATTACTTAATTGCAATTCATAAGTTTGTCAAAAATATTAAACAACAAAATGTTATGTTTTGTTATTATTTGACAATGTACTTTATTATGGGCTTATTATCAATTTCTTCTCATTAATATTTACTGTTCTTATGTCATAAATTTATTGTGCAACACTGTTCCACTTATTTGTTATTTGTTAGATTTTCAAATTAGTTTCTTTTTCTGCATTTCTGGTGACACAGAACTTTATGGAAAACTATTTTTAATCTACAAGGATAAGCAACATAAAAGAGTCGTTACGGCAAAATATAATCGCCATATATATATACATACATATATATATATATATATATATATATATATATATATATATATATATAATGAACATATAGGCTAGAGGTCCGTTCTGTAAGCATTGTGTCGAAAGAAAAATAGGTTATTATTCTGTTGTTATTTGTAGTGTTTACTGTTGACCCGAATATGAGGACAAACTCTTCTACTATATTTAATAGTTTTAATAATACATCACATCACCAAAATACTACAAGGGAAAATAAACAAGTTATGCAACAAGAAATTATGAGTCGGTGATCACATGTTTATCTGCAAAATCAGTTGTATCTTGCATTCACATGTCATGTGTGCATCTATACTTATGCTCGGTTGAGACGCAGACATAGCATGTCTATCCAACATCCCATTAAAAATATGACTCCTAAATGTGGAAAAAAGGGTACGTACATTTCAAGGGAAGTGCTATCCATATAGTAATCTGATTGGATGATGTATTAATTACTGTGCTTGAAAAAATATATCTGCTCAAAAGAAAATAGTGTATCAACATATCACTGCTACAAATACATATATATATATATATATATATATATATATATATATATGTGTGTAAGCTAGATGTCTATTTTGTATATGAAGGCATGTATGTATGTGTATATTAATGTATACATATATATATATATATTCACATGTATATCTAAATGTTATCCAATATTAACATAATTTTTTTATTCACAGATATTAGTTGGAGTGGGCAGAGGAAATTAATTCCATTAATGACTATACATGAATTTTCATTCCGAGGAGAACTCTGCTGATGTTAATATAGCAATTCTTTTAAATGTCATCACTTATAAAGACCAAAGGCTACTCAAGGATAATGGTTAATGAGATGTATATATTTATATGTGAATGATGACAGCAATTATTTTACATTTGTTAAGTAACAGCACTTAGCTGGATAACTCAGCAGACAAGATTAATTCTTGTCCTGGAATCCGGTAAGAACAAGAGACCACATGAAATATATACTATAACAGCGTCAGCTCGTCAATTGGGGAAAGGAGAATTAATTTTCTTAACTTTTCTACAAAGTAAATGTTTGACAGGTCAATTAGTATTTAATAGAATATTTGAATATCTATGTATCTCATAAAGATGAAGGGTTTGATTTCTGAGAACTTCGACTGAAGTGAATTGAAACAAAAAATAGTAAAAATTTTATAGTGAAGTGCGTGGATAATAATATTCACAAAAGAAAATACGAAACTTTACATGCGAACACACCTCATTCTTGTGAAGTGTGTGAATCGTCATTTTCAAAAAAAGGCATATATGAAAGTTACCATGCAAACACACACTGGGGATAAAACATTTTCTTGTGAAGTGTGTGAATCCTCATTTTTACGAAAGTATACATTAAAAGTTCACATGCTAACACACACTGGTGAGAAACCTTTTTCTTGTGAAGTGTGTGGATCCTCATTTTCACGAAAGCAACATTTGGAACGTCACATGCGAACACACACTGGAGAGAAGCCTTTTTCTTGTCAAGTGTGTGGATCAGCATTTTCACAAGAGCAACATCTGAAACTTCACATGCGAACACACACAGGAGAGAAACCTTTTTCTTGTCAAGTGTGTGGATCCTCATTTTTACAAAAGCAAACATTGAAACTTCACATGCGAACACACACTGGACAGAAACCTGTTTCTTGTGAAGTGTGTGATTCATCATTTTCACGAAAAGGCTATTTAAGATATCACATGCGTACACACACTGGGGAGAAACCTTTTTCTTGTGAAGTGTGTGAATCAGCATTTTCAGAAAAGCAACATTTGAAGCGTCACATGCGAACACACACAGGAGAGAAGCCTTTTTCTTGTCAAGTGTGTGGATCCTCATTTTCAGAAAACCAAACATTGAAACATCACATGCGAACACACACTGGAGAGAAACCTTTTTCTTGTGATGCGTGTGAATCATCATTTTCACGAAAAGACTATTTGAGAGTTCACATGCGAACACACACTTAGGAGAAGTGTTAGCCCCAGGAAGGGGCCCCTTGATTTCTGAGACCTTCAACTGAAGTAAAAGGAAACATTAGGAGAGAAACCTTTTCTTGTGAAGTGTGTGAATCCTCATAAAATAATTATTTGATATTTCCCATGCGAAAACACACTGGAGAGAAACCTTTTTCTTGTAAAGTTTGTGGATCTTCATTTTCAGAAAAGCAAAAAAAAAATGAAAGTTCATATGCGAACACACACTGGGGAGAAACGTTTTTCTTGTGAATTGTGTGAATCCGCATTTTCAGAAAAGCAACATTTGAAGCGTCACATGCAGGCACACACACAGGACCAAACGGGAAAAATAATAAAATACTAAGATCTCTAAAATGATTTTAAAATAACATGGTCCCTCGATGAAATAAACAACATAGGGGTTGTAGTGGGGCCACTTGGTCTAGTGAAAAAAAATCTAAGTAAATACTTAGAAACAATCGCGGGAAAACCAAACTGTAGGGAAGTACAGATAGCAGCCCTAAAATGAACAAAATCTATCTTTAAAAGAGCTCTCTGATATACATGTTACTCATAGGGAAATCAAGTGTAAGCCTCAAGAGTAGGCCCCTTGATCTCTTTAGATAAACTAAATTAAAATGAAAAGAAAAAGAGAGAATCCTTTTTCTTGTCAATGTGTCGATCTTCATTTTCAGAAAAGTAAATAATGAAAGTTCACATGCGAACACACACTGGAGTGAAACCTTTTTCTTGTGAAGTGTGTGAATCAGCATTTTCACAAAAGTAACATTGGAAACTTCACATGCGAACACACACTGGGGAGAAACCCTTTTCTTGTGACATGTGTGAATCAGCATTTTCACAGAACAAACATTTGAAACTTCACATGCAAACACACTGGCTGAAAAATCTAACAGCACTTCATAGCCATTATAGTAGCTGCTTCACCAGACTTTTGAAGGGTGAGGAGGCCACACCAGCATGGCTAGTAAAAGGTGATACGACCCTCATACCCAAAACGAGTGAGATACAAAACCCTACAAAATATAGACCGATCTGCTGCCTCACTACAACCTACAGACTCTTTATTGGCCTGGTGCAGACTGTATCTACGAACACCTCTCTTGTTGAGCATACCTTGAAAAAGAACAAGCAGGGTGTAGGAGGAAGTGTTTAGGCACCAAGGACCAATTGTCAATAAGACCATCCTTGAGGACTATGAAGAGACAGAGAAATCTAAGCATGGTTTGGATTGATTACCAAAATGCATACGATAGTGTATGACACGCATGGCTCCTGAGCTGCTTGATCTATATAATATCCATCCGGTCATCAAGAAAACCATGGCAGTACAAATAAATATGTGGAAAACAACTATGGTATTAAGACACACTAATGGAACAATAAAAATCCCTGACGTCAAGATCCGAAAAGGAATCTTCCAAGTAGGTAGCTTATCTCCTGTACTCTTTTGCCTAGCAATTGATCCACTAAGAAAATTACTAAACAAAAGCCTGAGTGCCTACAATCTGAGCCAGAGCTGCAAACAAGATCTAAACAAAAGAGTCAACCAGTTCTGCTCTTATGGATATCTCATGCTGTATGCTAGTTCAGATGCTGACTTAAGCCGATTCTTACAGGTTGTACATACCTTCTTTAAATATATTGGAATGAAGTTCGACCTGGACAGCTAACAAACAAAAACAAAGTAACTGTCATTAACCAATTAGCTATGTCAGTGATAACATACATCTTTTGAATTATTGATTGGCAACAAAAGGACATTAATAGATTAGACACTACTACGAGAAATATGTTGATAATGCACAGGGTAATGTACAGAAACCAGTGTCTACCAATACTGTATCTGCCAAGAGGAACAGGGGGTATGGGTCTCTCACAAATTGACCATCAACATCGAGCCACTATTGTGAGCACCGACCAATATCTGATGAGCTCCCAGAACCAAAACCTTATGATGGTATGCCAACATCAAGAAACCAGAGCAAGCAGAACAACCTCTATCACAAAACTGGCCAAACTTTTTGGACAAGACTTTCTTACAAATGAGGCAGAAACAGACAACAATCCTGCCAAAGAAATAGCTCGCAAAAGCCGTCAGAAATACACCAAGACGTTCCATTCCAGAAAACTGGAAGAATGGGCCAACTAACAATGTGCTAAGTATTTCCTAGATGGCTGGTCGCAGTCAGGACAACAAGTGCAGGTTTTGCCACACTGGAGTGGAGAGTGTGAGCCACCTGATATTGAGTTGCAAAATCATGTTGGTCGATGACTCCTATCCAGCACGATATAATGGAGTGGGCAGGTACCTCCACTGGACCATCTGTAAGTAACTGAGAGAGTGGCAACTTTGGTTGAAGTCAGTGTCCTTAATGATGGGGGCCTAAACATAGCTGAAGGGGAGAAAATAACAAAATATCAGGGTTTAATGTATGATATGAAAAGAAACTGGAACCTCAAAGAGATCTCCATCATTCCAGTTATCATAGGAGCCACTATACTCATGAAGAAGAACTTGAAAAAGTATTTGGCAAGTATACCTGGTGAACCAAGTGCAAGAGAAATCCAAACAACTGCACTCAAGGGAACAGCCAGAATCCTGAAAAGAGCTCTCGGTTGGAGTCTGTAAATAGCAGGTGATCGTATGGCATTTGGAAGAATGCCCCGTCCCTAGCAAATGAATGTAAAGAAAAAAAGAAAGAAACTTTTTTCTTTTGAAGTGTGTATCCTCATTTTCAGGAAAGGATATATTGAAACTTGACATGCGAACACACTCTGAGGAGAAACCTTTTTCTTGTAAAGTGTGTGGATCTTCATTTTCATAAAAGCAAAAATTGAAACTTACATGCGAACACACACTGGAGAGAAATCTCATTCTTGTGAAGTGTGTACATAATCATTTTCCTAGAAGGTGGCTTTGAAAGTTCACATGCGAAAACACACCAAACCGAAGCCTTCAATGATACAGAAAGCGACTACTTCCGATTTAAAACATTGGAGACAAAAGTGAAAGTAGACTTAAGAAGAAAAGTGTACTCTTGATAGTTGATAGTGTACGCTAAAACAAAATATAGAAAGAAGAATGTAACCTCAAAATCATGGAGAGAAGTCTTTATTTTCTACCCAGCAAAACGAAAACTACCTTTAATAACACTGAACCCACATAGGTACAATTGCGTACAATGAGACATTTAATTCAGAAGAGCGTGAATATGTGAGAACACAAGTCGCAGTGCGTATAAAATACAAGACTCGATTTTAAACCCGTCTTATCAACAATACACCCAGAAGAATTTACAATACATCCACAAACACATCAATATATTCACAACCATATCAATATGTATTAATATAACAGTGATGCAAAAGTCAATCATCTTTTGCAAAGCCAAATAAAAAACAGCAATTTTTCTCTACAAACAACCAAACCAAACACTATGCATAAATATTTGAGAATATATTAAACTTCAAACATAAAAACTTTACCAAAATACTGGATTGGTAATAGGTCGATATGCCATAAAAAAAAACAACTAAACAAAAAAACATGAATAAATATTTTTTTAAATTAAGAAATTAAATCTTTTAATAAAACAAATGGATTCAGCATTAAATAGCCCTTAAAGAGTTGATATGCCGTATAACAAAGCAACCAAACAAGACACCATGAATAAATATTTTAAGATATAAAGAATTTGAAGCATAAACACTTTTAATATAAATGCTGGATTTTGAATTAAATAACCCCAAAAGAGTTGAGATGTTGTAGGAAAAAAAACATTAACTGAAGGCAATTTAAACATTCACATGCGAACATACACTGTATAAAAACCATATTCTTGTGAAGTATGTGGAATCAGGATTAACATGCAAATATTACTTGATAGCTCACATGCATAGACACACTGGGTGCATGAACCTTCACCGATAACACTAAACAGAAAGGTGACACTCTACTATGACAAAAACATATTGGAGGGCAGATACACCAAAGATAGAGCCATCAAGCCAGCCATTGTTATATGGTACAAACCTGAAAGACTGCTCATTATTGACGTTACCATTACAAATGATTTGGCCTCAATAGAGATGAACGAGAAAAGATAAAATACCAGGAATGATTTCAAAACAACATTATATCGAAAAGAAAGAAACATTATACCGGTTGTAGTAGGAGCAAATGGTATAATGAACAAAAAAATCTTTAAAATATTTAGAAAAAATACCTGAAAGACCGAAATGTACTAAAATACAGATAGCAGATTTAAAACAGCCCTCGAATATAAATTTAAATGATGATCAATAAAGTGTAAACTTAAGGAGGGATCCCCTTTATTTTATCAAAATAACTGAAGAGAAAAAAGAAGAAGAAACCCTATTTGTGTCAAGTGCGTGGATAATAATTTTCAGAGAATCAAATTTAAGACGCAAGTGATTACACACTAGAGGGAAACCATATTCTTGTGGAGTGTGTTGGACATATATTTCTCATATTTTGGTCTCTATATAAAAAATGCAGACCCACATTAGTGAGAAACCCTATTCCCGTACAGTGTGTGCATCATCTTCAAATAAGAAAAACTTGTGGACACACTTTAAAGATGTGATTATTGTGTGTGGATTTATTTTCAATGAATTCAACTTTGGAAGTACCCAACTAAACACATACTGGTAGAATCACTATTTTGCAAAGTGTAGATCCTCATTTTCACAGAAAGTCACTTTGAAAAGACATGCAAATGCATATTGCCTACTATGCACCATCCTCCTTGAGTACCTTTGGTCTCTTTGTACAAGGGTTTGTCATGAACAGCTGACATGGGGATACTTCTCCCTACAAATAAACCCTGACCAAATTCAAAATAACATTGTATTTTTAGCTCAAATAAGATCCGTTCAACACATTAATACACTTGTTTATACAAGGAATAGTGCACCTTCTTCAGGTAATGTTACCTCAAATATCAGCACAGCTGGATACTCCACCAGACTAGATTAATTATTGTCATGGAATCCGGTAAGACAAAGAGACCACGAGAAAGATAAAGTTAACTGATAAATTGGAGACATGAAGCTTAATGTTCAGACAAATATTCTCTACATGAGACCAGACACCTGTATTACTTGTTACAATTTACATCAGATTTAACCTTCTTCAAAGGAACTGACAACGTCTTGTAAGACACCATGTCTCATAGCATTAATGCTCTCCCGTTCGTCATGTGTGTTGATTAAAAGGTATTTTTAGGGTAGCAGTAAAACGGCCAACAACTGCAAAATTTTTCAAATGATGAGGATACATCCCTGAAGCTGTCCAGATTAGGTGTTTCAAAAACCCAGTTGGAAGTTATCTGTGACTCCAGCACCAAAATAATATCCTATTTGTTCTTTAATCCTAAAAATGGACACTGTTTTTCCTACTCCATAACATTTCCCATCCTAAAGCTAATGCCTCAATTTGCTTGGTCACCAGTGGATTTGTCTAGCCTCACATGAAAGCTGCTATCTGGCACTATTAGCAATTGTTTTGTTTTGCCTGTGTTCCCTCTATCCCATTTATTTTCAATTCACAAGTTGCTTCTGATTCCTTTAATATCTTTTTTGAAATGGCAATTAATCTAAGTATTTGCAGAACCTGTCCAAGTACAGTGTACTGTAGGGACGACAGAGTTACCTCCCATCAAGAGTATTTCACATTTAAATTAAGAGCTGTGCCCCATTAGTAAAAAAACTACTCCCCTTAGAAAAAGGGTGTAGTATTTTTCGTGGTGTCTAAGAAATCTCACTGATTTTTCTCTCTCTTTGTGCTTACTCTTATCATCATTAAGTCGACATTTTTTTCAGAACTTGGACACATTCCTACCAGGAAGCCCTGATGTGTCACATAGAACAAGAGCACTCTGTCTTCTACATTTTATAGGAGTTGGCATAAATCTGCTTGCCAGAGAACTTCTTGACAAAGCATCGTTCCCATCAATTGATGTGATTATTTTGCAGATTCGCACTTTCGATTCATCCCACTCGCAGTATAAGTACACAAGCTCACCAACTTATGATAGCGGTTCCTGGGACTTGGTTTTGCTTTTCCATTTAATAAATTAATTAGTAACATGGTTTGACTGACAAAACGGGTAATTGAAGAAAAAAGTATCGGGTGGAGGATGTAATCCTTTTGCTTTAGTGGGAGGTCAACTTTGCTGAGTTCTTAAAGGAATTCTTCTAGTTCGTTGATGACCTTTTATGTACACAGTTCAAGTCATTAAGTGCGTTTCTTTTCTCGCCTTGTAAGACAGGTTTGTGTGTATGACATGTCACCTCACTACAAGTTTTAGTTGGTAATGAGTCAGATGGTCGAGTGAAATATGCAGAGAAGTTAACAACCCTTCAATCCCTTATTTCATGACCTTAAGAATATATATCACACGGAGGGTTACGGATGGTGCTTGTGTCACATTCTGTTGTTTGGTGACTATGGCAAAATTAGTTGCTTTTATGTACTTATTGTGGTTCAGTGGTGTGGTTCATAGAATTCCTTAATTTAGGCGATTTATAGTGCTTACCGTGTAGGTTGTTGATATTTCATGCTGGCTGTCGATGTGGCATATATACTCGTCATGTTCATCCTTTCATCCTCAGGTTCTTCAGAAAAGGGAATTTCATTGTCAGATTATTGATGAACATTGGTCGATCGTATTGTCTAGACATGTATTGTGTGTCTTCGTGTTAAACCGGCCGTTCTTACACAGGAGAAACAACACCGGTTGTCACTATAAATAGTGCGAGAACCAGAAGACAAAAGACAGTCTTGTAACTGTCTAGCCAAGAGCTAGTCACTTTCTTACTTTGTTAATACACTTGTTAAACCAACCCTCGACTTGACTTCCTTTATTTATTATTTACTGTGGAACAACTTCACAACACTTCGTTAGAAAATATTTACAGGAGCTGATACATTATTTGTTTGTCTAACAGGCAGAGTGATGTTTAATTAAGCAGCCTAGAACTCGGTACCATATCGTTGCTTGATCAGAGTTGGAAGATCTTTGTTGAGGAGTTGAGGCCATATGAGAACTCGAGTATAAGAAAAAGTGTTTTCCACCTCGATATAGTCTCTGTGGTGATTTATAAGAACTTCAGACTGAATCCAGTTATCCTTAACAAAACACATCGATTTTTGATCGAGGTCCTCAAATCTTTTCCCAGCCTCTAACTGGATTTTGCAAAGTCTACAAAATTACTACATGTCAATCAGAAGCCAATATGAGGGCAAATGGACTGTAATATAAAACTAATTGAGGTGGAATTTTTACCAATACAGTTTCGTGAATCTATCGGGCAAAGTTACAATTCGATTAAGCATTCATTCAAGATGAACGTCTTTCTGTTCAGCTATGCGTCTCCACCGTCCTGCAAGTCGTGTAATGGAATAAGGGATTTTTTTTTCATGAAAACCCATGAACCAGAAATGCAGCCAAATTATTGTTCACAAGATGATTATAGTGGAAATTCCGTTTCCATGCAACGGAAGACGTTATAGTTACGTTTTTTACTTAATTACCATTGTTTTAGGTAATGATTAAAGTTTATTGTCAACACTAGGGTAAACAAATCAATGAAAAATCGAGGACAATCCTAAGCAGATATTTCAACCTCACCCCAAGGGAGAGTTCCTAAAAGTGGACGTAAATCAACACTCAACCAATATTAATATTGGCGTTAATCATTTGTAAAAAAGCAAAATAACATTAAATAAATATTTCATGAATTACATCCCTGTTTTTTGTTTTGTTTAGTGTTGGTTTGGTTTCGTACAGACGTGCTCATGCCTGGACTTATAACTGTGTGGGATTCAGGATGCCGCTGCACAGACTCGAAAAAAATACGCCCCAATGAAGTTTGGCAGTTAAAATACTATTAAACCAGTTCCAGAGTTGATCGCGTCATGATAGGATGTGTTATCCTGTTTCAGTCGTTTCGTCACAACCGGCCTGCTAGGATGGCACTAAAGGATACAGCATTTGGTTGTCGACAAAAGCCAGCCTACCATACAATTCTCGTTATGTTCCAGTGTTCCCTACGAATAAAAGCTGATGCCTATTTAGTAGTGGAGATGTTGACTTTGTTCTTGAAGGATGGTGACCAATTTCTTATCCAATATTCAATTTCCGTCAAATGTGGCCAGTTACGTTCTTCATTCTGACTCTCGTCCTAACCAATCATCTCACCAACCATATAAAAACTAAATATGTATTCATCCAACAAACAACAACCACAAAAAAAGAAATAGCTTAATAGAGTTATGTTTAAAATTGTCTGCGATTTGAAAGATGGGAAT
Source organism: Sepiola atlantica (assembly GCA_963556195.1). Taxonomy (NCBI): domain Eukaryota; kingdom Metazoa; phylum Mollusca; class Cephalopoda; order Sepiida; family Sepiolidae; genus Sepiola; species Sepiola atlantica. The sequence continues at coordinate 151,819,044 of OY744525.1, forward strand.
ATTGGGATTTTTCCCGTTCAAATCAAAGACAAAATTTTGGGTCTGCTGTATTGGAAGAAAAGCCTTACAAACGTGACTTGACAATAAAAAGAACTAACCACGGGGTAGTAAATATAGAGATTTTATATAACTAAAGGGAAAAAGAAGAAAGAGAGGAAAAGTGTTGCAAAAAAGTGTTATTTTTGCGGAGTCAAATGGAGTTTCGTCTGTTAACTTCTCAAATGAAATTGCATTTGTAGTGTTTTTTTCCTATGTTTCTTCAGAACACTAGCGCTTAATTGTCTACATTCCCTGGCCAGTTAGAAACAAATTAAGCACTTTCCAGCGTGAAAGTAAAGCCTGCAAGTTTGTAATTGAATGGGGTGTTTGTCCCTTTCTTACATTTATTGCACGAAATGAATTGAACAAACAACTGAGTAACAGGCAACAAAAAGGGGGGGGGTTATTGACTTCAGGATACCTATACCGTTTGGTATAGGTAGAAGAGAGAGTTGGACGGTGTCCGGTTGAGGAAGAGGAAAAATATTATAGTTCTCTGGGCTGCCCGTGGGTTTTCTTCAAGTGACGATGGTAGTAGTCTTTGAGTGAGAGTAATGTAGCAGGAGAAAGAGCTCTTCCGGGTTCCTCGTCGGTGTTCTCGGCGATGCGTCCAAGCCGTGCTGAGGGGTCCTCTCTACGAGGCGGATTGACTGAATAAGAGAGTGATTTTTGTGTTTACACCGGCTTTTATACCAAGAAGGGCAGCTAACCCTGGTGGCGCCTTTCAGCGCCACCTGTCGGTGAATAAGCGACACCTAACGGCCAGCCGGTGCAGTTATGTGTGAAAGGAGGAGGTAACGGCTACACAATGGCCCCTGTTCAAATATAAAACAACAAGGAACATTTGAATATATTTCAGTTGATGGGAGGGTGTGTTGAGTTTAATCAACTGAATATAGTCCCACCTGATCGAGTAGTAACGAGGTCAGTGACTCTAAGCTTAATATCACATGATGAAATCACTACGCTACAGGAACTACCAAGTGACATGTAAATAGTGCCAAAATTAGGCGCCAAAAGACATTCAACTGTTGTATATTTAGTTCGTAATAAATGTTCGTGCAAGTCGCACGTATATTAATTTTTCCTCATTGATTCTTGTCTTTTCTTCCTTGTCTTTGTGGTTCACTGCCTACCACTATGTCTCACCCTATCACGCAAAGTTTAACAGTGCCTTTATCCGTTTCCTTTATTATAATCTCTTTTACTTACAAAATTACTTATTTTGAACGTTGTTGTTAAACAGTAGAAAAGCTATTATATCTATTATATCTCGCCACCCTGAAATGAGAAAAAAGTTAACGACTGTCAAAACTATTCACAACAATATGTAAATTAACCAAATAATGTGCCAGAATTTCTGTCAAACAATTGCTGAAATGGGTTAAGAGAAGTATGGGTGAAGTTGTTTTTTATTAGAAAGCTATTATCGCCGGTCGCAGTGTACACATATATTATAAGTATGGGTGAAGTTCGTTTTTATTAGAAAGCTATTATCGCCGATCGCAGTGTACACATATATTATAAGAATTAACCAGGGATCACAAAACTCGTTTAAAATCGAATCTTAATTTCTTTTTTAGTTGTCTATATACCACTAGATCTGCATCGATTAGTAAAAACAGGATGACGATGTGTCAGCATTAACCCATACCTTCTAATATGATCGATCGATGTTGAGTCCGAGTAAGAGGTATCGATTCACTTGACGCAAATCAGTCTAAATCATTACAGTGACTTTGCCGTCTGTGTGAGTGTTAAGACTAACTCCTATAATATATTTGTAAAACGAGAAACGGTCGTCACACGAAGGAAAACAAAGCCGTTTTTTATGATCAACTACGAGCAGGTATTTATTCAAGTTAGCTATACCGTTGGGTATAGGTTGGCAAGGTTAGGACAGTTTACACGTCGAGAAATGAATTAGGAAAGTCAAAGAGTTCTTTGGCTGTCGAAAGTCTACGAGCAGATTATCTTTAGGCAAAGATAACCGTGCTCAGGAATGGAGTGTATAAAGACTAAGTATTTTCGATTTACAAACGTATCTTTATTTAATTCGTAGTGAGCTATATTTTCTTGATCAATTATGCTATAGTCTTTATAGGAAAACAATACCGTACATTAAACTCATGGACGGACCTTTTGACACGAGGAACGAAATAATAATTACACCGCGTCACGATGACTTCAATTCATTGTTCGTTTATCAGTCAGTTGTTTAACTATTAGTCCTCATTGTTTTGAATTTCATGGAATGAAAGGTAAAATTTTTCCATGTTTTATTTAATTTTGTTCAATGATTTTTAAAACAATCTTAAACATTTCATAGTTTATTTTTATTGCAATCACTTAAACATTTCAATTCCACCATGCTGGATGACAGACATCATTTTTTTTTTAAATACGAATTTCTGATAATAAAAACAAACAAGTCCCATAAAAATAAATTATTCAATCTGACATGTAAATCCGACTACAAAAACTTGTATGATTTGTATGAGAAAACAATACTTTAGACGGTAAAATAAATAAGAAATAGGTGTTTATCCAGATTAAGGAAACATTCGAAAGAAACAAAAAACAAACTTAGAAATATATGTTTGATGTACGTACCTGTCATGTCCTGAATATATCCTATACCAAAAATTCTACTTTTTTGAGCGGTTACATGTAAACCGCCTAGAAATTTTTTAATTAAATATTTTTTATTTTGATATTACTTTCCGGCACTTTTGCAGAATATACATTTATTTGTTTTCATCTTAGAAGAGCTCCAATAGTGTAAGGGGCCGACAACTCTTTTTTTCGTACATAATTTCTAATTTCTTCAAAAGTGAGCGTTAATGCCCTCAATATGTGCGATTTATTTCTGAATTCTATCCCGTTAAAACTAAAAAAAAAGAGAAAAATTAATTTTTTAAACTGTAAAAATTAAATAAAAAATGTGTTAAACCAAACACTAGGTACGTGCACAATCAATGGCCGATTCCCAAAATGTAAAATCATTTTGACCCCCGATTCACTTAAAAATTCACCAAAATTCAGGAAATTAACCGATTTTAATTAGATTTTCAGTATTTATTAATAAATATCACGGAATATAATGAACACATTATTCGGTGCTTCTTGCTTAAAAGTCCGAAAAAAAGATTTATTTGTCTTTTACTGTTTAAGAGGTAAATAAGGGGCAGTAACTCTTAATTGTAATTTTGAGCCAGATTTTACGAGCATACGATCGCCTTGGTGCCGAAGGATTCCATCATTTGCGTGTGAATCACAAGTACAATTTTGTTGATCCACAAACCGGGGCCACCACCAACCACGTTGAACGTATGTGGTGTGAAGCAAAAAAAAAAAAATAAATAAAATTGAATGTGGCACCCACACGCAAATGGTGGATTCCTATCTCGCAGAATTCATGTGGCGGCAGAAATTGCCCAAATTTGCAAACAAATTGCTGAATTTTATTCAGTATAAAACCCAAGTATAAACACAATAAATTCTTAAATTTTCCATTGCTGTATACTTTGTTGTTCATTTATTACTAATTAATTTTCTGTAAATTACGTTACATGTAATAACAACAGTTGATAAGAGTTACTGCCCCTTATTCACCTCTTAAACAGTAAAAGACAAAGAAATCTTTTTTTCGGACTTTTAAGCAAGAAGCACCCATTATTCTGTTTAACGTCTTAGTGACAATGTATTATTTGTTGAAAACAAAATAAACCTTTACTAAAGTTATATTGTTATGTATTAATAAATAAAATGCATGAATTTAAAATAAAAATTAATGAAAATAAAGCACTGTAGATGTGAAAAAATAAACATTTAAAAAAAGAATATTTCATATATATTACGAAAAGGGCTCCTAAATTCCGTGTTGATAAAATCACTATATCTCGAAGAAAAATTTATTTCTTGAATTAGCGATGTCATCATTGAATAAATCATTGTTTAATCAATATTTTCACCCAAAAATAATACAATTACTAAACATGTTTTATGTGATTTTAATGATTAGAGTTTGTGGGAAAATTAAAAATGCGATATAATTATATTTCTCTTTCGCACATAAACGTCATCATCAGCGTAATACTTTTTTTATAATCTTGAAAATAAACAAACAATTCAATCAGGATTATTACGAAAAAAAAATTTTAATTGGATAATTTCTACCAACAATTAACTTGGATTGGTGTGGTGGCTCTGTTCTGTAATACACATGTGGGGTTAGCCTTCCAACAACCATTCACGTTTACACCACTCTCAAAATTTTATTTTTTAGAGATTCAACAATTTAGTTAATTTCATAATTCATCGTCAATTATTTATAAAGTTTGTATTTGTGTTGTCTTTTTTCATTAATAAATATTTAAAACGTTAAAAACTATTATTTATTAATAAATAAATAAAATTCAAACATTACATTTTCTTTCAAAATTCATTCTATTTATTTATTAATAAATAATTCTTTTAACTTTTTTCAATTAATAAATTGTCAATGTAGTCATTGTCTTTAATTTACTTTTTCACACTTAAAATAAAAAATACACTTTATTTTTAAACGAATTAATGTCATTTATCGTTACAACACGTTAAAAATAAATCGAATAACTAAAGTGTTTAATCATCATGTAAAAAAATGATAAAATTGACGCAGTTCGTAACGTAAAAATAATTGTAAAAACCTTTTTAAAGTTTTATTTCAAATTCTAAGAAAAACATTGGTAATCAGACGTCATCAATAATTTCAGAATATTACTGGATACCAAGTTAAATATGAATCTTTTTAGTTACAAAGAAAGAAAATCTTAATTGCGTACATTCACAAATATTCTAATTAAATAAACATTTCCTTTTTTATTACAACAAAATTAGGGTACTTCAATTAATTAAATTTCTTTATAACCTTAAAAAGAATAAAATAATTAATGGATAATAATTTTTCAACTTCTATAAACTATTACAAAACCATTTTCATATATAAAGTTAAAAATAATAAATTATTACATTTTTGTCTTCCATATATTTTGCGTAGCGGTAGCCAATCGATAGACAAAGTTGTTTACCGTTGACTGAATGCCGGATTTGACTAAACTATGACTTTTAGGGGGATAATTTTGCACATTTTTAATAAAACATGGGAATATTTTTTTTATTCGGTATCTTATGACATTAATTTAATAATTATCTTTGAAATTGTTCCCTAAAACTTATATTTATCTTTCAAGGGATTTTTACAAGTAATTTTTTCAAAGTTCAACATTCACTGAATTTTTTTTAGCCGGCGTGAAAAATAAATTATAATGAAATATGTAAATAATTTATTTGTCACACGTAAATATTCAGTGTTTTTCGTTTAGAGATTAAGTTTAGCTTTTATGTTTCAAAGACAAGCAAAGTTTACATGGAAACTAATTAAATAATTAATGATAAGCGCTTTTTAATAAGCATAATCCGTACAAGAGACGCCCAGTGTTGCACATACCTACCAAACATGATGGCTGTTCGTTTTTAAATAACAGACTGTTGTTTTTCCAAAATGATATTATCTTCAATAATATTTCTTTGTATAGGAGAGTTTATACATTTAACATAGCATTTTAAACACATTTTAGAAGCAGAAATTCGTTATTACGCACGTTTTGATTTTCACAAATTTTAATTCATTCGATAAATGTTCTAATAATTAATTTAATTTGCATTCTTATTTAAAATAAAATCATATTTCCATTTTCGGAGAAATTACGTACTTAAAAGTAAAAAAAAGGTTGTCGGCCCCTTACACTATTGGAGCTCTTCTAAAAATGAAAACAAATACATTTCAGATTGTCCAAATCTGCAGAAGTGCCCACTTTCCTATATTTAACATAACATGAACAGCATCTTCCTGGCCATGTCGCCGTAATGTAGAGCCGTTTTATTCAAAAATTTTGCGAGATAGGGGTAGATGTGGGTTCAATAAGCTTATATATATTTTTTTATTTCTTCGTTTTTTGGTGGGAGGGGGTCAAAATTTTCCGATGATAAAATAAAGTGCAAAATCATTATTTAATGTTTTAGAATACATGTTTTTTTCTGAAAATAAAAACTTTGATGGTTGTGAGGGGGAGGATTTTTTTTTAGTGATTTTAAGGAATATATCTAAAAAAAATTGCAGTTGTGACATAGTATATCACACTTTTTGGAAAAAGCCGAATAAAGTTCCGATGCTTTTACACAATACGAACCGAACTAACCTGACTTTGCAAACTCAAACTTAGTTTAGGATTAGTTTAGGGTTAGTTTAGGGTTAGCGTAAAGATTTAAACAAAACAGTTTGATATATATTAGGTTGATTGTTCGATGAAGTTTCTGAAACTTTCGTTATCGTCACTTTTACTTAGCCAGACACTCATATTTTTCACTATAGTCGATTTTTTGGTAAATGTTGGCATATTTCAGAATTCAAAAATAACCCCCTTCTTCGAAAAATTAAACATTATTTTATCCCCAACCCTTTGTTATTTAAAACCGAAAAACTAAATTGCTGAATAAAAAATGACCTCCCCCTTATTTTTCCGTACCAAAATTGAGAAACCATTCGTGTATACGTCTTGATGTACCATTGAATTGGCAGGAAGTGAGTCCTCATATCATGTTAAATTTGTATTTGAAAGTGATCTCCCACCTTAAAATCTAAAAGTATTTGATTTTTAAATTTCTTTTTTATTGATGTTTTTACAGGCTGTTTACATGTAATCGCAGAACAAAATAGAATTTGAAGGTTTTGACGAGGTGATGTTTTTACTATCGTATGAAAAATTAAAGTAAAATATATATTTAAGATTTTAGAGTGTAATCACTTAATTATGTAAATTTAACATAAAATGAGCACCCACTTCTGAACCATCTTTCTGGCCATTTTGCCGTGATGTGGAGCCGTTTTTAAAAAATTGTGCAAGATGGAGGTAGGTCTGGGTTAACTAATCTTATATTTTTAATTATCTATCTTTTTTTCACATAATCTTATTTGATTATGAAAGAAATATTTAATGTTTTAGGATACATTTTTTGAGGCCAAAGAAAAAATCGAGATGGGTACATTTCTTTTGTGCTTTTTAGCGAGAGGCATCCACAAATTTGCTGTTGTGATGTAAGCAGTTTTGACTTCTGAAGATAGCTCAATCATGTTCTGACTTATCAAACTTAAACTAAAACATGGTTACGGTTAGATTAGGGTTAGTTTAGAGTTAGGTTAGTGTAAGGTGGGTTTAGTTAGGATGGTGTAAACATTTTAAAGAAAACAGTTATGTTCGTATTGTGTACATTGTTGGAATAAGTTCGTTATTGTCACTTTTACTTAGCAAAACATAAGTATTTTCTACCAGGGTCGATGTTTTAGGCAAGTGGGGGCTAATTTCAGAATTAAAATATAGATTAAAATATAGATATGGATTTTAAAAGTAAAATTTATTTATTACACTTGAAAATATAAGATTTTAAAAGTAAAATTTATTTATTACACTAATTATTCATTAAATCTTTTAAAATATTTTTATACATAATCACATAAATTACAGTGAATACATAAATAAACTTGTGAACCAATTGCGAATGTGAAATTCCATGTTAAAATTTAAAAATTTATGTTTTGAAAACTATAAATTTGTCAAAAATATTTAAAAAAACATGATGTTATCTTTTGTTGTTACACTACAATGCAGTTAATCATGTGCTTATTAGCAATTTCTTCTTATATCATCAATTAATGTTGCAAAACTTTTACTTATTTTTTATGTGTGAAATTTTCAAATTGGTTACTTTTTCTACATTTCTAAGGTAAGAAAAGTAAACTTTATTTTTAATCCATAAGTAATAGAAAAACCTCGTTCAGGCATGATATATATATATATATATATATATATATATATATATAGTCATATATGTCCATTTTGTAAGCCTTGTTGGTTAATAACAAAAAAGTAAGGGCTGTGTTGTTGGTAGGGGTCACTCTTAGTTGGAATGGGTCATCTGTTGTCTATTTTTAAAAATGCTGGTGATCAGTCTGACTCAACTATCGGTTGTATCGGCCGGTTAGTCTCCTCTCTGTTATTACTAACGTTTTCAAAAGCTTGGTAAACAACAAGATTGTTTATTTTCTGGAAAATCTGGGCCTTTTTAGTGATGTTCAGTATGGATTTCATTGTTTTCGTTCCCATGCTGATCTTTTAACTGTTTGAACGGATCTGTCGGTTTATGGATAATTCAGGAGAGTGTTGATTTATCGCACTTGATATTTCGAAAGCGGTTGAAAGATTGTGGCATTCAGGGGTATGGTATTAATGGTGAGGTTTCTTTCTGGTCGAAGTTTGCGAGTAACTTTGGATGGTGTCACTTCTTTTTCTTTACTTATCAATGCTAGTGTTCCTCATGACTCTATTCTAGGTTTAACACTGTTTCGTCTCTTTATAAATATCTTCCGTTTAGAAAATTTACATCTATGCTGACGATACAAGTCTATTCTGGCATTGCTTCTTGCCCATTTCGAAATATGCAGCTGATCTAAGAGGTGGACCTGAGTTCAATTGTGGATTGGTGTACGAAATGGTTTGTTTCATTTCATCCAGTTAAGACCTAGCTCGTGTCTTTCAATCGTAGGTGTATCACTTTTCTTCCTAAGATTCTGATGAATGGCTCAGCTGTTGAGGAAAAATCGACTCATAAACCTCTTGGTTTCTCTCATCAAATCTAGGAGTTCATGCATTTGATCCATTTCTGTTTCTGCTTCTCGTAACGTTGGTTTTCTCTATCACTACAAATACTTTCTCACACCTTAGGCTATTCTCTATCTCTACAAATCCACAATCAGACCATGTATGGAGTACTGTTGTCATATTTGAGCCGTTGAATCTCTGTCCCATTTAGGGGTTCTTGATAAGGTGTAAAACCGTATCTGTAATTTGATTGGTCCTACGCTTTCTTGTTTTCTATACCCTATCTCTAACAGATGTGATATTGCTAATCTCAGTCTTTTCTATAAATACTAGTATGACATGTTTCTTCAGAATTATGTGATATATTTCCCACTTCTTTTGTTCCAGGTCGTTTGAGTCGTTAGTCTTGCCGTTTCCATCAGTTCACTGTTTTGATACCTCATTGTAATACAACTTCCTATTGCAGTAGCTTCTTTCAAAAACACCGTAGGCTTGTAGAAGTCTCTTGGTGCTGATTGTTTTCCTCCTACCTATAATTTTAGTCTTTTCAAGACTAAGGCCAATAGGCATCTCTTGTCTTTGCAATAATCATAATCATCCTTGCAAGGTCCATACATCAAGTGGAGCGATTTCCATTTAAAAAATTGTATTGTGTATACACATTTACAGAAGAGATAAGTATGTTAATATTTTGGAATGGAAAAACAATCAAATCTATTGGGATAGATCAAATATTTACCGAAGAGATATGTATGTTAATATGTTGGGATAGATCAAATATCGTGGCAAACAATTTTATGACAGAAATCGAAACATATTAAACAAGTAAATTATTGTAATTAATTGTGAAAACATGTATAAGATACATTTTATGCTATATTTTAACAACTTTATTTTTTTATTCACAGATATCAGTTGCCGTTTATAAGAAGAAATGAATTCAATTCATGGCTATATAATTCTTCATTCCAAAGAGTACTCTACTAATGTAGCAATTTTTTTTTAATGTGTCATCATTTATCAAAGCCAAAGGCTACACAAGGATTATGGTTAATGAGATGGATATATTGATATCTGAATGATGACAGTAAGTCTTCCACCTTTGTTTGCCACATGCTCAGGGTATGTGAGGATGTAGAAAATGGAGAGAAGGTAGATTGTTGGAGTCTCTGAAATAGTTGGTAGAATAAACAAAAAGATAAGAAAATTGAAAAAACAAGTAAGAAACGTTATTGTTGTGAAGTGTGTGGATCATTGTTTAGTATTTTATGTGTACAAGAGCTGTGCATATTTCATATAAAAACTGACTTAATATTACATTATTTTCACTGAGAGCAACTTGAAAAGTTCACATGAAAACACACTCAGGAGTAACCATATTCTTGCAAAGTCGATTGATCATCATTTTCTACAAAAGGAACATATGAAATTTCACAAGCAAACACACACTGAGAAAGAGAGTTTAAATTACCTTATAGATACTATCCTCAAGGTTCTTTAGTCTCTCTATACAAGGGATTGTCAGAACAACCTGATACTTCATCCTTTAAGTAAAACCTAACCAAATTTTCAAAATAACATAGTATTCGAAGCTCAAATGAGATCCCTTTGAATGGCTATACACTGGCTCATATGAGGAGTGGTGCACCTTCTAGTGATCTTATCTCCAGTAACAGCACATAGCTGGATCTTTCACCAGACATGATGAATTCTTGTCCTGGGATCCGGTAAGACCAATAAACCGCAAGGAAGAGACAGCACATGTAGACACATCCTTGAGGATCTTCATTCTTTCTGTACAAGGGTCTGTCAGGACAACCTTACATGAGGGTACTTCACCCTACAAGTTAAACCTGAACAAATATTTAAAATAACATAGTACTGAAAGCACAAATAAGATCCCCTCAACAGTTAGTTATAGGAGGAATACCTCAAGTAACAACACTTAGCTGGATACTTAACCAGACCAGATGAATTCTTGTCCTGGTATCCAGTAAAACCAAGAGACCACAAGAAATATATACTATAACATAATCAACTGGTCAATTGGTGAGAGAAAAATTAATGTTCTTAACTTTTTTACTAACTCAACGTTTGAGAGATAAAAGAGAACTTTAATAGAATATTGGAATATCTATGTATCTCATATAGAGATTAAGTGTTAGCCCAAGTAGAGGTCCCTTGATTTCTGAGAACTTAAAGTAAAGTGAAACTACAAAAGTGTAGCAGTATGTCCTGGGAATATCTACCAGAGAAAACTGTTGAATGATATGTATACCATACATTATGACTATGTAATACCTACAGGCACTTGCTAAGAAAAGGCAGCATTGAAACTTAGCATTGTCATACTAAACAATGAAGAAAGGGGTGGCAAATTTTGTTTAAGTGTCAGAGAATAAAGAGAAGCCTCCTGTATGATACGAAAGGAAACTGGAAAATCATCACATTTAGAAGCAAGTGCGAAAAAATCCAAATGACTGAACTTAAGGAAACGGCCCAAATCATGAAACAAACACTCTGTTGGAAAATTATTCCGTTTTTCTGCTAAAAAACAAGAAAATAATACAATTTGCAGAACCTCATTTTTGCGAAGTGAATGGCTAGTTCTTCACGCAGAAACACTTCGACTGAATTAAAATCAAAACCTATTTTTGTGAAGATTCTGTAACATTATTTTCCCAGAGGGCAACTTTGACAGTACAGATGTGAACACACACAGATAAACGATATTCGTGTGAAGTGTGTGGATCATCATTTTCACAAAATTAAACTTTGAAACTTAATATGGGAACACACACTAGCCGGAAATCGTTTCCCTGCTATGTTGATCATTATTTTTACAAAAGCAATGTGAGAATTTGAATGTCTAGTAAGTGCTAAGGTTTCTCTGTACCAATATCAGGAAACGCATGAAGATTTATCATCCTACAAGTTAACCCTGACCAAATATTCAAAATAATACAGTATTCCAAGTCCAAATAAGATGCCAAAGTTATTTTGCCTCTGTTTACATCATTAAGCTATATACTTCACTAGACAAATTTAATTCTTGTCCTAGATTCTGGTAAGACCAATAGACCACAAGAGAAATATATCATAATATAGTTAACTGGTCAAAAATTAATATTCTTAACTTTACTGACTCTACGTTTTAAAGGTAAAGGAGAATTGAGTGAATATTTGAATAGCTATATATCTCATATAAATCAAGTTTTAGCCCCTGCAAAGAAGCCACTTTATTTCTAAGAACATTGACTGAAGTAAAATTAAACAAATGGAGAAACCTTATTCTTGCGAAGTGTGTGGATCAACGTTTTCACGAGAGGACTCTTTGAAACGTCACATCCGAACACACACAGGTGAAAAACCTTATTCTTGTGAAGTGTGCAGATCAACATTTTCACTAAAAGAATATTTGAAGCTTCATATGCGAACACACACAGGTGAAAAACCCTATTCTTGCGAAGTGTGTGGATCAGCATTTTCACGAAAGGAAAATCTGAAACTTCACATTCGAACACACACTGGGGAAAAACCTTATTCTTGTGAAGTGTGTGAATTATCATTTACATGTAAGGCAAATTTGAACGTTCACATGCGAAGACACACTGGACTATCAGTTGTATTACAATAATTTGAAACTTCACATGCGAACTCACACTGACAAGAACTTGGGAATACAATTGAGGAAGTCCAGATGATGAGGCTGGAGGGTAGACCTCAACTTCCTAAAACCCAAGCCTCAAGAGCTACCAATGCAATAATACAAAACGTAAACATCGCTCTTTAAAGACTTGTTCCATTCAAAATATCCTTCACATCAAAGTAATCAAGTAACATACATTGTATGACTTTTCATTGTTAGGACAACACTTCCTCTATTCAAAAAGCAATGGGAGTCCACAGCACGAGCCACACCACCACCTTGGAAACTGAAGAACAAGAAACAACTTAACCTTTGTAGAAGGAAGTCTCTCAAATTAAACAATTCATTGATGCCCCTACAGTTCGGGGATGGCTGAGAAACACCATCTGCAGATTCAGTTTCTAATACAAAAAAATGTAGAAGAAATTGAAAACGTTGCAAGGAAACTTGAAGGCAAAATCCCACCACTTTCCAAAAGAATTCAAGGAAAGGATAACAAGCACAAGGCGAAAGTTGAGAACAGGCAGTTCAAAAAAGAATACAAGACTATTCTATCGAAATTGGATTGGAGAGAATATAACGGTGGAAAAGCCACCAGAAGAGAAGGAACTAGAAAACTACTGGAGGCCTTTGTTTGAGAATAAGGGACCATGCAACCAAGAGGCCAAATGGATATATATATAACTCGAAGTAATTAAAGCGAGCCAAAAATGCGAGAATCAGAGATGACATCTGGAATGACTAACGTAAGCTAGATCAATTTTAGAATCACAAAAAACTGGCATAGACAATATGTAAAATTTCTGGCTGAAAAAAACTAACATCACTTCATAGCAATTATAGTAGCTGATTCACCAGACTGTTGAAGGCTGAATAATGGCTAGTACAAGGTGATACGACCCTGATATCCAAAACGAGTGAGACACAAAACTCTACAAAATACAGACTGATCTGCTGTCTCACTACAACCTACAAACTCTTCACTGGCCTGGTTGCAGACAGAATCTACGAACACCTCTCTTCTGAAGAGAATACCTGGAAAAAAAAGTAAGGCGTAGGAGGACGTGTTCAGACTGCAAGGACCAATTGGTGATCAATAAGACTATCCTTGAGGCTTGTAGGAAGAGGTAGAGAAATCTAAGCATGGCATGGATCGATTACCAAAAGACATATGATAGTGTACCCCACACATGCTGCCTGTATCTTTATAATATCCATCCGGTCATCAAGAAAACCATGGCAGCACAAATAAATATGTCGAAAACAACTATAACATTAAGACACACTAATGGAACAATAAAAATCCCTGACATCAAAATCCGAACAGGAATCTTCCAAGGAGATAGCTTATCTCCTCTACTCCTTTGCCTGGCAATTGATCCACTAAGCAAATTACTATACAAAGGCCAGAGTGCCTACAATCTGAGCCAAGGCGGCAAACAAGATCTAAAAGAGTCAACCACCTGCTCTTCATGGATGACCTCAAGCTTGTTCAGATGCTGACTTAAGCCCACTTTTACAGGTAGTACATACTTTCTCCAAAGATATTGGAATGAAGTTCAGCCTGGACAAATGCTCCCTCAGAGCTAAAAAAAGATGCAAATGGAAAACATACAGCTTGATGAAGATACTGAGATCAAAGACCCTGAAAAATAGGAACAATACAAATAGGTTGTCATTGAAGAAAACGATTCAATTCAACATGCCAAGATGAGAGAAAAATGGCAGAGAATATAATGCTGTGTTAGAAATATTTGCAAAACACAGCTAACGAAGAAAAACAAAGTAACTGCCATTAACCAATTAGCTATGCCAGTGATAACATACATCTTTGGAATTATTGATTGGCCACAAAAGGACATTAATAGATTAGACATTAAAACGAGAAAAATTGGTGCAATGTACGGGCTTTTTTCTAATATCCATTTTTTACTGTTTTCCAATAAACACTCAATTTCAAAATCACTACAATTTTGTGACATTTCTCTTCGGTCTTTTTCTAATATGCAATTGTAAACTGTTTGCCAATAAACGATCAATTTCTAAATCACTACAATATTTTATTATTTCTTTTCGGTCTTTTTCTAATATGTAATAATTAGCTGTTTGCCAATAAACGATACATTTCTCAACCCTAACCTCAACCCCAACCCTAATCTTAATCTTAACCCTACCACTAATACTAATCCTAATCCTTACCAACCCTAATCCCAATCTTAACCCTACCACTAATACTAATCCTAACACTAGAATATCTTTAGAGTATCTGAATTTAATTCATTAAAATGTTCAAGATTTGTCATGCTAAAATTCTGAATAATTAAATAATGCACAGCAATTGTCAACGTTGTTGTCCTCAGATTAAGAGATAGCATTCATAGGAAGACGAGACACTATGTCTAGCAGTATTTTGTTAACTGCATTTGTGCCGTGCATATACTCTGTGGTGACGTATAGCAACTTCAGGTGTTATCAAGTTCTCAATAAAGCTAATAAATCCTCAGGTCTGTTCATAGCTCTAAAGTGGATTTTGTGAAAATTCTACAAAATAAGTCAATTGTAATTAAACAGGCAGGCGAATTGACTGCAATATAGAGCTAAATGTAGTCGAACAGACTACCATATACAGCAGGTTCGCCTCTTCCATTTCCAAATAGACTGCTAGCGCATACCTCTCCAATTATATTGGAATCAATGTCGCTACGTCATCAATTTTTTGCAGCCTTGCAACCAGCTTCAGCTTATTAAGCCACGCGACCACATCGCCTCCTCCTTTAAACGGCCTAAAAATGTCACTGCTTAATTTCACTCGTTCGCCCATTTTCGCCGAAATAGCTTCTTGTCTATCCGTAAAAAGAAACTTCTTGAAAAATAAGATTTATGTATTCTCCACCAACTGCCAACTTCACATCTTTCTCTTTGCACTTCACTTTGCTCACTGAGCAATAACACCTCTTCAATCAAAAGAGTACAGTTTTTATACTAAGCACTCCTCCATATGCAAATTGATTCCCAACCAAAGCCATCTAGTGGTTACAGACTCCAAACAGCCAATTTGCAAAGGGGTATAATTCAATTTGAGACTAAACCACAGGCATAGTCATGAAACTGTTTTACCTCTGTAGTTTACGCCACTGAATACTTCTTCTAACACAATTGATTTGAACATCTGCTGAACGGGTTCTATCCGGCGATGAACTCTTGTCAATGGTTGATATTTATGTCCACTCAGAGCTAAGCAGAGGGAAAATTGAATTTTTAATGATGTAAGTATTTCGTGAAAATATTAGGCAAAACTTAACATCAAATTTATATATTTAAATAGTTTATATATATATATATATATATATATATATATAAACTTATATTAGACACATGATATTGCGTATTTCTGACATATCATAAATACCGTTATTGTAAACGATAAAGAGCCACGTAAAGTCTGTACAGTTGCAATCAAAAGATTGTGCAACTTGACCAAACGGTATAGTTGAACAGTTTTCAGTTAGAATGATAATTTTATTTATTAAAATCTCTATAGAGAAGGCATAAAGCGACCTGACGTAAAGAGTTAAAAAGATACTATGTCAAGCTAAAAAAAACTAGCTAACGATAAGTGTTAGATGAATAGATTCCGACCCTCCCCCCAATCAATTCTTCTAACTTTGTCAGAAAAATCGCTCATTCAATGTAAGGACTAAAGGACAAAATAAAGGCAACGAGAGTAACGAGGCTCCCGAAATTTCACTTCCTACTCTAAATTGTTTAAGTAAAAGGTTTCTTTTTGAAATAATTAGAAGCCGAAATGCACATGCAGCCCCAGTGGCGACCAAAAGGTAATGAAATTTTTTTTGACTGTTGTACATATAAATATTGTGCGAGAGAAGATGATCGACGATGGTGTTCATGCATAGGTAATTTGGCTCTAGAAAACATCGCTATCTCTATCGCCCTTGTCAGCTGTTCGATAGTCTTTAGCATGGCTGCATAAGGTGGGTCAGGGGTTCATTTGGTAGCCACGGCCGTAATTCGCCACTGAAGATTATTACATAGATGATTCAGTAGAATCGATTGCATGCCCCACCTCAAAGGTCACAACACATCACTTGTACACCTGTTTATATAAAGCATCTCCTTTCAAATGGTAAGTTTCCACACTAAAGTGAAAAATAGGTTTAATAGTCTTGAAGGATGCTCTCCTCTTGAACCTCAAGTTGATTACATAAATGATTCAGTTGAACCCATTGCATGTCCCAATATGACATCTCTAGCCGGTGCTGGGGGTTTAGTCGGTATCTGAGTGGCATGTGGCTGGCGGGTCTATGGTCGGCGGCACAGTTTGCCATGCATACAGACAGCAGCTTGCAGCGAAACTAAGTCCAATGAATACTTACGCACAGGAATACCGATCATAATGAATACTTACAGCAGGTGCTTCAGATCCGGTAAAAAGTTAAAAATCGCTAACTGAAGAGGGCAGTATACGTGATATATATTTTTGTAGTGCAGGATTGGGAGCCGTCTAGCACCAGTTTTTTAGGATTGGTATACCAAACGCTTGATAAAACATTTACGGTAGGAGACAAACTGGAGTCCTAGTAAGTCCCCAGGTGATGCATGGCCAATAGGGTAAGTGATATGTGATGCACTTTGTCAGACATATGGACACCAGACAGCTGCACGCAGTACAAGTCAACAAAGTCTAATGTGTTTCTACCCGAAGTTAACATGGCTTATGACCACGAGTATACACAATGCGTACGTCAGATCCGGTAAAAATCCAAAATAATGTTTAGTGGCTCTATTTTCGACATTGGATTAAAATTATCGAACTGTTATTAGCACCAGTTCTGTGTTTGTGTCACCAAATTCTTAATAAAACATGTTTGGTAAGAAAATACTTTAGTGTGTTTACAATTTGAAAACAGCTGTTTTTTCACTTTAAGGTGGTCGAGTGCAATCTTTGGACGCACTGTGTGTTGTGCATCATTTCTGTTGCTGTCGCTTCCACCTTCTTTCCTATGCATATATGCTCGATTGTCCCCCCTTTCATCCATAGTTTGTGGTTGTCAGCATGTTTTATTTATTGCCCCTTTCTTCAACCTAGCAATTGTCCTTTTCATAGCGTTCCTGCCACTTACTCTCCTTTCGCTCCTGCTATTTTCTGCCCATTTTTCGATCTGTTTGACATCATTAATGGACGCCCTGCACCCTCGTCTATTAAAACCATGTATGTGTTATATCCACATATTTACCCCATAAAGCATAAAAAGGAACAGAGGACTTGTTGGCACATGTTCCCCTACGCATAAAGAAAAGGGTGCAGACGGGCAATAATTGTCAAAAGGGATCAACAGGAAGTTCGACAGACAGGCAGTCATAATTCGGCATTTGCGGGGCCGGAGGATTCAACTAATCAAATGGGAGAATACTTCAATTATGCAAACGTAATACCCAAGAAGCGGGAAAATGGAAACAAAAAGAAAGAGGAAAAAGGTTCGTCAAGCAGCGTCAAGAACAGACGTATATTTTTGACTGGCAGCTCACCAAGCAGTCAAGGCAAATAATTATTCCAAAATAGGAAAAGTTAATTAGAAAATTAGCGGCTGAAAACACCGCCAGGTATAACCCCGGATTTACTGGACAACAAAAAAAACAATATAGCTCCGTTAAAGAAGGAACCACATAATCTAAAATTAAAAAACCGTCAAACCAAAAAGACATAAGGACGAAAACAAAATAAATACCACATTAATTCGTCCTAAAATTGAACTTTCGTATATATTGTCGTATTAAATGATCTCATTCAATCGTTCCCCACGATTTTAACACATTTACATTCATATCTCGATTTCCCGTGGAGGGGGGGGGGGAGAAGGACTTATGATTTTTTTCCTCGAATTACATAAGGAAAAAGACTCTCCTATTTTCACTTTTCCATAAAGGCTATAGCCTTCTTAATTGCTATATTTGGACTTTTAATTCTTATCCTCACTGATAAACTGTCTCGGAATAACAAAAACCAGCCTCTTATAAAGAACTCCGTTTGTGCGGAAAGAATATCAGTTGATCTTTTGAAAAAAAATAAATACTTGTTATGCATTGTTAATTTGTCTTGGTAGTTTATACAATATATAATTATAATTTGTGATACGATGTGTTATTCATTTTTATGGAGTACGGGTTGTTTGCCTTTCATCGGGTTTTCAACCTTTTCACATTCTTACATTCGTGACTGAATTACGTATATGTAACGTTCAGTGTCCCAGTATCACAATTATAACATATGTCCCACTTTGATTATTCATGTGGTAGCAATTCATTGTCTGATAACATGTAGTCTATGTGTCTGCATCTGATACGTGGATGCCGCTGCCCCTGATGGAAGTGAATCAGCAGCAGCCATTGGCCTAGTTATGACGCTGTTTTACTTCTGTAGTTTCTGCCACTGATTATCTCTTCTAACACAATTGATTTGAACGGCTGCTCAACGGGTTCTATCCGGCGAAGAACCTTTGCCAACGGTTGAAATTTATGCCCACTCAGAGCTTTATTTGCTCGTCTCTGGTGTTTCCGCAATAGCCAACACCTTGAGCAGCGTGTTTGACACAGTTGTGAAGTTTCCCATGTTGACAGAAAGCAGGACACCAACATATGTGGCATCGGAACTTTCGACACTATTGCAACACTTTAATCATAGCCGTTAACTATGTAAAACAAAAACAAAAAAAGAAAACAAATTACTTATTTTGAACTTTCATTATTTGCAAATTTTTATAACTCTGGACTGATCACCCATTCTCGATGTTATCTAAACCAGTCCCATAAAAAAAACAGAGTTGAGCAGAACTTGTTTTATTTGGTCTTTTTTTTATTAATGTTAACTAACTGTGCCTGAAAAAATAAAAGAATTTAAAAAAATTTTGACTCTAATTTAATTTCCAACCGAATTTCGTGCAACCCACTTTCTCTCCGCCTTTCTTTCTTAAATCAAAATCGCTTCCACTTTCCGAGCTGTCCTCTTCGTTTATATCACCTGATATCCACATATGCAAATCAGACCACCATAAACACATGCACCTATGAAGAGAACCCATTTTTAAATATGCATACACGACATGCGAAACACCTCATTCTTTTTCTTACTACAAAGTTTGAGTAGAATGATGTGTACGTGTGTGTGTTAGTTATGAGGAGAATGATGTGTACGTGTGTGTGTTAGTTATGAGGAGAATGATGTGTACGTGTGTGTGTTAGTTATGAGGAGAATGATGTGTACATGTGTGTGTTAGTTATGAGGAGAATGATGTGTACGTGTGTGTGTTAGTTATGAGGAGAATGATGTGTACGTGTGTGTGTTTGTTATGAGGAGAAGTCTGACTTGCCGAGTAGAATGAGATCGTGTGGCGCGCACGCATATTTTGGTGTTTTATAGCAGCCATCACACTGAGGGAAGAGAGAGACGGTCTGTGGTGTGTGTTTGACGATGTCACTTCCGGTAAAGAGAGAAGAGTGAATTTGCTGGCTTTTCTATCACAGATGGTAGCGCTTAGTGCAATTATACTGAGAGGCTGCTATGAAAACACCTCCAACAAAATGTGTGCGCTCCAGACGAACTCATTCTAATTCGACAATTCATTCTAAAATAGATCGGACATGTTATTCTTATTTGGAAAGAGAATTGTTTTTGTTGCTTTATTTTTCAATTTATTAAATACAAAGTGTTATTTATCTTCTCTGAATGTATGCACCCTTGAATGAGACTTTCCCCTCTACGTTCGAACACCAGCATAAACGATGCTGTTATCACCCCCGAGCGCACTAGTTTGTCTATGCAACAGACACTTTCGAATGCGCTCAGCTAGTTCACACTGTCAACTTTACTTGTATTAGTTTCTACGGACCATACCTTTTGGTCTTTTTTGTTTCTGATGTAACGTCTTTCGATGATTTTGGAAGAATTCATCTTCTCAAAAAAGAATACAAAAGTAAAAACCGTCTATTGGAAGAAAAACATCCAACTTGTTAAGATAGATGATGGAAAGAACATTTATTTTGTACCGAAATCAGAATTATTGGATTTTATGTTTTTTGTTTAAATAATTGAAGTTAAATAATAAACAACACTTATTTCGATTATTGTTATTGATTATTCAAAATAGAATTATTGACATTTTATCGATGGAAAATTTAATTTAACCCAAGACGATTATTTTCCCTAAATCATTCTGCTTATTCTGTCGAAAATATTTTCCACTGTTAGAAACTCAAAGATGCGAATAGAATAAACGTTAGTCCTTGGAAGTGGGTATCTTGCAAAATACTGCGAGTTCGCAACTCTTCATAGAAACAGGGACTCTATTAACAAATGTATTTTTAGTGAAAATGAAAAAGCAACAACAGAGTAACAGTTGTTTCTGAGTAGAAGAATAAGCCGCGTGGTTGACAGAGGAATAAAGTCATACTATCAAGAAAAGGTTGACAATAGTTTTCAAGTAAATGAGTGGTCATTTGGGAAGGAAGCAGTGTGCTTGACAGAAAGATAAGGTTATAATAGCAGGAACAGGGTAACAAGTGTTGTAAAGTAAATGAATGAGCCGTAGGAGGATCTGTAGCAGTCACCTCCTCCTTTCAAAACATAACTACACCGGTTTGCCGGTAGGTGGCGCTTTTTCACCGACAGGTGGCGCCGTAAAGCGACACCAGAGTTATCTGCCCTTCGGACTATAAGAGCCGGTGCAAAACGGAAATTCTCTCTCTTTTTCACCGACCAGCATCGGAGAACAACGCTGGCACCAGCGCTCCGTTTCACTCGCCTTTTGGCCTCGGCAGGCAGACGCTGACACTAGCGTTCCGTTTCACTCTTCTCTGGTCGGCAGAACGACGCTAATACACTAGCGTTTCGTCTCACGCTTTTCTCTTCACCTAGTCTCGGCAAAACAACAACCAACACACTTTTCTTCCGTCAACACGTGGGCAAACAACGGTAAGAGTTCTCAACTCGTTTTCTTTGTGTTACGGATTTCAAAGACTTTTCCTCTCGCCGGATTCATTCATTTCTTCTTATACCTTTTTCAAGAACTGTTTTTCCATCGACACACATGCATACATCACACACTTCATCATTCCACGTACACACACGTTCAATAAACCTTATTTGAACTACTTCATTTTTGTTTGTTAATTATTACTCTGTCTTTGCATGCAACATTGCTTGATTCAACTGAACACGTTTATAATCGGGGGAACACGACCCTCGATCCGAACAGATCTGTGTGTTTTGGCAGAGGAATAACGTCACAATAGCAGGAACATGTTACAACGGTGTTCAAGTAAATGAATACCCCTTAGAGATGTGTGTGCTTGGCCGGGGAATAAAGTCACAATAGCAATAACAGGTTAAGAATAGTTTTCAACTAAATGAATAATCCTTAGGGGGTAATCGTGTGCTTGAGAAAATGGAGTAAAGTAACAATAAAAGAAACAGGTAAAAGTGGAATTCCTTCAGAATTTCTCCAATTAAAAATGTCGTCTGCTCGCTTCGATGACTTGATCAAAAATGTCTTCACCCACGCATGCACTTGAGATTCATTGACTTCGGCACTTCTGGTCGTCTCTTACTGTCGATGTCAGTATCGTCATCTTTTCCCACAAATATTAATTCTAACTAACAGTGTTATTAATTCACATGAAATATAAATATGTCAGGTTTTTTGTCAGTAAAAAAATTAATTGAGTTCATTAGATCAATAATCTAAAGTTCATTTTAACAAATTATTAATATTACGTTATTAATAAATATAATTCAACATGATATACTTCGTTATTCATCATTAAAATAGTAAAATATTTAAAAACAAAATTGAATTAAATTTACCTTAATTCTAAAAGTGATTCGTTCTGTTGTCGAAATGTATTTTTTTGAAGTTGTAGTTTTCTGCGAACCTGCTTTTGTAGTCACCATCTTGAATTTTCAATTCGACTCACGTAAAAACGTCACTAATCATTTACAAGTAAGTATTATGTTTATTAAACCCCTTTTTGAAAGAAGTTTTATATAATTTTTCACTAATACCATTGTAAACTTTAATCCTTCTGTAAAACTCGTAACATCAGATAATTGTTCGTTATTTTATTGTAGTACCCAGAATGATTTGAAAAGAAAAATGAAAATTACTATATTTGAATACAAAACGATTATTTCGTAAAAATTATTTCGCTTATTTTTAGGTCTAACTGACAATATATATATATATATATATATATATAATTAATTTTTAACTCCACATGAAATTTAAATATTTCCTTTTTTTCATCAGGTAAAAATTAAATAACAAATTATTATTGCGTTATTAAAAATGAATTTAAGAGCATATCCTTCGTCAACCACCGTTAAAATAGTCAAACATTGAATAAATAAAATTAAACGAAATAAACCTTTATTTCTGAAAGTGACCGATACTGTTGTAGAAGTGGTTTTATTTATTTATGTTTTACTTCTGTTCTTTTCTGCGAAGCTGCTTTTCTTGTCACCACCGTGAATTTTCCCATTGGAAAGTTATATCACTCGGGCAAATGCATCACTAATTATTTAAAAGTCAGTTTAATGTCCTTAAATTTCTTTCTTTTTGTTTTTGAGAATTTCTTTTTTAGCTTTATTAACGTTATTTTTTTTTGTATTACACAGAAAGATTTTTTTTTAAATCTCATGAAAATTACTATATTTAAATACAAAAACGTCCAAATAGTTCGCTTATTTCTAGATCCAACGTACAATTTTTATTTTTACTTTTTTTTTTACTTTACATGAAATTAAAACATTTCAGCTTTTTATCAGTAAAAGTAAATTAAATTTCAAGTTTATTTAAAAAAATATTATTGCTTTATTAAAAAAAAAAAAGGTAAAATGAATTCCTTCATCAGCCACTATTAAAATAGTCAAATATTGAAATAAACTAAATTAATTTTTATTTTTTGAAAGTGACCGATACTGTAGTCGAAGTGGTTTTCTTTCTTTCTTTTACCCCCGTAATTTTCTGCGAAGCTGCTTTTCTGGTCACCATCTTGAATTTTTGCCTTGGAAAGTTACACCACTCGGGCAAATGCATGACAAATGATTTAAAAGTTTCTTAAATTTCTTTCTTTTTGTTTTTTAAAAACTTCTTTATCAGCTTTATCAGAGAAGAATTCTAGGGTCAAAATCCGCAGCAAACGGTGTCCGGTAACATATGACATGGACGGCGGCACCGGGGGAGGAGGGCAGGGCTCAACCCCCCCCCCCCACTTTACGGTCATCAATAATGAAGTTATATCTGCATGTGTTTAACCGCCCCCCCCCCCGCACTTTTTAGGACACCCCCCCACACACACACTTTTATAACTGTGCCGCCGGTCCTGTATGATTCCCGATAAAGACTTTCTGGTGCTGATATCGATCCTGACCCAGTTTTCATAACGTTCGACTCGGAAGTGTTGGGCGTCCTACGCAAACGCCCGATAGTTGACGAGCCGATTTGTACCAGACGACAATTTTGATACGGTGCTGCGTCCTATGATAATAGTCTTGCTTGTTTTTTGTTTGTTTGTTTGTTAGGGTTAGGGTAAGGAAGTTTGAAAGAAACAACAAAGAAAATTAAACATATTTTCATGAATTGTTTTGGAAGAAACAACAGGGAAAAAAACAGGCAAAACGATGCAAAATTACTGTTATCACGACATATGAAGTTAAATTACTGTTATCACAACATATGAAGTTAAATTACTGTTATCACGACATATTAAGTTATATTTTCAAGAAAGTAAAGAAACAACAAAGAAAATGAAACAAGCAAAACATAGCGAGGTTACTGTTATAAAATGAATATTGTATTTTTATTTTGATACGTTATATTTACAAGGAATTTTTTAAAGAAACAACAATGAAAATTAAACATACTTTCATGAATTTTTTTGAAGAAACAAAAAAAAAAACGTACCGAAATTACTGTTATCACGACATATTTTTTTAGTTTCATTATTTATTTTTACTTGCTTACTGTTCAATGTTTTTTTGCGCTGAGCACAGCGAACAACGACAATCGGCTCGTCAACACTCGGGCGTTTGCATAGGACAGCCGAACGCTTCCGAGTCGAACGTCACGAAAACTGGATCAGAATCGATATCAGTACCGACTTTCTGTTTTCGGTTAAACTCCCGCTAGACGTTATATTACATATTAATTTTCGCATCAGGAACTAAATCTTACAGGACACCGTTTCCTACGAACTTTGAGTCGGGAAGTCATCTGGTTTTCCGCTTTATCTTACCGTAAAACTCGTAAAATACAATAATTTCACGTAATTTTGATATATTTTAGTCTCCATCTTTTAATATGTTTATAAATACGATTTTATTCCATAAATTAACAGTAAATATTAATTAAACTAAATACGTACAAAAAATGTTTTTGTCTGAATAATTTATGGGAAAGTATTTATTTACATTTAAAAAAGAATTATATATAAATTAAATTGACTCAATAAAAGTTTACTAAAAAAGTTGGTACTGATACAGCTTTTAAACAAAACCGACTTTTTGTTCAGTATTCCCTGGAGTCTGAGTGACAACAAGTCTCTCCAGATTTCCAGTATACTTCACCTCTTTTCGATAGCCACCACAAATAAACTTGCAGTATCACAACAGCCGTTTACCCTTGATTTCTCGTTGATAAGGACCATTGGTGTTCTCTGGGATTTGGGTGGCAATAAGCCTCCCCAAGGTCCCAGCAGTCTCTGCACTTCCAGTGTAGGTTTGGTTTGTGCTGTCCCCCCTCGGTCTTCTCATCCTCCTTGGCCCTATGCAAATATTGTGTGTTTTGTCAGCCTAGGGTGGTACCATTTTTTTTTAATTTTAAACTTTTTAAAAATATTTATTTATTTTTTTTGGGGGGGGGGGGGGCTGATAATTTTTTTTGGGGGGGGGGGAACTGATGGTGTTTCTTGCTATTTCTGTTCATTGGTTCATTTTTGTGTTGTGTCAGTTGAGGGCGGTGTCATTTATTGGGGTGGGGTGAGCTTATAAAGCAGTGTTTCTTGCATTTTCTGTTTCTTTGTTTGTGATGTGTTCTTTCTGTGGTTTTGTTTTCTTCCTGTAGTAGATGTTGTGTGACCCTTCATAGCTTGTGCGGGTTAGTTTCCACATTCAATAATTTTTCTTAAGATTGTAGCTGTTTTGATCATTGCTGTCCTTTGTATAGTTCCAATGATCCCTTGATTCCAATTTCTCTTATTTGTGCAGCCATCAGTAAAGATTCCGTTTCTCTGTTCAAGTGTCCTTTTATTAGCCATGTCCAACTATTTTGGTTGGTTGCTTCTCTTGTCAGTCTTCTGAAGTGTCTATGTAGTTTTTTTTTTCCAACTTTTCTTTTCTTGTCGTTTTGTTTCTGGTTTCGGTGCTTTCCGAGTTGTTCGCTGGAACTGTGTCTCTTGCTGCAGTGATAAGGATTTCCATGTGTTGAGTTATGTAATTTTCCCGCTTTTTGTTTGAGTCTTCCACGCACATTTCTATACTTACCAGTCTTCTTCCCCCTTCGTTTCTTTTCATGTAGAGTCTGTCCGAATCGTGTTTTGGATGTAGTGCATGGTCATTAATTTTCTAGTCCTCTGGGCCAGGTGCCTGAGTTCCTCTTAGGTCCAGCCTATGGATGGTTCAGAGTATCTTATTAGTGCTACTGACCAGGTATTTATTCCTGTTACTAGATTCCTGCTATATAATCTCGTTTCTAGGAGTTTTCTTGTTCTTCGTAAATATTATTTTCCAATCTTCTCTTTCATTTCTGTAGATTTGATGGTGTCTGCTTCCAGAACTCCAAGACATTTGTAGCTATCCTGTTCGCCTAGCGCCCTCATTTCCTCTTGGTTGGGGAGTTCCATGCCCTCTGTTGTCTCCAGTTTTCCTTTTTTATTTCTAGTAGTGCACACTTTTCCATTTCGAATTCCATTTGGATGTCCTGACTGAAGATTCTGGTCATATTTATCAACTTTTCCAGTTCCTTTTTGCTTTTTGAAAATAGTTTCAGGTCATCCATGTACATCGGGTGGTTTACTCTTAGTTCTGTGTCTGTAAACTTGTATCCGACATCACATTTTCTTAGTATGTAGTTAAGTGGAATCATAGCTATTATAAACAGTAGTCGTGATAGGGAGTCTCCTTGGAAGATGCCTCTATGTATCTTTATCTCAGTCAGGTGTTGTCCTCCGGCTGTCAGTTCCAGTCTCCATGTTCCCATTGCTTTCTTAATAAGATTAATCATCCTTTCGGGTATTTTGTATATTTTCCAACATTCAATTATCCATGCTTGAGCGATTCTACCCGAAGCTATTTTGTAGTCAATCCATGCCATGGATATGTTCTTTTTATCTGTTTATTACCTCCTTCAGGATCTTTTGATCGATATATAGGAGGTCATGCGTCCCTATTTTCCCTTTACGGCATCCTTTTTATTCTTCGGGGAGTAATCCACGTTTGTTTGGGGACTGGTAGATTTTTTCTCTGCTGTGCCGTCAGGATTTTCCACATTGTTGTTAAGAAGGTTATTGATCTGTAGTTGCTTGGAGTCGTTCTTTTTTTGCATCTTTTTGTATAAGCGTTGTCCTTCCTTTGGTCATCTACACTGGTATGTCTGTTTTGTGGATACATCCTCTCAGTTTCTGCGCCAGTCTTTCATGTAGGGTCGTTAATTTTTAAAACCAATATGCATGTATTACATCATGGCCTGGTGCTTTCCAGTTTGCCATTTTCCTTAGGGTGTTCTTAATGGTTTCTTTAGTCATCTCTATTTCTGTTCCTTCTTCTATTTCCTGTAGTTCATTTTTCATGTTTTCCAACCACTTGTTGTGTGTTTTCCGATTTTCCCATATCTTGCTCCAGAAGTGTTTTGTCTCTGTCGGGTCAGATTGTTCTAATGTTATTCGTTCTCCATTTACGTTTTTTTGTGAAACTGGCTTTCATTGTTTTCAAAGGTCTGTTCTGTTTTTGCTGTTCTGATTTGTATCTATATCGTCTCAGTCTTCCCTCTATAGCTGCTATCTTTTGTTTTAATTCTTCATGTTTCTTATTCAGTCTTTCCTTGTGAACCGGATTTCTGCTCTGCCATTCTTTCCTATTTTCTTTCATCCTGTTTATGGTGTAAGCTTCTTTCCGGAGTTTGGTTATCTGGATTTCCAGTCTGATTTCCCATCCAGGTTTTGTCAGTCCATTCTTTTGGTCAGGCTTTTTTCTTTTCTTAGTTTAATACTTACGGATTTTGCCCCCGCATATATCAAGTTGTTTAGGTCTGTGATAGTGTTTGTTGGGATGTACGCGAGTACCTTGTTTACTGTCTCTGTTTCAACTTGTAACTTCTTCCAATCTTCGTTCCTTAGAGATGGGAGATTTGTTTTGTTCTCAGATATGTATCGTTTGATGTTTTCTACGTCTCTTGCTTCTTCCTTGGTGAGTTCTACTTCTCTAAGTTCTGTGATTTTGTAAACTTCGACCTCTTCCGTTACTGTGTTTATGTTTTGTCTGTCTTCTTCCTGGGGGGGGGTCCTCAGGTGCTGTTTCTTGCTTTGTTCTGCTATTTTGTTTGATTTCCGTCAGTTCCATCTCCGTGAACAATCCTCTCTTGAGAATCTGTTTTGCTTGGTCTGCTATCCTTTGTTCCGTTGTATAGTAGCCAGTAGCAGTGTTCCAAAGATGTTTCAATCGCTTCCGGTAGCCTCTTTCTGTTGGGTCGCGACTTTTGTAGTAGCATTCCCTTACTAGTCTGTTCTCTTTTGTGGTCGATTTTTTTCCATATTTTTTAGGTTTTTTTTTTTCATTCCTGCTTTTTTGTGTTTTTTCTGTGTTATTGTCATACCTGGAATTGCAGGGGTTACTTTTTTGTCCGTGGTTTTATTCCTGAAATCAAAGGAGCCAACATTCACAGGATACGGATCGGGTACCCCATGTTCACTATCGATGGAGCACCTGCCCAATATGACAATCAGATCTTCTGAGTCTCACGGGTTTCATTGTTATTGTTGTGCATTACTCATATGTTGGTGTATGTGGCTAGACCAGGCCCAGGTTTAGTTTGCCTGTACTCCTGTCACAGGGATAGTGTTTATCTCTGTTTTATGAAGTGAAATGTGCACTATCACAAAAAAACAAAAAAAAATTATATATATATATATATATTATATGTTACTTAACTACATAGTATAAGTTTTATAGGCTAACCTTTGACAGCCGGAGGATAGACAATAGATTCCCCTCACGTTTTCATATGATAAATTTACGCCGGATTATAAAACACATATAAGTCTTTATATTTTAAACAATAATTTTCAAAAATTCCATAAGTAAAAATGATTTTTCTGTCAAGGCTTTGGGCAATAAATCATATCTGACTAGTTTTAAATATTAAAAGCAAGGAGTCACATCTTATTTTTGTTTTAACAGGATAAACAAAAATAATATTTAGCAAATTCTTGTGGCTACTTATCTCTGAGGCTTGAAAACCGCCGGAGGGGTGTGTTTGTAACGTGTCCACACATTGCAGTCTTTTTATCGTATTTTGGACAATAATTTTTAAAAATTGCATAAGTAAAAATGATTATTCTGACAAGACTTTGGGCAATAAATTATATCTAACTAGTTTTAAATATTAAAAGCAAGGAGTTACATCTTATCTTTTTTAACAGGAGAAACAAAAAGATATTTAACACATTTTTAGTGCTACTTTTCTCTGTTTGAGGCTTGTAAAACTGTGCGGGGTTGTGTTTGTAACGAGTCCACACATTATTATTATTATTTGTACTCACTTGAAGTTATCACACAGGTCATCGTCAGTATTGTTCAACGACAACAACTGATGGTGTTCCCTGGAGTCTGAGTAACAAGCCTCCACATATTTTCAGTACTGTCCACCTCTTATCGATAACTATAGGAAATAACCCTGTGGTATCGCAACAACCGGTTACCATTGATTTCTTGCTGGTAATAACCATTGGTCTTCTCTGATATTTAGGTGGCAATTAGCCTCCTCAAGGTCCCAACAAACTGTGTAAATTTTCAGTGAAGGTCTGGTTTGTGCTATCCCTCTGTTACTCACTGGGACGAAGAAATCTACGATTTGGCAGTTTTGTTTCTTTTTTTTACTCTTATTACTGAAAGTGTCCTCGTTGAGATTAATTTATCTGTTTATACCTCTATGTCCCAGAGGATTGTGTGATTTTCGTTTGCAAATAATGTCTCTAGTTTGCATCTGTACAATTTTTAGCATCTGTACATTTTTTGTCATAGTTTCCAGTATAGCACCTTTCCTTGAACTGTCGTGTCTGTTGTATTCTTTTAGGGCTAGTTTGCTGTATTCACATATGAAATTTACAGTTTTTGTCTCTTTGTCCACTAAGTCTGCAGGTACTTTTTTTACATTGGGACCCACACTAAAAGTCCCTTGGTGGCAGTGCTTTTCAGCGGTTTACAGACAACGCACAAAAGCCCCAAAGCAGGACGAATAAGAAGACGACATCTAAGCATTAGAACTGAATGAAACGCTGAACTTGTAAACTGGTTGAAACGCGATGACAACATAGATTTTTACATGTTATCACTGGCTGTTGAAATACTTGAAAACAAATAATGTTGGTGCGAAT
Organism: Sepiola atlantica; assembly: GCA_963556195.1. Lineage (NCBI taxonomy): Eukaryota > Metazoa > Mollusca > Cephalopoda > Sepiida > Sepiolidae > Sepiola > Sepiola atlantica. Next base: position 151,849,089 of record OY744525.1, read on the forward strand.
ATGTTAAAAATAATTTTGTGTCTGCCCACTTTATTATTTTTCGTAGATCAATTATAAATTTGAATCTTTTTTCTGCTTTAAAACATAATAATTACTTAGATATTTTGTCGAAATTGATCCTCAATAACTAGAAATAAAGTTTTAGCATGATGGAGAAACCACTGATCATTTATTAAAATCATGTGACACACAAAACGGAAGGTCAAACTATGCATTCATAGACGCATGTAAATAATGTTATGATTTCAGTGTGACAGCCTGACACACCGACACATATTATATCAATTTATTGACCAATCTGGAAAAGCCACTTTAGGATGAAAGATTAATCCTATCTAAAACTAAGGGCGACAGATTGACAGACAGACAGATCTCCTTAGAAATGTTACATGAATGCATAAAACATGAAATTTCAGTTTTTATTGTTACAGACTAATCTCGATAACTGAAAAATGTTACTTCAGCTTTAATCGTGACAGATTCACAGATAGAATGTTTTGCAAACATTTCTCGGCTTATTAAATTTTTTTTTTACTTCACATGTCATGACCTATAAGTGAAAAGACAATGCTTATAAGAATTCAGGGACACATCTAAAATAAATACTTCAGAATTCAGTTTGACAGACTGACAACAGAACATTACTACTTATAGAAATACAGGACAAATATAAAAAATACTCTTCAAATCTCAGCATGCTAGATATATGGACAGAGATTAATATCGATGAATAGATAAATCTAAAAAGCGATACTTCATTCTTTATTCTTACGAGAGTAGAGATGCATGGAAGCATAATCTTATTCATATAATGTAAAAATAGTATTTTACACTTCAGACTGTAAGAGCTTCGTATATTAATTCATGTACTCATCTCCAAATTCGTATTCAAACTTCAGAGGAACAGTAAGGTTTTTTTATTATAGAGATATATGTGTGCATATTAATGGTACTTTTTAGACTAGAATTTTTAGAGATAAACGAACACATACTAGAGATAAAAGTTTTTGTAGAGATGCATGGAAACAGCTTACAATGCACTTCAGAAAAGTGTTACAAACCAACATAATTACAACTTACCATTGAGGTGCATGGATACGTCTAATAATGTTACGAGAAACTTTATTTCAACAAACAAACGAATGCACATTTTCTTATAATAATTAGTAAACAGATTATGTCATGCTTCAGCATCTAAGAATTCTTTATATTATCATATTTATAAGTCTTTTTCATAGAAAAGTTTTACATATCAAGTAAAAATACAAAAAAAATATGTAGCATCAGTTATGTTCTAGTTTATATTTGTATTAGTCGTTCCTGTTTGGTTTTGAAGGTAACAAATAATCAATACACCGAATTCTAACCTTATCCATCAATTACTTCATATTCATAAGGTTGAGAAATACTTGCAAATTTCCAAGAGATAAAACGAAATTAGAAGTAGTACTTCTTTTTCTTTAACAATAGAAAACTAATGTGTACAATATGAGTATTTACTTTGATTTATTCAAACATAAAATAAGGGCAAATAATAAAAAAAATCTTTGTATTTGTTTTTTCATTGACAGATTAACCCCCTAACAGAGACTGATGATTTTTCAATTCGGCAAAGAACGAAGAAAGGTATTGTATCTGTTTTAGATGAGTCTTGCAATATTCTTAGTAAAACAACTCGATACGTTCTTTAGAGCAGTTCTGTGTTAATAAAAATGTCGATGCGTTTTAAAGTGTAAGTGTATATAGTGTGTAAAATCCTATTGGAAAAAATAAACAGAAATACACATAATAAAAAACTTGTAAGTTTATAAAGTAAGTTGATTTGAATTGAAGCAAAGTAACATTGTAAAAACCGCATGCATGTACAGGGAGAAATAACGTTTGTGTAAGTATTATATCTTACCGAATAGAATAAGTATATTGTTGTATATGTTACAACATGTCGTCTAACATTAACATGAAAACACACACTGAAGAGAAACCATATCAGTATTGTGGATCTGCATTCTCAATGAATTCTTCTGTAAGGAAACATATGCAAACACACACCAGAGAGAAACCATTCTCTTGTCAAGTTTGTGGATCTGTATTTTCACATAATTCTCTTCTAAATAGCCACTTGCGAACACACACAAGAGAGAAATCATATTCCTGTCAAGTTTGTGGGACTGCATTTACACATAAATCTTCTCTAAGGTACCACATGCGAACACATACAGGAGAGAAACCATATATTTGTCAAGTTTGTGGATCTGCATTTTCACATAATTCTCTTCTAAAAAGCCACTTGCGAACACACACAAGAGAGAAACCATATTCTTGTCAAGTTTGTGGGACTGCATTTACACATAAATATTCTCTAACAATGCACATGCGAACACACACAGGAGAGAAACCATATCCGTGTCAAGTTTGTGGATCTGCATTTTTAAAAAATTCTGATCTAAAATTTCACATGCGAACACACACAGGTGAGAAGCCATATTCTTGTAAAGTTTGTGGGACTGCATTTACACGTAATACTTCTCTAAAGAACCACATGCGAACACACACAGGAGAGAAACCATATATTTGTGAAGTTTGTGGATCTGCGTTTTCAATAAATTCTAATCTAAAAAATCACATGCAAACGCACACAGGAGAGAAACCATATTCTTGTCAAGTTTGTGGATCTGCATTTTCACAAAAATATCAACTAAAAATTCACATGCGAACACATACAGGAGAGAAACCATATCCGTGTCAAGTGTGCAGATCTAGATTTTCAAAGGGTTCTCATCTAAAAATCCACATGCGAACACACACAGGAGAGAAACCATATACTTGTAAAGTCTGTGGATCTGACTTTGCACAGAATTCTAATCTAAAAAACCACATGCGGAAACACACAGGAGAGAAACAATAATCTTGTAAAGTTTGTGGATCCGCATTTTCAATTAATTATAGTTTACAGAAACACATGCGAACACACGGAAGTGAGAGTCACCTGACATCCAGTTGTAAGGTTTTCCTGGGGGATGGCTATTATACAGTGTGACACAACTGAATGTGTAAATATCTTCACTGGACTATATGTAAAAAGTTGAATATGTACGACATGAAAAGAAACTGGAATCTTAGGAAAATCTCTATCATCCCAGTAATTATAGGAGCAACAGGACTAATGAGAAATAATTTCAAAAGATATCTAGGAAATATACCTGGTGAACCGAGTTCAAGAGATATACAAACAATTGATCGTAAAGGGACGGTTTGAATCATACAAATATATCTTGGCTGGAGTGACTGAAATAGCCGGTGAATGTTTGGCATCCTGTAGGATGCCCCTATCCCTACCAGAAACAGAAATATAATAAAAAAAGAGAAACCCTATTCTTGTCAGGTTTGTGGATCTGCATTTTCAGAGAATTCTCATCTAAAAGACCACATGCAAACACACACTCACTAAAATGATAAAAAAGAGAGAAATTATATTCTTGTCAAGTTTGTGGATCTACATTTTCAAGGAATTTCCGTCTAAAAAGCCATATGTCAACACACACAAGAGTCAGTGAATTACCTACTCGACACCATCTTCAATTGTCTTCAGTCTGTCTGTATTAAGGGGTGATCATAATAGCATGATACTTTCCCCTACAAGTGAACCCGGAACAAATATTCAAAATAACATGGCATTCGTAGCACAAGATCACAACACGGCTATACACTTGCTCATACGAGGAATTGTGCGCCTTCTCATAATGATATTACCTCAAGTAACAACACTTTGCTGGATATTCCACCAGACTAGATGAATTATTGTCCTGGAATCTGGTAAAGCCAAGAGACCACAAGAAAGATACATGACAACATAGTAAACTTGTCAATTGGGAATAGGAAAATGAGTGTTAATGACGTCTTTACTGATGCAATGTTTGAAAATTAATATACAACGTTAATAAAATATTGGAATATCTATGTTTCTCATATAGAGGTCAGGTGTTAGCCACAGAAAAAAAGGCCCCTTGATTTCTCTGAACTTCGACCAAAGTAAAATGAAACAAGAGATGAATCATATTTTTCTAAAGGTTGTGGATATGCATTTTTCAGGAATTCTCATCTAAAAAAGGCACATGCGAACAAACAGGAGAGTTTGAATTAATAACTAGACACCATCCTCGTCTTCGGTTTCTCTGTACAAGGGTTTGTCAGGATAACCTGACATAAGGTTACTTCTACAATTAAATACTGACCAGATATTACAAAATAACATAGTATTCGAAGCCTAAATAAGATCCTCTCGACACGGCTATACACTGGGTCATATGAGGAATGGTGCGCTTTTCAAAGTAATCTCACCCTGTTTAAAAACCAGTGCTATTTTTTGCTTCGATTACTCATAATTTGTAAAAAGAAGCAAGAACGCACATGCACACTGGAGAAAACTACAGCGAAATAAGACAACCACAAAACTCTGATCATGATGAAAAATATCATTCAAATAGTATTTGTGTTGGCATACGTTTTGCATGTTGACATGCATTGGAGGGTTTTAGATATTTACTTCGAAACTTAATAATCTCCGACCGGGTCTTTTGTCATCCCTCTTTTTCTCAAGTTTACTGTTATGACTTCGACCCCTTTTTCCTTGATCTTCCCTTGTATAATGAACTTTGTACTTCAACTCCTTTACATCTACTAACCCACAAATTCTCATTCATTTTTTCAACATGTACATAACATCAAAGTCTCATGTTCTGCCAACGTTTACCATATACTGTCCATATTTAATTATATGTAATGTATACCTCTGACTAACCGGATGAGTAGCAAAATGCCACCCTTTACTGCAGATCTCCCGAGATGCTTCAAATGCTAATTTCCTTAGTTTGCTTGTCTTTGGAATTATCTTCCTGCTCCCTTATTTTCACAAGTGTTCAAACATGCTGGAATGTACATATAATGTAAACAAATGTTTCTGTGGAACTTACGATGCTTCCTATAAATCTAACCCTTTATCAGAGTAGCATTTGAGGTCTTAGTGACAATATTCTTTGTTTTGGGGTAAATAAACGTAAAAAAAATCCACATACTTTGAATGATAGAAACATATTCTTGTAATGTTTTTAACCTAAATCTTCTTTTATCTCTAGTTGTCCAGCTAAAATTTAATCATTAAGAAATAGATCTCTTATGCAATTTTTTGCAAACATCAGGAAACCATATTTCAACACTAATGCACACTAGTATATCGAATGTCACTTCAGTTAAAGATATCCAATCCGATAACGACAGCTTCTACATGAATTTACACTTGACAAATTGAAGAATCGACAGAACCTATTAGGTTTGTTTAACACTTGAACGATTTTTACACTTGTACGAGTTTCAAGTTTACTTTTTTCTTGTAAAACATTTTCAACACTAATTCCACATATTGTATATAATAAAACGTAAAAGAGATTTATTTATACGTCAAAATAAATGTGTCATTGAAATAGAGTATTCTAATATTTTATAATTATCGACTGAGCAACACAGTTTATTTGATAAAAATAACTCCAGCTATATTCTTCAACAGAAGATAACTACATTTTCCAATAGATAGGGAACTTTGTTGCGATAGCAACCATTTCAAATACCAGTTCTTTATCAATACGAAAGAATTGATTTGCAAATGCAACATGACGTAGCATGTTTTTTTACAGATGTTCACATGTATGATCATCTAGGAATATTCTGTTTTTTGTTTCGGATATTTAGACTTGAGGAAAACTACAACAAAAATGTTAAGTAGAATTACTTGTATAACAATTATCCTTGTTGATAATATGATTTCAGCAAGACAAAATAACAAAGATGTAGACCTTTTTGAAACTTAATGTTTATTGAAACAAATATTCCATATCTCCAACCTCAATTTATTTTCTAGACGATAATATATCTAAGACGATTATCAAAATATAAAATCCTTTTTATAGTGACTCTGTTCAATTACTTTTATTTTTAGTCCCTGTTGAATCATTTTCTTTTTTAGATTTTTCACTCTGTGACTGCAATAAAATGAACATTTTCTGTATCTTACAATTATGACTTAACAAGTAATTTAGTATTATGAAAGAATTAGGCAAATAATAAAACACATATATGAATGTACTTTTTCTGTATCTTACAATTATGACTTAACAAGTAATTTAGTATTATGAAAGAATTAGGCAAATAATAAAACACATATATGAATGTACTTTTTCCAAGACAACAATATCAATTTCTCCCAGTTTTTTTTAATTTTAGGGACTTTTCCAGTGTTCATATGATCATTGGTATCATTAACTAACTGTACTTTTTATATCCCTTTTAGTTTTCTTGCAAATTCCATATACGTGTTTCGTTTTTTGGTCTTCTTTATATTCAACCTATAACCAAAAGAGAGTCTGAAAATACAAAATGTAAATCAATACTAAGATGAAGATGTGCTTAGCCTTAGTGAATCATGAGCAAAGAGGGGATGTTCTTGATCAGGCGGACATTCGTAACATCATTTAACAATCTGGTTGATTGGCCATATCGGGAAAATAAACGATGGGAGGATCCTACAGAATATTCTGTATGATCAGCTGACAACTTGCTACAGACCAGAAGGTTGACATCAACTACGCTACACGGATAAATGTATCCGAGACATAAGTGCAGGTGGCATCGACCCATGAATGAAGGCTATTGCCGCTTGAGAAGTGATATAAAGACATGCTCAAGGACGAATGATACTAAGAGAGAACAGACATCGAGAGGGGGTAAGACAGCGCTCTCATCTAGACAAAATCGACATATGTGGCAGTTGCACGAGAGCCTTTCTATCCAGAATATGCTTGCACAGTCAGAGCAGATGCTGCAATTCGACAACGGACAAATCTGAGGTTCAAAACTCCATTCTCCCGAGACAGACGGATGCCAAGAACGATAATTAGTTCTAATCACATTATTCTATGCAGTTCTCAGTAGCAATTCTGTTTCTCTGTTCTAATGTCAGTTTCATAGTCATGTCTTGGTGTTTTCATGAGTCTTTTCTGTTGCCATTCCTATGAATCGTCCATATTAATGGTGTCTCTACCTCCAGTGATCAGGCTTTCTCTATTCTGGCTTATGTATATTTTCAATATTTGTTGTGTCATCCACCCAGTCTTCTATAATAACCATTACTTTCTCCTTTTTCACGTAGAATCATTTGATTTATCTTTAAAGTGTAGTGCATTGTCCATAGTCATTAGTTTCATTGTTCCCTGGTCAAGATCACAAAAGATTTTTATATCTGTTTATAGGTTCAGGATATCTTACTAGTGATACTGCTTAGGTGTTGATTTCTTGTCTTAGATTTCTATTTAATTTAATTTCTCTGAGTTTTCTTGTTCTTTTAAGGTATTCTTTCTCAATCTTCTTTTCCATTTGTGTTAATTTGATAGTGTCTGTTCCTAGAACTCTAAAATATTTACAAGTATCATGTTCAATTGCCCTCATCTGCTCTCCATTGGGCAGTTCTGTGCCCTTCGAATGTTTCCTGTTTTCCTTTTTTTATATCTAGCAGTGCACACTGTTCCTTTTCTTAATTCTATTTTAGTGGCATGGCTAAATATTCGCATCCTGTTAATCAGCATTCCAGTTAATTTTAGTTTTCTGGAAATAGCTTCAGATCCTCCATGAACATAAGGTATTTCATTCTTTTTTCTGTGTCTGGAAACTCGTATTGTTGAGTAGTTTTATTGTTTTGACAAACAGTAATGACTGATATTTTGTACATCGTTATGCACTCAATTATCCATTATTATTCTTTCTTAGTCTTTCTTTTAGTCAATCCAGTGCATGGTTCTGTTTTATTTCTTCCTTTGGGATCTTGTGATCTATGTATAACAGCTAATGCGTCTGTGTTCTCCTTTCCTAGTATCCTTTCTGTCCTCAGGAAATAGTTCGCAGTCATTTAGGGAGTAGTAGATCTGTTCTCTCAGTTGAGCCGTTAGGATTTTTCAAAGGGTCGGTAAAGAGTTTATTGGTCTCTCAATACTACTAATGTCAGGCTGCTAGCGTAACTCTATATCATTCCTTATGGGCTCCGTTTTAGTGCCATTCTGCTTTTACAGAGTTCATCGTTTTCACTCCCCGCAATCACTTTCTTTATCATGTGCATCACCGCTTGGTCAATTACACCGTCTTATTAGTGCGTATCAGTCTGCATTTTAATAAAGCTGCTTGCACTCTGCAGCAATTCAATTATAGTGTTAATGACCACCCAACTTCCTGCACACCGAGAAAAGTTATTGCATGTTAGGCCGTCCATGACTTAAAGGATTATATTTCTTCCTCAAAACATCAACTTTCCTGCCTTATTCTACTGTAATTTCAATCAAACAGCTATCCGAAACTGATGTTTTAGCTGTTAGTCCATATGATCTTCACTCTTTCCACGGTCACCTCTGTCTCGTCCACCGATACATCCTCAATACAAGAACAGGTGACTCTTTTCACTGAATCGTCTGTAGACACCAGGGTCTTAAGCACTGTCGTCATAACTTTCGGTGCAGAATTCAATCCAAATCCTAGTCTGGTCAATCAATAAATCTGACCTGTATATACAAGTTATTGATACTGCCATAGCTTGTTGTCCACATGAATTTGAAGGTAAACTGATTTTAATCCCAAAGTTTTTTTTTGCTTGCTCCCTTTTCCTCCACTCTACTATGACTTTTTCAGATACGTCGGTTCCATCTTTAGTTTGGCAGGCAACATGTTTGTTCAACACCCGGCAGTTCAAAACTGACCTGACTTTCTTCTTGGTAGGCTGAACCACTCTAATGAGTAGGTGAATTCCTTCAATCGTCCTTGACCATATAATAAAAAATCCTTCGTCGATCCACCTCTCAACTTCCTTCTTGAACTGCGGTCTTATCTGTCCTCTTAGCCTGCTTTCGTCACAGCTAACCCGATTTGTCAGCAGTGGCGGTCCCACGGTACATTGCCACTCTACTATTCACTTGTCACTATCAAAATGGGGTCGGAAGTCCTCATCCTCAATCTGGGTTTGGTCAGGTGGATGGCATTATTACCGTACGCACTTCTTGGTATTCAAGTTTATGTATTGGTTTTCAAACTTCACCTCGCCCTTAGCAATTGTAGCTCCTCCTAAACATTTGATAGAACCCAGTCCCAGTATTACATCAATTCCTGCAACGAGCGTATCCAGCACAATTACTCAGAGTTGTAGTGGTATATTTCTTATTATCACTCGGCATCGGTCTCTCCATAACACTTCACCATTCTGTCATCTACTGCGATCATATTACTGTCTCCATTCCAAAAGTTGGCGATACTTGTCGTGACAAGCGTAGTTGTACAGCCGGTATCAACTAATGCTCTAGCCCTTTTCTCGTTGACAGTTATCACTATCTGGAAAAGAAAACTTTCACACGCCTTTTCAGAATTAAAGGGGTGACTACTGGCGCAATAGCACCCCTTTACTTGTTTCCCTGAAATGAAGAGCAATTCTTACTAATGTGCCCAACCTGACCGGAAACAGATAACAGCCGGCCTTAGTTCACTACAGTCTCTTATCTAATGCATTTTCTAATAAGTTTACGTCTCCTCACTAACTGCTCTTCGCCAGGCTTGTTTGTGGTAGAAGTTGCAATTGCCTCTCACTCACATGGGGGTTTCGCCAGCACCCTGGCATGCCTCAGGATTTCCTCTACCTCAATCTCAGTCATTCGTTGCAGTTCTATCGAGATGCGGTCAGGAAAAAAACTCACGGAAGCCACTTGAACCGTCTAAAGGCTTTGTCCCATGTATCCGTCTTTCCAGCCAATCGGCTTATTTATGATGCACACACTTCCACCCATTCTCGGGTCCAGGTAACTCTTATGAGTTTGCTATAGGTCTCAAAAGCACTATTTGAAAATGTTGTCATCATTTTTTCACAATCATCTTGGGATTTGCCTGTTTTTTTATCTCCCATTTCAAGATAGACTCGTAGCGCATTTACCTTCAAATACATTGGGATCAATGTCGCTACATCATCAATATTTTGTTACTTTGCTACCAACTTCAGCTTATTAAGCCACGCGACCACATCGTCTTCTTTAATTTGACTCGTTTTCCCATTTTGTGGTTTATACATAAGAGAAATTTTATAAAATAAGTTTGACTGGCAATTTTCAGTTCTACTACTTTTTCTCTGCACCTCGACTCTGCTGTCTGAAGAACTCAAATTTTCAATACAAAAGTACAGTTCTTATACAAACGAACCCACCACCTATTCAAATTGCCAACCAGAGCAATCTCGCTTTTAGAGACTCCAAACCACCAATCTGCAAAAGGGGGATGACTCAATTGACGACTAAACCACATGCATGTCAGTGTGGACTGGTGCTTTCAAGTTTACCATGTTCTTAGTTGTTTCAGAAATTTCGGTTTATGTTCTTTCTTCATTTTTCCCAAATTCTTTCATATTTTTCAGCCTTTCAACATTTTTGTTGTTGTCTTGTCGTTTTCCCCATATATTGTCCCATGAGTGTTTTGTATCTGTCTTGTTCTTCATGTTTCTTATCTAGTCTCTCTACTTTATGAGTCCTATTCCCCTTCTTTCATCGCTTTCTGTTCTCTTTCATCCTATTTTCGGCTTTAGGTTCTTTTTCAAGTTTGTTTATCTATGTTACAAGTCTCATTTTCCATCCAGCATTTGTCAATCAATTCTTTTGACGTGGTTGTATTTCTATATAAAGTTACATGTTTACTAGTTTGACCCCTGCATAAATTAAGCTGTTCCGGTCAGTGAGTTTATCTGTTTAAATGTATTGAATGAGTCTATTCATCTTTTCTTTAAATAATTTTAATTACATTCGTTCGTTCCTTGTTGATGTGAGTTTTGTTTTGTCCTTCTTCATTAATTGTTATATGTTTTTAACTTCTGATGCATCTTCCTCAGTTCTGTTATTTTATAGTTATCGATCTCCTAAGTTTCAGTTATTTAGTTTTACCAGTCTGTTACCAGTGAGTTTTCAATAAGTGACGTTTCTTGATAAGTTACACCATTTAGCTTTTGGTAGACTTCCATTAGTTTCAAGAAACGCTCTTCCTTGGGGATCTGTCTTGCCTGCTCTGCTATGCTTTGTTTCGTTGCATGGTAGTCAGTAGACATATTGCATAAATGTTTTATTCGCTTCTTAAAGCCCCTTTCTTTCGAGTTTCTTTTGACGCAGCATTCAATTACCAGCCTTTTCTATTTCGTGATCGATTTGTTTCTATAGCTTTTACAGTTATATTTTATTCTATCATTTTTTCTGATGTGTGGTCTGTCATTATCGTACCTGAAGTTAGAGAGGTTACTCAGCTGTTTTTGATCCATGTTCTCCTTGTTCAAGAAATTAGTGGAGCCAACATTCTCAGGATGCTGACCGTGTCTCCCATCTTCGCCAGTTAATTTTGTTATTATTATTATTATTGTTATTATTATTATTATTATTATTATTAATTCTTTAATATTGATAAGTAATAAGAAAGAGGATTGTATACAAGTAAATATAATGTTTAATAACTTTCATTTTTCCGTTATTAAATTGTTTTCATGAGTTTCAATTATGTCTTCAGTTTTCCTATACAGTTTACATAAAACGATTATTTACTTCCGAATATATAACAACTATTTTTAATCTTGGCCACTTCATAATTACTCGGAGACTAGTTCTGAATTTGAATGTTTTTCTGCTTTAAAGAATAATAATTACTTAGATACTTTGTCGAAATTGAGCTTTAATAACAGGACTTCATATTTGAGTTGGATGCAGAAACCAATGATCAGATATTCAAATCATGTCATGCACTAAACGGATGGATTCATAGACGCATGTAAATAATGCAACTTCAGATTTCAGCCTGACAGACCGACATAGATTATACTAATAGAGTTTATGAGAACATCTACTACAAAGTTTGAGTAGAATGATGTGTACGTGTGTGTGTTAGTTATGAGGAGAATGATGTGTACGTGTGTGTGTTAGTTATGAGGAGAATGATGTGTACGTGTGTGTGTTAGTTATGAGGAGAATGATGTGTACGTGTGTGTGTTAGTTATGAGGAGAATGATGTGTACGTGTGTGTGTTAGTTATGAGGAGAATGATGTGTACGTGTGTGTGTTAGTTATGAGTAGAATGATGTGTACGTGTGTGTGTTAGTTATGAGGAGAATGATGTGTACGTGTGTGTGTTAGTTATGAGGAGAATGATGTGTACGTGTGTGTGTTAGTTATGAGGAGAAAGATGTGTACGTGTGTGTTAGTTATGAGGAGAATGATGTGTACGTGTGTGTGTTAGTTATGAGGAGAATGATGTGTACGTGTGTGTGTTAGTTATGAGGAGAAAAATGTGTACGTGTGTGTTAGTTATGAGGAGAATGATGTGTACGTGTGTGTGTTAGTTATGAGGAGAATGATGTGTACGTGTGTGTTAGTTATGAGGAGAATGATGTGTACGTGTGTGTGTTAGTTATGAGGAGAATGATGTGTACGTGTGTGTGTTAGTTATGAGGAGAATGATGTGTACGTGTGTGTGTTAGTTATGAGGAGAAAGATGTGTACGTGTGTGTTAGTTATGAGGAGAATGATGTGTACGTGTGTGTGTTACTTATGAGGAGAATGATGTGTACGTGTGTGTGTTAGTTATGAGGAGAAAGATGTGTACGTGTGTGTTAGTTATGAGGAGAATGATGTGTACGTGTGTGTTATTTATGAGTAGAATGATGTGTACGTGTGTGTTAGTTATGAGGAGAATGGTGTGTACGTGTGTGTGTTTGTTATGAGGAGAATGATGTGTACGTGTGTGTGTTAGTTATGAGGAGAATGATGTGTACGTGTGTTAGTTATGAGTAGAATGATGTGTACGTGTGTGTGTTACTTATGAGGAGAATGATGTGTACGTGTGTGTGTTTGTTATGAGGAGAATGATGTGTACGTGTGTGTGTTTGTTATGAGGAGAATGATGTGTACGTGTGTGTTATTTATGAGGAGAATGATGTGTACGTGTGTGTTAGTTATGAGGAGAATGGTGTGTACGTGTGTGTTAGTTATGAGGAGAATGATGTGTACGTGTGTGTTAGTTATGAGGAGAATGATGTGTACGTGTGTGTTAGTTATGAGGAGAATGGTGTGTACGTGTGTGTTAGTTATGAGTAGAATGATGTGTACGTGTGTGTTAGTTATGAGGAGAATGGTGTGTACGTGTGTGTTTGTTATGATGAGAATGATGTGTACGTGTGTGTGTTAGTTATGAGGAGAATGATGTGTACGTGTGTGTTAGTTATGAGGAGAATGATGTGTACGTGTGTGTTATTTATGAGGAGAATGATGTGTACGTGTGTGTTTGTTATGAGGTAAATGGTGTGTACGTGTGTGTTAGTTATGAGGAGAATTATGTGTACGTGTGTGTGTTAGTTATGAGGAGAATGATGTGTACGTGTGTGTTATTTATGAGGAGAATGATGTGTACGTGTGTGTGTTATTTATGAGGAGAATGATGTGTACGTGTGTGTTTGTTATGAGGAGAATGATGTGTACGCGTGTGTGTTAGTTATGAGTAGAATGATGTGTACGTGTGTGTTATTTATGAGGAGAATGATGTGTACGTGTGTGTGTTAGTTATGAGGAGAATGATGTGTACGTGTGTGTTTGTTATGAGGAGAATGATGTGTACGCGTGTGTGTTAGTTATGAGTAGAATGATGTGTACGTGTGTGTTATTTATGAGGAGAATGATGTGTACGTGTGTGTGTTAGTTATGAGGAGAATGATGTGTACGTGTGTGTTTGTTATGAGGAGAATGATGTGTACGCGTGTGTGTTAGTTATGAGTAGAATGATGTGTACGTGTGTGTTATTTATGAGGAGAATGATGTGTACGTGTGTGTTAGTTATGAGGAGAATGATGTGTACGTGTGTGTTAGTTATGAGGAGAATGATGTGTACGTGTGTGTGTTAGTTATGAGGAGAATGATGTGTACGTGTGTGTTAGTTATGAGGAGAATGATGTGTACGTGTGTGTTATTTATGAGGAGAATGATGTGTACGTGTGTGTTAGTTATGAGGAGAATGATGTGTACGTGTGTGTTATTTATGAGGAGAATGATGTGTACGTGTGTGTTTGTTATGAGGTAAATGGTGTGTACGTGTGTGTTAGTTATGAGGAGAATGATGTGTACGTGTGTGTTAGTTATGAGGAGAATGATGTGTACGTGTGTGTTAGTTATGAGGAGAATGATGTGTACGTGTGTGTTAGTTATGAGGAGAATGATGTGTACGTGTGTGTTAGTTATGAGGAGAATGATGTGTACGTGTGTGTTAGTTATGAGGAGAATGGTGTGTACGTGTGTGTTTGTTATGAGGAGAATGATGTGTACGTGTGTGTTAGTTATGAGGAGAATTATGTGTACGTGTGTGTTTGTTATGAGGAGAATGGTGTGTACGTGTGTGTTAGTTATGAGTAGAATGATGTGTACGTGTGTGTTAGTTATGAGGAGAATGATGTGTACGTGTGTGTTAGTTATGAGGAGAATGATGTGTACGTGTGTGTTAGTTATGAGGAGAATGATGTGTACGTGTGTGTTAGTTATGAGGAGAATTATGTGTACGTGTGTGTTTGTTATGAGGAGAATGGTGTGTACGTGTGTGTTAGTTATGAGGAGAATGGTGTGTACGTGTGTGTTTGTTATGAGGTAAATGGTGTGTACGTGTGTGTTAGTTATGAGGAGAATGATGTGTACGTGTGTGTTAGTTATGAGGAGAATGATGTGTACGTGTGTGTTAGTTATGAGGAGAATGATGTGTACGTGTGTGTTAGTTATGAGGAGAATGATGTGTACGTGTGTGTTAGTTATGAGGAGAATGGTGTGTACGTGTGTGTTTGTTATGAGGAGAATGATGTGTACGTGTGTGTTAGTTATGAGGAGAATTATGTGTACGTGTGTGTTTGTTATGAGGAGAATGGTGTGTACGTGTGTGTTAGTTATGAGTAGAATGATGTGTACGTGTGTGTTAGTTATGAGGAGAATGGTGTGTACGTGTGTGTTTGTTATGAGGAGAATGATGTGTACGTGTGTGTTTGTTATGAGGAGAATGATGTGTACGTGTGTTTTAGTTATGAGGAGAATGATGTGTACGTGTGTGTTTGTTATGAGGAGAATGATGTGTACGTGTGTGTTTGTTATGAGGAGAATGATGTGTACGTGTGTGTTTGTTATGAGGTAAATGGTGTGTACGTGTGTGTGTTAGTTATGAGGAGAATGATGTGTACGTGTGTGTTAGTTATGAGGAGAATGGTGTGTACGTGTGTGTTTGTTATGAGGAGAATGATGTGTACGTGTGTGTTTGTTATGAGGAGAATGATGTGTACGTGTGTGTTAGTTATGAGGAGAATGATGTGTACGTGTGTGTTTGTTATGAGGAGAATGATGTGTACGTGTGTGTTAGTTATGAGGAGAATGGTGTGTACGTGTGTGTTGGTTATGAGGAGAATGATGTGTACGTGTGTTTTAGTTATGAGGAGAATGATGTGTACGTGTGTGTGTTAGTTATGAGGAGAATGATGTGTACGTGTGTGTTAGTTATGAGGAGAATGATGTGTACGTGTGTGTTAGTTATGAGGAGAATGGTGTGTACGTGTGTGTTTGTTATGAGGAGAATGATGTGTACGTGTGTGTGTTTGTTATGAGGAGAATGATGTGTACGTGTGTGTTAGTAATGAGGAGAATGATGTGTACGTGTGTGTTAGTAATGAGGAGAATGATGTGTACGTGTGTGTTATTTATGAGGAGAATGATGTGTACGTGTGTGTTATTTATGAGGAGAATGGTGTGTACGTGTGTGTTAGTTATGAGGAGAATTATGTGTACGTGTGTGTTTGTTATGAGGAGAATGATGTGTACGTGTGTGTTAGTTATGAGGAGAATGGTGTGTACGTGTGTGTTAGTTATGAGGAGAATTATGTGTACGTGTGTGTTAGTTATGAGGAGAATGATGTGTACGTGTGTGTATTAGTTATGAGGAGAATGATGTGTACGTGTGTGTATTAGTTATGAGTAGAATGATGTGTACATGTGTGTTAGTAATGAGGAGAATGATGTGTACGTGTGTGTGTGTGTTATGAGGAGAATGATGTGTACGTGTGTGTGTTAGTTATGAGGAGAATGATGTGTACGTGTGTGTGTTAGTTATGAGGAGAATTATGTGTACGTGTGTGTGTTAGTTATGAGGAGAATGATGTGTACGTGTGTGTGTTAGTTATGAGGAGAATGATGTGTACGTGTGTGTGTTAGTTATGAGGAGAATGATGTGTACGTGTGTGTTAGTAATGAGGAGAATGATGTGTACGTGTGTTAGTTATGAGTAGAATGATGTGTACGTGTGTGTGTTAGTTATGAGGAGAATGATGTGTACGTGTGTGTTAGTTATGAGGAGAATGGTGTGTACGTGTGTGTTTGTTATGAGGAGAATGATGTGTACGTGTGTGTTATTTATGAGGAGAATGGTGTGTACGTGTGTGTTTGTTATGAGGAGAATGATGTGTACGTGTGTGTTTGTTATGAGGAGAATGATGTGTACGTGTGTGTTATTTATGAGGAGAATGATGTGTACGTGTGTGTTTGTTATGAGGAGAATGATGTGTACATGTGTGTGTTAGTTATGAGGAGAATGGTGTGTACGTGTGTGTTTGTTATGAGGAGAATGGTGTGTACGTGTATGTTAGTTATGAGGAGAATGATGTGTACGTGTGTGTTATTTATGAGGAGAATGGTGTGTACGTGTGTGTTTGTTATGAGGAGAATGATGTGTACGTGTGTGTTATTTATGAGGAGAATGGTGTGTACGTGTGTGTTTGTTATGAGGAGAATGGTGTGTACGTGTGTGTGTGTTAGTTATGAGGAAAATGGTGTGTACGTGTGTGTTTGCTATGAGGAGAATGATGTGTACATGTGTGTGTTAGTTATGAGGAGAATGGTGTGTACGTGTGTGTTTGTTATGAGGAGAATGGTGTGTACGTGTGTGTTAGTTATGAGGAGAATGATGTGTACGTGTGTGTTATTTATGAGGAGAATGGTGTGTACGTGTGTGTTTGTTATGAGGAGAATGATGTGTACGTGTGTGTTATTTATGAGGAGAATGGTGTGTACGTGTGTGTTAGTTATGAGGAGAATGGTGTGTACGTGTGTGTGTGTTAGTTATGAGGAGAATGGTGTGTACGTGTGTGTTTGTTATGAGGAGAATGATGTGTACGTGTGTGTTTGTTATGAGGAGAATGATGTGTACGTGTGTGTTATTTATGAGGAGAATGGTGTGTACGTGTGTGTTTGTTATGAGGAGAATGATGTGTACGTGTGTGTTAGTTATGAGGAGAATGGTGTGTACGTGTGTGTTAGTTATGAGGAGAATGGTGTGTACGTGTGTGTTTGTTATGAGGAGAATGGTGTGTACGTGTGTGTTTGTTATGAGGAGAATGGTGTGTACGTGTGTGTTTGTTACGAGGAGAATGGTGTGTACGTGTGTGTTAGTTATGAGGAGAATGATGTGTACGTGTGTGTGTTAGTTATGAGGAGAATGATGTGTACGTGTGTGTGTTAGTTATGAGGAGAATGATGTGTACGTGTGTGTTTGTTATGAGGAGAATGATGTGTACGTGTGTGTTAGTTATGAGGAGAATGGTGTGTACGTGTGTGTTAGTTATGAGGAGAATGGTGTGTACGTGTGTGTTTGTTATGAGGAGAATGGTGTGTACGTGTGTGTTTGTTATGAGGAGAATGGTGTGTACGTGTGTGTTTGTTATGAGGAGAATGATGTGTACGTGTGTGTTATTTATGAGGAGAATGGTGTGTACGTGTGTGTTTGTTATGAGGAGAATGATGTGTACGTGTGTGTTTGTTATGAGGAGAATGATGTGTACGTGTGTGTTATTTATGAGGAGAATGATGTGTACGTGTGTGTTTGTTATGAGGAGAATGATGTGTACGTGTGTGTTATTTATGAGGAGAATGGTGTGTACGTGTGTGTTTGTTATGAGGAGAATGGTGTGTACGTGTGTGTTAGTTATGAGGAGAATGATGTGTACGTGTGTGTGTTAGTTGTGAGGAGAATGATGTGTACGTGTGTGTTTGTTATGAGGAGAATGATGTGTACGTGTGTGTGTTTGTTATGAGGAGAATGATGTGTACGTGTGTGTTAGTTATGAGGAGAATGATGTGTACGTGTGTGTGTTTGTTATGAGGAGAATGATGTGTACGTGTGTGTGTTAGTTATGAGGAGAATGATGTGTACGTGTGTGTGTTAGTTATGAGGAGAATGATGTGTACGTGTGTGTTAGTTATGAGGAGAATGATGTGTACGTGTGTGTGTTAGTTATGAGGAGAATGATGTGTACGTGTGTGTGTTAGTTATGAGGAGAATGATGTGTACGTGTGTGTGTTAGTTATGAGGAGAATGATGTGTACGTGTGTGTGTTAGTTATGAGGAGAATGATGTGTACGTGTGTGTAAGTTATGAGGAGAATGATGTGTACGTGTGTGTGTTTGTTATGAGGAGAATGATGTGTACGTGTGTGTGTTAGTTATGAGGAGAATGATGTGTACGTGTGTGTTAGTTATGATGAGAATGATGTGTACGTGTGTGTGTTAGTTATGAGGAGAATGATGTGTACGTGTGTGTGTTAGTCATGAGGAGAATGATGTGTACGTGTGTGTGTTAGTTATGCGGAGAATGATGTGTACGTGTGTGTTAGTTATGAGGAGAATGATGTGTACGTGTGTGTGTTTGTTATGAGGAGAATGATGTGTACGTGTGTGTGTTAGTTATGAGGAGAATGATGTGTACGTGTGTGTTAGTTATGAGGAGAATGGTGTGTACGTGTGTGTTTGTTATGAGGAGAATGATGTGTACGTGTGTGTTTGTTATGAGGAGAATGATGTGTACGTGTGTGTTTGTTATGAGGAGAATGATGTGTACGTGTGTGTGTTAGTTATGAGGAGAATGATGTGTACGTGTGTGTTATTTATGAGGAGAATGATGTGTACGTGTGTGTTAGTTATGAGGAGAATGGTGTGTACGTGTGTGTTAGTTATGAGGAGAATGGTGTGTACGTGTGTGTTAGTTATGAGGAGAATGGTGTGTACGTGTGTGTTAGTTATGAGGAGAATGATGTGTACGTGTGTGTTTGTTATGAGTAGAATGATGTGTACGTGTGTGTTAGTTATGAGGAGAATGATGTGTACGTGTGTGTTAGTTATTAGGAGAATGATGTGTACGTGTGTGTTAGTTATGAGGAGAATGATGTGTACGTGTGTGTTTGTTATGAGGAGAATGATGTGTACGTGTGTGTTAGTTATGAGGAGAATGATGTGTACGTGTATGTTAGTTATGAGGAGAAGTCTGACTTGCTGAGTAGAGTGAGGTCGTGTGTTACACACGGATATTGTTGGTGTTTTATAGCAGCCATAACACTGAGGGAAGAGAGAGATGGTCTGTGGTGTGTGTTTGTCGATGTCACTTCCGGTAAAGAGAGAAGAGTGAATTTGCTGGCTTTTCTATCACAGGTGGTTGCGCTCAACAAATACAAAAGTAAAAACCGTCCATTGGAAGTAAAACATCCAAGATGGCTGTAACTCTGAAAAAGTGAGGATCACAGATAAACAACAGGGATTAAGTGAGGGAGAAGTTCAAATATTCTTTTAATGTTTTTATGTTAAATGCGTTATTTTGTTGAATGGGTCTCTATGTATTTGATCATTTTAATTTGTATTTCATTATTTATTTTATTTATTTATTGGGAACAATTCACAAAACTGTAATCATCTATTATTTTTCAAAAAAATTATATGAAACAGTTATCAAATCAATATTAGACATATATACACATGTGCGAATACATATTTTACAATTACATTTGTACATTTTCTAATGAAGTGAAATTGATAGAGACAGATCCAACAGATATAATTGACCGTCAGTTAAGCAGTGTAATAACAATACCAATATGTGACAAGTTATTCTGATTTTAGAAACACTATGCATAAAGATGAATGTGTAATTCAGTATAAGATCATTTAAAATCAGATATGAAAAATGTAGTTGTAGGTGGAAGGCTTTATAATAAAGAGGGGATACAGTTCAAGTCTATTATTAATCGAAGGTTTATGCATAGAAATAAGGTCATTTCCGAGATGCTTAATCTACCAATGTTTCTGATAGAGGCAATGATGCAGACACGGATATTCCGTTGTTGTTTTATTACATGAGATGATGTGCTTATAGGAAAAATCATTCAGGTATTTTTAGCAGTAATGGGGAATTTGTTTTGTATATGGTAATCCTTGTACGTGATTACCCTAATTTAGGTTTAAGAGTTACGACAGATTTATTTTGTATGCAGTTTTATAGTCTTGTTTTCTATCGAATTTCGTGAATAATGTTGAGATCAGAACTGAGTGAGAGTGAGTCAGACGATTTTTTAGTTAACCTGGGATATGCTTATATGTTTGTTGTTTAAATGTAAAATATACTAGTCGATGATAATGCGTAAACGTTGGTATATCGGCAGGACTTATACCCAAACACTCGAGGTTGCTGGATGATATGTGGTCAGTGATGAGGTCGATTGCATTGTGTGTGGATATGGAATTAGAGAGAAACAATGTCGAGACAAAAATGTATTTATTTAAACGCAGTTGTTCATGTTGAAGTAGGTTCAATCTTTTTATCACTTAGTCAGAGCTGTTTACATGTTTGGAAAAGGTAGTGTGGTAGAGTTTTTTTATAATTGTGAGAGTAGCCATTTTATCTTGTATAGAGGTCATACGAAAGTGAAGACTATGGATCTAATCTCTCTGTGTGGATGTCGCTTGTATACGTTTTGATCAGGTGATAAACTGTGAAGTGTTTACTGTTTTAAGTAGTTAAGTTGATCTTGTATTTCTTCGAAAGATTCCTTATTACACAAATTTGTGAGCAGGCATTGTTAATAGAATATTGTTATTTGGTAACATAAATGTTATTGTCGGTCGTATATAGGGTGATGTTGCTGATGTGTTCACCGGCGAGGGTGTTGTAAGATTCCTCCGAAATAATACAGAATTATTTCCTTTGTAAGTAGCCAATTTTTATTTCTTTCAGATATTTTAGGGTAATGCGTTGAGATCATATGATGGTAGGGATGATATCAGATTGTTCGTGTTGGAGTATGGCCCAAACTTATGTTTTACGATTAAAGATTTTATAGATGGTTGATAGGTGGTGTGTGTAATGCGTGGTCTAGTGGGTATACGGGAAAGGAGTAGCTGTAAATAGTGGTGACATTATGATTGTCATGAGTTTGTTGATTTAAGGCTGAGAGACAATTGTGTGTGGTTGTACAGTTTTGGGGCTGTGATGAACTTAGGACCGCTGTTGAGTAGAGCCATTAAGGTCAGTAATGAAGCGTTGTGTTGTAGGTAGGCTGTTGGAGTTGTGACTGTTGCTATTCTCAATGCTTCTGTTAGTGTGAGACTATAAGTTTTTTTCTGGTAAAGCGAAATAAATGTCTGTTTCAGTCAGTTCTCCTCGGGGTGAAAAAGGTTGTGGTAGACATTGTTTATAGATGTAGGTATTTTACGTAGAAAGAGAGGGTTTAGTCTATGTGAGAATGTTTATGTGTTGATGTAGTTCACAATGGAGGATTTATTTAATACAAACTGTGTGTATGACAATATGTGCTGTATTATGTGTAGGATTTCAGAAACATGCCGGCAAGTTGATGTTTCTGTGTTGGGTACACTATTGTGTCTGCGGCATCTCTTTAGAAAATGGATCTGCCACGTTTCTCATTTAGTCAGAATATCCTTTTGGTGCATTGTAGTTAGTCCTTGAAGGTGGTTATCTTTCAAAATACTGCGGGATCGCGACTTTTCGTAGAAATAGGGAGTCTTTAACATATTTGTGTTTAGTGAAAATGAAAATAAAACAGAGTAACAGTTGTGTCTGAGTAGAAGAATAAGAATTGCGTTTGATAAGGCAATAAAGTCACACTAGTAAGAAACGTTTAACAATGGTTTTCAAGGAAATTAATAATAATTTGTGGAGGTAGATGTATCGGATTGACATCGAAATAACTAAGGAGAGACAAATACGACTTTTCTTTCAATTTGACTCAGCCCTTTTTTCGGCAAATCACGTTGACAGAGGTCTCCGACCGATCACAGACCAAAGATCATGCGTGACCACGCGTGATTTGAGCGATATAAAAGAAGATACGCCTTTCTTTTCCGCCTCTCTTTTTACCCGCTTCCCAGCAAGTAACAAGTCTTGTCAACAAAGTCTTTCTTTCCTTACGACCAGCGATTAAGAAATTCCATCAGAATGACTCGAAGGGGCATGGGGCAGGAAAGCACTGCCGACTGCTGTCTAACAGTAACTACACGCCGTCTCCCCGTTCCTCCTCACCACACACAGGACAAATTGTAAGCCTAACCTTTTAATTCTTTCTCTGTTCGTTCAAACGCCAAATTCCTACCCTATCGTACCCGGCAAAAAAACAGGTACAGAGACGGCTCATTTTCCTTAAATTACGCGCACACTAAAACACGTGTGCTTTACAAGAAAAAAACTTTAAAAGACAATTTTATACAAACAGTAAACTGCTCAATTTCCTTAAATTACGCGCGCACTAAAACACGTGTGCTTTACAAGAAAAAACTTTAAAAGACAATTTTATACAAACAGTAAAATGAACATTTTCCTGTGCACAAAACTCAAGTTTTTCATTGTGGAATTTACACAATTTAATTGAACCACGTTGAATAAATTGTTATGTGTATATGTATTTTTGAGTGCTGGCTTTTTTACTTTTTGTGTTGGTTATTGGCGTATTTTTACTCGTTCTTTTGTAGCAGTTACCTCCTCCTTTCATCCATAACTGCACCGGCTGGCCATTAGGTGTCGCTTATTCACCGACAGGTGGCGTTGTAAAGCGACACCAGAGTTATCTGCCCTTCGAACTATAAAGCCGGTGCAAAACGGAAATTCGCCCTCTTTTTCATTCACAGCCTTGCAGAGACAACCCCTCGGCATAGCTGGGACGCATCGCTGAGAGCACTACCAGAGGAACTCGGAAAAGCCTTTGTTCTCCCGCTACCGTTGTCTAACTCAAAGACAACTACTATTCTTCACTTGAAGAGAACCTTTACATTTTTCCTCTTCCTCAACCGGACATCGTCTACTTCTCTCTTCAACCTATACCAAACGGTATAGGTATCCTCTGTCAATAAATCCTTTATTTTGTTACCTGTTACTCAGTTGTTCGTTCAATTCATTTCGTGTGATAAAAGTAAGGAAGGGACAAACTATCCCTATCATTACAAATGGTGACCCCGAAGTATAAATATCGCACGAGATTGAGTTGAACAACATGGTACAGCAAAATACGCCGACGAGGGTTTATACCGAGCACTACGACCAGTTTAGAAAAAACAAAAAAAACAAAAAAAACAGTCACAAATTGATAAACTTTCATGTTTAACGTTAAGAAGTCGTCAGACCCCCCCCCCAGACGTGTGCTTGACAGAGGAATATGGTTATAAGAGCAGGAACAGGGTAACAATGGTTTTACAGTAAATGAAAAGGCCTTAGAGGGATATGTGTTTTAGGCAGGGGATGACGTTACAATAGCAGGAACATGTTACAATGATATTCAAGTAAAGGAACCCCCTTAGGGTATGTGTACTTGATAGGGGAATAAAGACACAATAGCAAGAACAGGTTAACAATAGTTTCAACTAAATGAATAATCCTTAGGGGGTAACCGTGTGCTGGAAAAAGTGGAGTAAAGTAACAATAGAAGAAACAAAGTAAAAGTGGAATTCCTTCAGAATTTCTCCAATTAAAAATGTCGTCTTCTCGCTCCGATGACTTGATAAAAAATGTCTTCACCCACGCATGCACTTGAGATTCATTGACTTCGGAACTTCCGGTCGTCTCTTACTGTCGATGTCAGTATCGTCACAAATATTAAGTCTAACTTACAGTGTTATTAATTCACATGGAATATAAATATGTTAGTTTTTTTGTCAGTAAAAAAAATGAATTAAGTTCATTAGATCATTAATTTTTAACAAATTATTAATATTACGTTATTAATAAATATAATTCAAGATGATATCCTTCGTTATTCATCATTAAAATAGTCAAATATAAATAAAATAATTAAATCTACCTTAATTCTAAAAGTGATTCGGTCTGTTGTCGAAATGTATTTTTTTTTTATTTGTAGTTTTCTGCGAAGCTGCTTTTGTGGTCACCATCTTGAATTTTCAATTCGACTCAAGTAAAAACGTCACTAATCATTTACAAGTAAGTATTATGTTTATTGAATAGCTTTTTTGAAATAATTTTTATATGATTTTTCGCTAAGTTCCATTTCAAACATTAAATCTTCTGTAAAACTCGTAACATCAGATAATTGTTCGTTATTTTATTGTATTACGCAGAAAGATTTGAAAAGAAAAATGAAAATTACTATACAAAACGGCCTTGGGTCTCATCTTACTTGTGGGAGTAAGATAAAAACTGGCCTTGTGCCTAACTCCTGGAGAGGAGTAAATCAATACTATACAAAACGATTATTTCGCCAAAATTACTTTGCTTATTTTTAGGTCTAACTGACAATATATATATATATTTTTATTTTTTAACTTCACATTAAATTTAAATATTTCATTTTTTTTCCTCAGGTAAAAATTAAATAACAATTCATTATTGCGTTATTAAAAATGAATTTAAGACCATGTCCTTCACCAACCACCATTAAAATAGTCAAATAATGAAATAAATAAAATTAAACGAAATAAACCTTTATTTCTGAAAGTGACCGATACTGTTGTCGAAGTGGTTTTCTTTCTTTCTTTCTTTTTTTTTTTTTTACTTCTGTTCTTTTCTGCGAAGCTGCTTTTCTTGTCACCACCGTGAATTTTCCCATTGGAAACTTATATCACTCGGGCAAATGCATCACTAATTATTTAAAAGTCAGTATAATGTCCTTAAATTTTTTTCTTTTTGGTTTTAAGAATTTATTTATTAGCTTTATTAACGTTATTTGGGAATGTTTTACAATAGCCCTACAACTCGCTAGTCGGGTTGAAAAAAAGTTGTAGAACGTAGTCAAAAAAATGAATATGCAACAAATTAATGCGACGTACGTAGAGACCGGAGATTATTAGCTTTATTAACGTTATTTTTTTTTGTATTACACAGAAAGATAAACAAATCTCATGAAAATTACTATATTTTAATCCAAAACGATTATATCGTCCAAATAGTTCGCTTATTTTTACGTCCAACGTACAATATTTATTTTTACTTTTAAATCTTTTAGTTTTTATCAGTAAAAGTAAATCAAATTTCAAGTTTAATAAAAAAAAAATATTATTGCTTTATTAAGAAAACGAATTTAAAATGATGTCCTTCATCAGCCACTATTAAAATAGTCAAATATTGAAATAAATAAAATTAAACTAAATTATCCTTTATTTTTTAAAGTGACCGATACTGTAGTCGAAGTGGTTTTCTTTATTTATTTTTTTTTACCCCCGTTATTTTCTGCGAAGCTGCTTTTCTGGTCACCATCTTGAATTTTCCCCTTGGAAAGTTACACCACTCAGGCAAATGCATGACAAATCATTTAAAAGTTTCTTAAATTTATTTCTTTTTGTTTTTTAAAACTTCTTCATGAGTTTTATCGGCAAAGCAGAAGAATTCTAGGGTCAAAATCCACAGCAAACGGTGTCCGGTGTACGTGCAAAAATGGCGCCTTCTTCTACGGACTATGCTTATTAAAAAGCGCTTATCATTAATTATTTAATTAGTTTCCGTGTAAACTTTGATTGTGTTTGAAAGATAAAAGCCTAAACTTAATCTCTAAACGAAAAAAACTGCATATTTACGTGTGAAAAATAAATTATAATAAAATATGTAGTTACGACGGTCAAAACCCCCCAAAATTCAATGAATTTTGAACTTTGAAAAAATTACTTGTAAAAATCCTTTAACAGATAAATATAAGTTTTTGGGGACTATTTCAAAGATAATTATTAAATTAAAGTCATAAGACACTGAATTAAAAAACAATGAATCCCACGTTTGACTAAAAATTAGCAAAATTATCCCTTCAAATGTGATAAATGAGTAAAATCCGCCATAACTTCATCGGAAAAGGACGTTGTTTACAAATTGACTATTGCTATGCAAAATATATGGAAGACAAAAAATGTCATAATTTATCATTTTTAACTTTATATATAAAAATGTAATAATAGTTAATAGAAGTTGAAAAAGTATTATCCATTAATTTCTTTATTCCTTTTTAAGGTTATAAACAAATTTAAGTACCCTTATTTTGTTATAATAAAAAAGGAAATGCTTATTTAATTATTTGTGAGTGTACGCAATTATTTTTAACTGAAAAGGTTCAGTTTTTAATTTAGTAATACTCTGAAATTATTGATGACGTCTGTTTACCAATGTTTTTCCTTAGAATTTGAAATAAAACTTTTTTAAATGTTAAAAATATTCTTATGTTACGAACTGCGTCAATTTTATCATTTTTTTTTACATAATTTAAAACTTTAGTTACTCGATTTATTCTTAACGTGTCGTAACGATAAATTACATTGATTCTTTTAAAAATAAAGTGTTGTTATTTTTTTTATTTTAAGTGAAAAAAAGTAAATTAAAGTCAATGACTACACTGACAATTTATTAATTGAAAAAAAAAAGTTAAAACAGTTATTTATTGATAAACAGAATTCAATTTTGAAAGAAAATGTCATGTTTGAATTCTCTTTATTTATTAATAAATAATTGTTTTTAACTTAAATATTTATTAATGAAAAAAAGACAAAACAAATACAAATCTTTCCAAATAATTGACGATGAATTGTGAAATGAACGAAATTGTTGAATCTCTAAAAAAAAAAAAATTTTCCGCTGTAAAAGTGAGTGATTGTTGGAAGGCTAATCCCACCTGGTTATTACAGAACGGGGCTACCATACTAATGAAAGTTCATCGTTAGTAGAAATTATTCAATTTTTTAAATTCTTTTTTTCGTTAAGTTCCTGGATCTCAAATTTGTCAATTTTTGGTTTATTTTCAAGATTATAAAAATTTCTTGCACTGATGATGCCACGTTCCTCTATGAAAGAGAAATATAATTATGTCGCATTTTTTTATTTTTCCCAAAACTCTAATCATTAAAATCACATGAAATATTTTTTGCAATTATATTATTTTTTTGGTGAAAATATTGATTAAACAATGCTTTATTCAATAATAATATCGCTAATTAAAAAAATTATTTTTTCTTCGAGTTATAGTGATTTTATTAACACGGTATTTACTGGCCTTTTTCGTAATATATACGAAATATTTTGAAAAAAAAATGTAATTGTTAACATCTACGATCCTTTATTTACATAAGCAACTGTTAAAAAATCATGCATTTTTAAAAATTAATATATAAAAATATAACTTTAGTAAAGGTGTATTTTCTTTTTAAAAAATAATACATTTTCACTTAGATTTTTTTTAAAATAAGGGTTTCATTATATTCCGTGATTGTTGATTAATAAATATTGAAAATTTCAGTAAAATTGGTTGATTTCCTGAATTTAAGTGTATTTTTAAGTAAAGGCCCCACCCCCTTTACTTAAAAATGTTTTTTTCATTTTGGGAATCGGCCATTGATTTTGCACGTACCTACCGGTAAACGGTTTCCGGTAACATATGATTCCTGATATTAAAGACTTTGTTTTCGTTGAAACTCCCACTGGACGTTATATTACATATTAATTTTCACATCAGGAACTAAATCTTACACGACACCGTTTCCTACGAACTTTGAGTCGGGAAGTCTTCTGGCTTGCCGCTTTATCTTACCGTAAAACTCGTAAAATACAATAATTTCACGTAATTGTGATATATTTTAGTCTCCATCTTGTAATATGTTTATAAATACGATTTTATTTCATAAATTAACAGTAAATATTAATTAAACTAAATACGTACACAAACATTTTTTTCTGAATTATTTTTTATGGGAAGGTATTTATTTACATTTAAAAAAGAATTATATATAAATCAAATTGACTCAATAAAAGTTTACTAAAAAAGTTGGTACTGGTACAGCTTTTAAACAAAACCGACTTTTTGTTCAGCATCTTCTGGGAAAAAATCTTATGAAAATCACTTTAGGTTTTCTTCTTTAAGAGGAATTTGTAAATAGATGTAAATCAGTATTTTTATGCTTTATCACTATTTAACGAAGATGCATCACTTCACCATATTGAAATATGTTTGTTGATTAATTATTAATAAACAAACATATTTGATTTGGGGAAATCACAGTAATTATTTATTTAAAAATATTTTCACTGAAGATTTATTTTAATAAGTTTTATTAAAAATGAATTTGAATATAAAAATAAATAAGTGTAGAAGTTTACCAGTCTCGATGAATTCAAGATGGCGTTTTATTGTCCCCTTCTGTACATTAATATCAATTAATGCTTTTCTGGTCATCATTTTGAATTTTCACATCGGCTCAAGGAAACTTATGTCGTATCTTTTTAATTGCAAATGTAATCATGTTATTATTATTATTATTATTTGTACTCACTAGGAGTTCTCACAGAGATCATCGTCAGTGATTGCTCACCGACAACAACCAGTTGTATTTCATGGAGTCTGAGTAACAACACACCTCCCCAGTTTCCAGTATTCTTCATCTGTTTTCGATAACGATGCGGTATCGCAACAGCCTCTTACCATTGAGTTCTCGCTTGTAATGACAATTGGTCTTCTCTGGGATTTAGATTGCAATAAGCCTCCTTAAGGTCCCATCATTCTCTGCATTTTTCCAGTGGAGGTCTGGTTTGTGCTGTCCCTCCTCGGTCTTCTCATCCTCCTCGACCCTCTGCAAATATTTTGGCTGGTATCAGCCTAGTCCGGCACCATTTAAAGAAAAAAATAATTAATTTAAAAAAAAGAAAATTATTTTTTTAAATTTTATTTTTATGTAATTTTCAAATTCCTTTCTTTTCTCCTTCAATTTAAAAAAAGATTTTTTTTTTCTTTTTTAATTCTCTAATTTTTAGATTTTTTTCTTTTCGGTTGTAGTGGGGTGGGGAGAGAGAGGGAGCTTATAGTGTTTCTTGTCATTTCTGTGTCTTTTCATTTTTGTGTCGTGATAGCTGAAGCCGGTGTAATTTATTAGGGGCCAGCTTATGTGATGTTTCTTGCAGTTTATGTTCCTTGGCTCTTGTTGTGGTGTTCTTCGTGTGGTTTTGTTTTCTCCCTGTTGTAAATTCCTTATGACTGGTTACCCTTTGTAGCTTATGCATGTTGATTTCCGCATTCGAGGATTTTCCTTAAGATTGCAGCTGTTTTGATCATTGCCGTCCTTTGTATGGTTACAATGGTCCCTTTAATTCCAATTTCTCCTAGTCTTTTCTCCAGTTTTTTTTTGGATTGTTCCTAGTTCTCCTACGATTATTAGTATTATGCTAACTTTCTTCATGTTCCATATTCCTTTCAGTTCTCTGGCTAGTTCTGTGCATTTACTTCGTTTTTCTGTGTCTTACATCTTCATTCTGTGGTCTGCTTAAACGGCGTAGTCTAAGATTTTACAAGATTTTTCCTTCTTGTCTATTATAATAACATCATGTCTCCTTGCTTGTATAAGTTTATCTGTTTGTTTATTCATATACCAGAGGATTTTTGTTTTTCGGTTTTCAGTACTGTTTCTGGTTAATTTTTGTACCATATGTCTGCATATTCGAAATTCAATTGTTTGCACAGTTCCCAGTGTATTACTTTCCCAACACAATCATGTCTGGTCTTGGATTCTTTTGGGGCAAGTTTGCTACATTCACTTATTATATGATTTACTGTTTCGTCTCTTTGTCCCCACAGTCTGCATTTATTGTTTTCCTGGGTTTTATCTATTTTAGCTTTAATGTAGTTTGTCCTAATCGCATTGTTCTGTGCAGCCATTAGTAAAGATTCTGTTTCTCTGTTCAAGTTTCCTTTTCTTAGCCATGTTCAGCTATTTGCGTTGGTTTCTTCACTTGTGAGTCTTATGAAGCGTCCATGTAGTTGTTTTTCTTCCAATTTTCTTTTCTTGCGCGTTAGTGTCCAGTTTCGATGCTTCCTGCGTTGTTCGTTGGGACGGTGTCTTTTGCTGTGGGGATCAGCTTTTCTGTGTTCTGGGTTATGTATTTCTCCAGCTCTTTTGTAGTATCGTCCACACAGTCTTCTATACTTACCAGTCCTCTTCCCCCTTCATTTTTCTTCGCGTAAAGTCTGTATCGTCTTTTGGATGTAGTGCGTTATGCATAGTCATTAATTTTCAAGTTTTCTGGTCAAGGTGCCTGAGTTCTTCTTTAGTCCAGCTTATTAATGGTCCAGAATATCTTATTAGTGATACTGCCCAGGTATTTATTCCTGTGATTAGGTTTCTGCTATATAATTTTGTTTCTAAGAGCTTTCTTGTTCTTCTCAGGTATTTTCCCAATCTTCTCTCTTACATTCTCTTGCATCTCTGTTGATTTGATTGTGTCTGCTTCCAAAGCTCCCAAATATGTATAGCTCTCTTGTTCACCTAGCACCCTAATCTGCTGTTGGTTTGGTAGTTCCATGCTCTCAGTCGTCTCCAGCTCTTCTTTTTTTAATCTCTAGCAATGCACACTTTTTCATTCCGAATTTCATGTCCTGACTGAAGATTCTGGTCGTATTTATCAGCTTTTCCAGTTCCTTTTTACTTTTTGCAAATAGCTTCAGGTCGTCGATGTAAATGATATGCTTTTTTTTGTTTTCTGCCTGTGAACTTGTATTCGGCATCACACATTTCCTGAGTATGTAGTTGAATGTCATCATGGCTATGATAAACAGTAGTGGTGATAAGGAGTCTCCTTGGAAAATGTCTCTCTATACTTTTATCTCTGTCAAGTGTTGTCCTCAAGCTGTCATTTCTAACTCCATGTTTCCATTGCTTTCTTGATGAGATTAATAATACTGTCGGTTATCTTTTACATTTTAAGCATTCAATTATCCATGCTTGAGGGATTCTGTCGTACACTTTCTTGCAGTCAATCCATGCCATAGATATGTTCTGTTTCTAGCTTTTAACTTCTTTCAGGATCGTTTGATCATGCATCCCTCTTTCCCTTTTCTGGCATCTTTTTTGTTCCTCGGAAAGATTCTCACGACTGTTCAGAGAATGGTAAATTCACTCTCTCAGTTATGCCGTTAGGATTTTCCACATTGTCGATAAACAGGTTATTGGTCTGTAATTGCTTGGGGTCGTTCCCTTCTTGCCACCTTTTGTATGAGCGTTGTCCTTCCTTTGGCCATCCACTCTTGTACGTCTGTTTTATGGATACCTCCTCTCAGTTTCTATGCTAGCCTTTCATGTAGGGTCGTGAATTTTTTAAAGCAGTACGCATGTATTCTATCGTTACCTGGTGCTTTCCAGATTTCCATTTTCTTTAGTGTTGTCTTAATAGTTTCTTTATTATTTCTGTTTCCGTTCCTTCTTCAATTTCTAGATGTTTATCTTTCATGTCTTTCAGCCATTTAGCATTTTTGTTGTGATCTTCAGCCTTTTCTCATATCTTGCTCAAGAAATGTTTTGTTTCTGTCAGGGCCGGTTGTTCTGTTGTTGTTCTTTCTCTGTTTACGTTTTTGTAAAACTGTCTTTCATTGTTTTCAAAGGTCCTGTTCTGTTTGTACTGTTCCGATTTGTATCTGTATCGTCTCAATCTTCCTTCTTTTGCTGCTATATGTTGTTTTAGTTCTTCGTGTTTCTTATTTAGTCTTTTCTTGCGATTCGGATTTCTGCTCTTCCATCGTTTACTGTTCTCTTTCATCCTATTTACGGTTTTAGCTTCCTTTTGAAGTTTGGTTATCTGGGTTTGCAGTCTGATCTCCCATTAAGATTTCGTCAGTCCATTCTTTTGGTCATTCTTTTTTTCTCTTTTTAGTTTTATACTTATTGACCCCCCCCCCCCCCCTGCATATATCAAGTCGTTTAGATCTGTGATAATGTCTGTCGGAATGTACGTGAGTACTCTGTTTACTTTCTCTGTTTCAACTTTTAACTTCTTCCAGTCCTCGTTCCTTAAGGATGGAAGTTTTGTTTTGTTCTCGGACATTAATCGTTTGATGTTTTCCACTTCTCTTGCTTCTTCCTCAGATAGTTCTATAGGTTCGTCGTCTTCGCCCTATTCACTTTCTGTGTTTATGTTTTTCCCGTATTTTTCCTGGGAGTTTTAATCAAGTGGTGTGACTTGATCTGTCACGCCATTTATCTTTTGTTTAATTTCAGTTTATTCCATCTCTGAGGACCATCCTCTCTTCAGTATTTTTGTCCGTGGAAATTAAAGGAGCCACCATTCTTCTTCTTCTTATTATTATTATTATTATTATTAGCATTATTATTATTATTATTATTATTATTATTATTATTATTATTAGCATTATTATTATTATTATTATTATTTATTATTTATTATTATTATTATTAGCACTAATATTTATTATTATTATTATTATTATTATTATTTATTATTATTTATTATTATTATTATTATTTATTATTATTATTAGCACTATTATTATTTATTATTATTATTATTATTATTTATTATTATTTATTATTATTATTATTATTTATTATTATTATTAGCACTATTATTATTTATTATTATTATTATTATTATTTATTATTATTATTATTATTATTATTATTATTCTTATTATTATTATTTATTATTATTATTTATTATTATTATTATTTATTATTATTATTATTATTATTTATTATTATTATTATTATTATTATTATTTATTATTATTATTATTATTTATTATTATTATTATTAGCATTATTATTTATTATTATTATTATTATTAGCATTATTATTATTATTATTATTATTATTTATTATTATTATTATTATATATTATTATTATTATTATTAGAAGTTATCATCGTCAGTATTGCTCACCGTTTTCGCAGTTTCTGATCACGTGGTTGTTTACTTCCTGTGATTTTGTTTTCTCTTTGTAACTGGCTGTTGAAATACTTGAAAACAAATAATGTTCGTGAGGATATGTAAAAAATAATTTTGTGTCTTGGCCACTTTGTTATTTTTCGTAGATCAATTATAAATTTGAATCTTTTTCTGCTTTAAAACATGATAATTACTTAAATATTTTGTTGAAATTGAACCTCAATAACAACACATAATATTTCAGATGATGGAGAAACCAATAATCAGTTATTAAAATCATGTAACGCACTAAACGGACGGTCAGAGCTTCGACTATGGATTCATAGACGCATGTAAATAATGTTCTTACGATTTGCGTGTGACAGCTTGTCAAACCGCCACAGATTATATCAATTTATTGATCAATCTGGAAAAGCTACTTAATGATGAAAGATAAATCTTACCTAAAACTAAGAATGATAGATTGACAGACAGACAGACAGAGCTTCTTAGAAAAGTTACATGAATGCATAAAACAAATGAAATTTCAGTCTTCATTGTTACAGACTAATTTCGATAACTGAAAAATGTTACTTCAGCTTTAATCGTGACAGATTCACAGATAGAATGTTTTGTAAACATTTCTCGGCTTATTTAATTTATTTTACTTCCCATCTCATGGCCAATAAGTGAAAGGACAATGCTTATTATAAGAATTCAGGGACACATCTAAAATAAATACTTCAGAATTCAGTTTAACAGACTGACAACAGGACATTACTACTTATAGAAATACAGGATAAATCTAAAAATTATTCCTCAAATATCAGCATGCCAGATATATGGACAGATATTAATATCGATGAATAGATGAATCTAAAAAGCGATACTTAATTCTTTATTCTTACGAGAGTAGAAATGCATGGAAGAATCTACAAATGCTATTTCTAATTCAAGCGTTAAAATCTATAGAATGACAGACTGTAGAAGCATCCTTGAAACTTAAGCCTGACAAACCAACCAAGGCACCATAATCTTATTCGTATATAAATGTGAAAATAGTATTTTACTCTTCAGACTGTAAGAGGTCTTATATTAATCCATGTACTCATCTCCAAATTCAAACTTCATTAAAATAGTCAGGGTTTTTATAGAGCTATATGTGTGCATATTAATGGTCCTTTTTAGACTAGAATTTTTAGAGATAAAGGAACACATACTTAGAGATAAAGGTTCTTGTAGAGATGCATGGAAACAGCTTACAATGCACTTTAGAAAAGTGTTACAAACCAACATAATTACAACTTACCATTGAGGTGCATGGATACGTCTAATAATGTTATGTGAAATTTATTTCAACAAACAAACGAATGCACATAGTGTCTTATAATAATTAGTAAAGAGATTATTTCTTGCTTTTTTATATTATATGTATAAGTCGTTTTTATCGTAAAGTTTAACTTATCAAGCAAAAATACAATACAAATTAATGTAGACATCAGTTATGTTCTAGTTTATATTTGTATTAGTCGTTCCTGTTTGTTTTTTAAGGTAACAAATAATCAATACTCGATTGTGGACACAAAATCGTAACCCTGTCCATCAATTACTTTCAATTTATAAGTTCGAGAATTACAAGGGATGAAACGAAATTAGCAGTAGGAATTCTTTTTCTTTATCACAATAGAAAAAATAATGTGTACAATATGAGTATTTACTTTGATTTATTCAAACATAAAATAAGGGCAAATAATGAAAAATCTTTGTATTTCTTTTTTTCATTGACAGATTAACATCCTTATAAAGAGTGATGATTTTCCAATTCGACAAAGAAGGAAGAAAGGTCTTGTATCTGTTTTAAATGAGTCTTGCCATATTTTTAGTAAAAATTCGATACGTTCTTTAAAACAGTTCTGTTTCAAGAAAAATGTAGATACTTTTAAAAGTATAAATGTATATAGTGTGAGAAATCCTATCCGAAAAAATAAACAGAAATACACATAATAAAGAACTTGTAAGTTTATAAAGAAAGTTGATTTGAATTACAGGAAAGTTACATTTTAACAACTGTATGCATGTACAGGAGAAAAGTACATTTGTGTAAATATTAATATCTTAAAGTACCGAATAGAATAAGCGTATTGTTGTATATGTTAGACCGTGTTGTCTAAAATTAACATGAGAACACACTATGAAAAGAGAAACAATATCAGTATAGTGGATCTGCATTTTCAATGAATTCTTTTCTAAAAAAAAACATATGCGAACACACCAGAGAGAAACCATTTTCTTGTAAAGTTTGTGGATCTGCATTTTCATATAATTCTCTTCCAAAAAGCCACTTGCGAACACACACGAGAGAAACCATATTCTTGTCAAGTTTGTAAATCTGAATTTTCAATGAATTCTTACTTAAATATTCACATGCGAACACACACAGGAGGGAAACCATATTCTTGTCAAGTTTGTGAATCTGCATTTTCACAGAATTCTGATCTAAAGAAACACATCCGAACGCACACTGGAGAGAAACCATATATTTGTCAGATTTGTGGATCTGCATTTACACAGGATTCTCATCTAAAAAGCCACTTGCAAACACACACAGGAGAGAAACCATTCCCTTGTAAAGTTTGTGAATCTACATTTTCACAGAAGTCTTATCTAAAAATTCACATGCGAACACACACAGGAGAGAAACAATATTCTTGTAAAGTTTGTGGATCTGCATTTTCAATTATTTCTAGTCTAAATATACACATGCGAACACACACAGGAGAGAAACCATATTCTTGTCAAATTTGTGGATCTGCATTTTCAATTATTTCTTGTCTAAATATACACATGCGAACACACACAGGAGAGAAACCATATTCTTGTCAAATTTGTGGATCTGCATTTTCAATTATTTCTAGTCTAAATATACACATGCGAACACACACAGGAGAGAAACCATATTCTTGTCAAATTTGTGGGACTTCATTTTCACAGAATTCTTCTCTAAAGAGACACATGCGAACACACACAGAAGAGAAACCATATACGTGTCAGGTTTGTGGATCTGCATTTTCAATGAATTTTAATCTAAAGAAACACATGCGAACACACACAGGAGAGAAACCATATTCGTGTCAAGTTTGTGGGACTGCATTTTCACAGAATTATTCTCTTAATATACACATGCGAACACACACAGGAGAGAAACCATATTCTTGTCAAGTTTGTGGATCTGCATTTTCGCATAATTCTTATTTTAAAAAACACATGCGGAAACACACAGGAGGGCAAATCAAGTGTTAGCCCCAAGAGTAGGCCCCTTGATCTTTTTAGATAAACTAAATTGAAATGAAAAAAAGAGAGAACCAATATGCTTGTCAAGGATGTGGATATGCATTTTCAATGAAATCTGATCTAAAGAAACACATACAAAAAAAACACAGGAGAGAAACCATATTCTTTTCCAGTTTGTGGATACGCATTTTTCATTAATTATAGTTTACAGAAACACATGCGAACACACACCGGAGAGTAAGCCATCTGACATTTAGTTGTAAGGTTCTCTGGGGATGGCTATTATACGATGAGACTAATAATAAAAAATTCAAAAGCTATCTTGCGAATATACCCGGTGAACCGAGTGCAAAAGATATATAAACAATTACACTTTAAGGGACGGTTAGAATCTTTAAAAATCTCTAGGCTAGAGTGTTTGAAGCAGCCGGTGAATGTCCGGCCTCAGGAAGGATACCTTATCACAGGCAAAAAACAGAAAGATAAAATAAATAAAGAGAGAGACCCTAATCTTTGTCAGGTTTGTGGATCTGCTTTTTAAAAGAATGCTCATCTAAAAGACCACATGCAAACACAAACTCACTAAAATGATAAAAAAGAAAGAAATTATATTTTTGTCAAGTTTGTGGATCTGCATTTTCAAAGAATTTCCGTCTAAAAAGACCACATGCAAACACACACAAAAGTCAGTGAATTACCTACTCGACACCATCTTCAATTGTCTTCAGTCTGTCTGTATTAGGGATTGTCATAATAACATGGCATTAGGATACTTTCCCCTACAACTAAACCCGTAACAAATATACGAAATAACATGGCATTCAAAGCACAAATATAATCACGACATGAATATACACTTGCTCAAGTAACAACACTTTGTTGGATATTCCTCCAGACTAGATGAATTCTTGTCTTAGAATCTGGTAAAACCAAGAGACCACAATAAAGATATATTATAACATAGTATACTTGTCAATTGGGAATAGAATAATTAATGTTCATAACGTCTTTACTAATGCAATGTCTGCAAAATAATATAGAACGTTAATAAAGTATTGGAATATCTACGTATCTCATATAGTGATAAGGTGTTAGCCACAGGAAGGGGTCCTTTTATTTCTGAGAACTTCGACCGAAGTAAAATGAAACAAAGAGAAATCATATTCTTCTGAAAGTTGTGAATCTGCATTTTTCAGGAATTTTCATCTAAAAAGTCACATGCGAACAAACAATTAATAACTAGACACCATCCTCGTCTTCGGTTTCTCTGTACACGGGTTTGTCAGGATAACCTGACATAAGGTTACTTCTACAATTAAATACTGACCAGATATTACAAAATTAAATAGTATTCGAAGCCTAAATAAGATCCTCTCGACACGGCTATACACTGGGTCATATGAGGAATGGTGCGCTTTTTAAAGTAATCTTACCCTAAGAAACAGCACTAAACTGCATACTCCACCAGACTAGATGAACTCTTGTTTTGGAATCGATAAGACCAAAAGACCACGGTTTCGAGTACATGTGATAATAGGCTAATTAAGCTCAGCTTCTTTATTGGCATGCGTGTTATTTTAAGATTTAACTTGTGTTATTTTAATGTGTACCAATCAAGAGTGCCCCTTTTCAAGAGTTTGATTTTCCTTACATTACAAAGCGAACTTCTGTCTAACTCTGTATTGTCCTCGTGGGGAAAATAAAAGTCCACAAAACGATGTGATGTTCATTTACTTCAACGCAGCAATAACACAACTTAACTATTCATTTTGAATTCTTTTCTTTTTTAAACTTTTATTTATATACAGGGTGTTTCAAAAGTCTTGGGCACATAACGATTTTTAATAACTCAAAAACTATTAGGAGTTGAAAAATAAACTTGGTACCGTTGGAAAGGTTAAAGTTTCAAGTTTTGTGGGGAATCTTCAAAGTTGCTCAATATGAGCACCATTCGTCACACGGCAGACATCTAGTCAATAGTCCATTTCCTGCCAAACGCGTTCCAGCATCTTCACGTCAATGGTTCCCACAACTGCCGTTACTCGAGCCTTTAG
The DNA here is from genome assembly GCA_963556195.1 of Sepiola atlantica. Lineage (NCBI taxonomy): Eukaryota > Metazoa > Mollusca > Cephalopoda > Sepiida > Sepiolidae > Sepiola > Sepiola atlantica. Next base: position 151,887,500 of record OY744525.1, read on the forward strand.
TTCGTCAATATCTCTTGGAAGGGGCGGCACATAGACTTGTTGCTTGACAAAGCCCCAAAGGAAAAAGTCACACGGGGTAAGATCTGGAGACCTAGGAGGCCAGGGCATGAGAACGTCATCACCTCGCCCAGATCTCCCAATCCATCTACCAGGCGGCCTTGTGTTAAGAAACTGCCTTACTCTAAGACTCCAGTGTGGTGGTGCACCATCTTGTTGAAAAATGAAGTCATCAGATTCTGCTTGTTCCAACTGAGCCATTAACCAGTCTTCCAGCATGTTGAGATAGGATTCACCAGTGATAGTTGCCTCTTCAAAGAAGAACGGTCCATAGACACCTTTCTTGGAAATTGCACAAAACACGTTCACTTTTGGTGAATCTCACTTGTGCTCAAGAAGTTCATGAGGATTCTCAGTACCCCATATGCGAGTGTTATGCTTGTTAACTTTGCCATTCAGATGGAAGGTCGCCTCATCGCTAAAAACAAGCCGGTCATCAAAGCCGTTATCTTCCAACTTCTCTTGCATTGCAATGCAAAAGTCACGGCGAAGTGGCTTATCAGTGTCCTTCAACTTTTGGACCAACTTGAGCTTGTAAGGTACCATTTGCAGTCGTTTCCTTAAGACATGCCAGACAGTTGCTGGAGCAAGCTGAAGTTCCCTGCTGGCTCTTCTCACTGATTTACGGGGGCTCCGCTGAAAGGCTGTCCGAACTTGCTCAACTGCATCTTCTGAAGTTGAAGGGCGACCTGTTCGCTTACTTGGGCACAAACACCCATCTTTCACAAATTTAGCATGCCATCTGACAATGGATTTCCTTTCAGGGGCTTCTTTTTTAAATTTCCTGCGAAATGCACGCTGAACACATGTCCACGATTCCGTCTTTGCAAATTGGAGGATGCAAAATGCCTTGTCTTGTTTAGAGAACGCCATTACTGCACCTGGAAAGATAACACGAAAATCATTAGTATGACCAAAAACTTGATTAAGCAAGCTTTAAAATGGCACCAGTTTCATTTTTCTACCTGGAATAGTTCATGAGATATACGCATTTGTAATGTTCCCAAGACTTGAAACACCCTGTATTATAACATAGTTCACACGTCAATTGGAAAGAGGAAAATTAATATTTTTAACTTATTTACTAATTTAACGTTTGGCAAGAAAAGGATGACATTAATGGAATATTCAAATATCTATGTATCTCATATAAAGATCAAGTGTTTACTCCAGGAAAAGACCACTTTATTTCTGAGAACTTCAACTGAAGTAAAATGAAACAAAAAAGAGAAACTGTATTCGTGTCAAGTCTGTGTGTCTGGATTTTTAAGTAATCTTATTTACCAAAGCGCATTTGCATACACTTAGAGTAGATAATCTGAATGTCTATTAGACACCAGCCTCGGATTTCTTCGGTCTCTCTGTATAATAGTTTGCCAAGCCACCAGATATGAGGATACTTCACATATGTAGGACACCCTGACCAATTATTTAAAATAGTAAGACAGCACATCAACCGGTTAGTTGACTGGAGCGACATCTTTATAATCAGATGGGAGCTTAGAATAACAAATAAGAAGACGTTGACAATGTTGGACTGATCAAAAGCAGTCATAACAACAAGACTAAATAAAATGTCCGCCTCTGGAAGTGACACTCCAAACGTTACAGTTCAACAATATTCAGCCATTAAACTTTTATAAAAAATACTACAACCCAAAATCTCTTATGATGAGAAAAAAGATCATACAAATGGTATTCATGTTACATACGTTTTGCATGGTTGCATGCGTTGGACGGTTTTAGATGTTGACTTCGAAACTAAATAATCTCTGACCAGGTATTTCGTCATCCCTCTTTTTCTCAAGTTTACTGTTATGACTTCGACCCCTTTTTCCTTGATCTTCCCTTGTTTACTGAACTTTGTACCTAAACTTCTTTACATCTACTAACCAACGAATTCTCATACATTTTTTTCAACGTGGACATAACATCAAAGTCGCTTGTTCTGCCAACATTTACCATATACTGTCCATATTTAATTATATGTAATGTATACCTATGACTAACCGGATGAGTAGCAAAATGTCATCCTTTACTGTAGATGTCCCCAGTTGTTCTAAATGCTACTTTCCTTAGTTTGCTTGTCTTTGGAATTATCTTCCTGCTCCCTTATTTTCAGAAGTGTTCAAACATGCTGGAATGTACATGTAATGTTAACAAATGCTTCCTATAAATCTAGACCTTTATCAGAGTAGCATCTGAGGTCTCAGTGACAATATGCCTTGTTTTGGCGTAAATAAAATGCTTTGAATGATAGAAACATTTTCGTATTTAAATGTTTTATACTTCTTGACTGAGCAACAAAGTTAATTTGATAAGAATAACTGCAGAAGATAACTACATTTTCCAATGGATGGAGAACATTGTTGCGATTGCAACTATTTTGAAGACCAGTTCTTTACCAATATTAAAGACTTGATTTGAAAATGCCACATGACCTGTCATATGTTACTTTACATATGTACATATATGCGATTATGAAGGAATATTCTGGGTTTTTTTTTTCAGATATTTAAACTTGTAAAAAATGTACAATACTGTTAAGTGGAATTACTTATATTACAATTATACTTGTCGATAATATTATTTCAGCAAGAAGGACACAAGAACAAAGATGTAAACATTTTTTAACTTACACTGTTTAAATAAATAACTTAACTTCTCAACTATGTCTTATCTCTTACCTCAATTTATTTTCTAGTCGATAACATATCACATATGATTATCAAAATAAAAAATCATTGTTATCATCACTTTGTTCAATTACTTTTATTTTTAGTTCTTGTTGGTTAATTTTTATTCAAATTTTACATTTATCGTTCTGTGGCGTCAATAATATTAACGTTTTTAGTATCTTACAATTATGGCCTAACAAGTAATTTAGTATCATTAAATAATTCGTCAAATAAACATACATGTATATGAAACTACTATTTTTTCCAAGACAACAATATTAGTTTCAAATGTATCTATGTTACCGTCTTGATAACGACTAGATAATGAAATATGGCATCTTCAATTGACAAAACTAATTTTCATCTTCTGTACTCAACTCTTTATTAAAATATATGGAATTGAATTTATATACTGAAAATTGTGGAAAAAATTATATCATGAATCTGAGGCAATTTTTTGTTAAATTAAACATTGTAAATATAAAATATAAGTTATATATCTTTTCAATTCTTTTATACTTTGTAAATATGAGTTCATTTAAATACTTTGCATTGTTTTAAAGTTTCAATTCGAAATTTCATTTGGTAGCTATAAATCAGCAAGCTTAATTAGAATTCTATATAAGATCAAATTAAATTAAATATGAGAACCAAATAATTTAATACTAATCCCATGCTTTATTAATTGTATACATATATAACAATAATAACAATATATTTTTCTATTTAATTTAAGTATGGCTAAAAGTAGGATTATCACAATCATTTGCTGCAATTATATTCGATTATTTTTATTCCATTTTGCTTAATTAATATTCATGTTTTATTTCGCTTAGTTTCACAACATTATACGTTTAATGTGTGCTCTACATATTTATTGCGAAACAATTTCATACCAGCAAATACTTCAGCAAATGATGTTTTATATTTGTAAATCTGTTTTAGCTATTGTTACATGATAATAATATGTATTTTCTCAGATAGTGTTTATAAGAATATATCCTCATGAAACTGATTACTAAAATATAAATGTTACAATTCTTTTTATTTAATTCTTATATATTTTTGTGAATATGGGTCTTTTGTATTGTTATCATTCAGGTGGAAAGCGTCTTTTCTTTCTGATAAACATTAAAATCTATTTTGAAAACATGATATAAAAATAAAGAGAATGAATTAAACATTCCTTGACATCAATTTTTGTAGATTATATATTTTTAGAGTAAATACATACGAGAGTCGGAGCTTCGTAGTCCCGGAAATTGTGCATGAACTTTGGCGTAGGTCAATTGATTAATTGAAGCAGCCAAACACAGCAGGCAGATTCCTTTTTCACAAGAACTCACCCAAGCTCTTAGTCGGGCATACAGAAAACCAAGCTATTGTTACATCACAATAATATGTATTTTCTTAGGTAGTGTTTATAAGAATATCTTCACTTTGCCGATTTATTTCCGACATATCTAATAAAACTGATCACTAAAATCAAAATGTTACAATCACTTTCTTAAATTATTTTTATTTTTATTTAATTCTTATATAGTTTTGTAAACACGAGTCTTTTTCCTGTAAATCATTCAGGTGAAAAAAAGCGTATTTCCTATCTGATAAACATTCAAATCTATTTTAAAAAGATAAAATGAAATAAATAAAATGAAATGATCAAACCGTAACTCCTAGTTTTGTAGATTAGTCATGTTTAGAGTAAACCAATGTGAGAGTCGGAGCTTCGTATTTTTGGTTGTGCATAAAGTACTAACTCGCAAAATATGAATATTAGTTTTATTACTAAAAATAAGTTCAATTCTCGCACGTGAGAATGTAGGAAGATTCCTTTAGATAAGCACCCAAATTGAAATGAGGCGAGACCCTCTGTGAGAAGGAACAACCACAATTGTGTTAACTTCAAATCAATTTTACAAGCAATAATTTATATATACAACAGAAAAACGGTGATTGTACATAACTGAGGTTAGATTATGTTTGTGAATAGGGGATTCGCGATAACATATCTGGTTAATGATGTTCGAGTTACTGCTTGCACAGATAAATCTTTACATTCGAGCTCTTTTCTCCTTTTCAACCCAGAGAAGACAATGGCAGAAAAGCCTTTACTTCCACACTCAATCACTGCCTCTCTCCACTAAAATTCTCGCACATGAGAATGTAGGAAGATTCCTTTAGATAAGCACCCAAATTGAAATGAGGCGAGACCCTCTGTGAGAAGGAACAACCACAATGGTGTTAACTTCAAATACATTTTACTTGGCAAGCAATAATTTATACATACAACAGAAAAACGGTGATTGTACAAAAATAAGCCTTTACTCACACACTCAATCACTGCCTCTCTCCACTAAAATTGAAGGTGGCGAGGGGCAAGGACAATCATATGCTACAACTGGAAATTATATCTCCGTCGCCCAGTCCATCAGCTTCCCCTTTACATTTTGCCACGAAGTTGGGGACTATCGATGATTGACCGCCATGACGGCACCTGGTTGTTACCCAATCCCACATATGCATGATTTCGCTTAGTCGATGCACGGCTGTAAACCTTCTCCAAACTGAATTTAGTTAAGCGTTACACTCAGATCTAAGTAACAATTCTATTCAGAGCTTTCAAATTTTTAACTAATGCTTTCGGACAGTACTTTTCATCGGTTTATGGACAAGGTAATATGGGATTTAGATTTCAATATAATTACATTGACGATATTATAATGGGTAGTACCTCACTGGCGCAACATATGGTAAATCTCCGTCTTCTTTTTGTACGTTTTAAGTAGCAGTACTACGTCAGATTACACCCTGCTAAATGTGTTTCTGGTGCAATTTATCTTGTCTTGGGGCAAGTATTTAGCCTAGAGGAAGTATCACCATTTCCTGAAAAGATTAAAGCTCCTCATAATTTACAGTCATTAACTTCTCTTTAACTGCAACATTTTCTCAGTCTATTAAATTATTATAGACGCTTCATCCCATGCGGATATTCTTCTCCTTTAACCTAAGAAAAACAGTAAAAAGAAGGGGAATAACATTAATTGGAAGCCTTTTACAAGGCTTAAAATAAGTTTGCATCACCACCTAAATTGCAATCATTTCTTTTCACGTCAACTGACATCTGCTGAGCCACGATGTAGTACTTTTGGGCATGAACCTCTAGCTATTTTGTAACGGAGAGCGGCCGACTGACGTAAATGCAGACACTTGTCGGCGCCATTCAAAGAGGCAGCGTCTGGTATGTTGTGTGTGTGTGGGGGGGGCAAAAAGAAAGAGGAGTGGGAGGAGAAAGGCGTCAGAAAGTCAAATAAGGTTTTTATTTGAAGATCCAGGCAGCGGCGTCGAGAGAGATATTTATGCAAATTAAGTTCGTTTGCATGCGTCGCATGTTTTTCAATAAGAGAAGGAAAATGAATATTCGGTCAGAGACGTGGAGATCGTTCTGAATGTGGGATCGTAAAGCGAACGAAAGGAAAGAATAGTGCTGGATTTTTTTATGTTGGACTGAACGACGTTTTTTTTACACTGGAGAGAGATATAAACATTCATTTGGACTTTATCTTGGCGACACCTCTGTTTAACTGTTCTGATACTATCTCTTTATTTTATCTACAAACCTCTAGCTATTTACTTTACAATTACACATTTTTGCTAGTCTTTACATATGTAAGAATAACCTTTCAATTCAAGTTGCAGTTCCCACTCAAATATCCAAACACTCCATCTAAAGGCGTTTTGTAAAGATTATTTGTTGTAAATTTGTTTTTCATCCCTTTTTTAACAAGGAAACATTACATTTGTATTCTTATTTTACAAACAGGAAACAATCTTACACAAGCAAAACACTGTTTTCAGAATGTTATTTAAGGATCGGCATTTTTCGCTTTCTTTAGCTGCAAAAAGGTACAACTGTCTAACTCACCCCATAAACCATCTAACTCCTCTTTTGGCATGCAAACAAACATGCCGTTAACTGCATGCTATGAACGTCTACAATAAGATTTTACTATGCAAGATGTCAACTTGCCTATGTTGACCTACGTTCAGTCTTACAAGATAACAATTAAATAAACTTACCCTTATCCGACTGACAACTACTCCTTGAATCAAGCTTACGATTCAGTGAAAACGTTTCCTTTGGTTAAAATGTTCAATGTTCATGCATTGTCTGCAAAAAGTTTCATTTTTTTTAATGTTTGTCTTTTCTGTCAAAAGCAGTAGTTGTACAATAGAGTACAAGGACTCAAAAAAGCTCATTCTGTATATATATATATATATATATATATATATATATATATATATATATGTATATATATATATATAGTCTTACACAGTTTTTCTGGACAATCTACTCGTCAACCACTGCATGTAGTGGTTACGTAATTGTCTTTTGGAGGTGTATGCACGTTTACCTCAAATACATCCTTGAATTGATCCAAGATCTCATTGGGTTTCTCAGTGTTCAATTTATCTACTTGCTCTATTTTAGCAACCATCCTGAACTGATCCTCGTTAACAGTAAGGTGTCTCGTCTGTGGGATTGCAGTTGCTCCGAGTAGAGGGTGAAAGTCTTTCTTTCCCACTACACATCTGGCACCATATTTCTTTCCAGTTTTGGGGTTTCTCATTTTAACTCGACACTCCCCCAATGGTTTTACTTCTGCCCTGTTCCACATCACCAGAATTTTATTTGAATGTTCAATAGTTTCCTTTTTCACATGCTTCACATTCAGTATATTGAAGGTTCAATAGTTTCCTTTTTCACATGCTTCACATTCAGTATATTCACTGAAGCTCAACTGTCCAACTGAAAAGCAATTGGTTTCCCTCCTACCAGCATTTCTGCCTTGATTATTTCCGACATAATCCCATTAACCCTTCCATTTTAATGCGACACTGCCCACATCTTCCTGTTCCGAACAACTGCTACTGCCATATTGACGTGACTCCACTGACCGAACCCGATTTTTCTTTGCTGACTTACATCTAACCGCAAAATGGTTCCTTCCTCCACACTTATAACAGGTTTTTCAACGTGCCAGGCACAACCCTCGTTCGGACTCATGTTGGAATGTACATGACTTGCGCCCCCCCCACTCTTTTCTGTATTGGGTTTCACGTTAATTCTGTTCACCGTCTCCGGTCATGAATATCTAGACTGTTGTGCAGCATTTTCCGACAATTTACAGATGTTTATGCACCGTTGTAAGTCTAGCTGTCTCACTTTCAGCATTTCTGCCTGCGTTTGAGGCTCATGCATTTCCAGGACTATTTGATCTCGAAGAATTGTGGCTGCACACTTATTGGAAAAATTGCATGTTTTGCTCAACGTCCGGAGCGCGGTGTTAAACGCTTCCAATGATTCCCCTTCTTCTTGCTTTCTTTCTTGAATGACAAATGTAGCGTTCATATGTTTCATTTGTTTCCCCAATAGCATATCCATCAAACGCTTGGATTATTTCGTCAGGGGTTCTTTGTTCCTCGGGTGTTGTAAACTGGAATTCATCATAGACTCTCAATGTTTCATCGCCTAACGTCTGAAGCATCAAAGCCGTTCAATATTGTACCGATTGCTTTGCTAAGCACGTAATAATGTCATAATTCTGTCATTTCCACTTAAAAGGCTTCAATTCTCAGATAAATAACTCCCAACCATACACAGGGGCTGCGGTGGCCTTATGCCAGCCACTGTTTACGTCCATTATGTCCGAGTCCGCCATCTTTTCTTTTAAACACGTGTGTACAAATCAAACAAGAATAATTATTTACTTATCTGTTTTTGTATTTTTCAAAGAACTCTTTTGTTCTCTTTCCTCATCCGGGGTCCCATAGAACATTGCTGCCGCTATGTTGCATGCTTCATTCAGTGATGTGTGTGCATACAAATAGCATGAATACAGAACGTGGATCTATTCGAAGCCATCTTTATTTAACTTGTTCCTTGTACGCATGACAACACCCCACTTAGTACCCCATGTAACATAATCTGCAGAAAAACATGCTTGAAATGTGTAAATATGCTAGAATATTTAATATTTGTATCATTATTTTTTTTACTCTTTAAAATAGAATTAACGTTAAAGTAGGTAATCGTTGAGATTGACGTCTCGACAGATACTTTGAAAAGACGATTAAAAATTGTGTATAGCCAATAATAGTTTTAAAGGTAATTACATGATTAACGTTTTGGAGTTAAAATCAATTTAGTATTACGTAGTAGTAGGAAGGAAACACGTTTTGCGTCATGAGCGGCAAGTGATGAGTTCAAAGGTGCAAACAGAATGCGATACAAAATTCTACATAGACGATAAAAATCGTTTTACGTTGTTATTTTTTTATATTATTAAATGAGGAACTATTTCCAGTTAAAATCTATTTAGTATTATTCATGTAATATGTTGCCTGCTTCATTCAGTTATGTGTGTGGATACAAAAAAACACGAAGACAGAAAGAAGATCTATTCGATCCCATCTTTATTTAACTTGTTCCTTGTGCGCATGACACCACCGTTTACGAGTAAACGGTGAAGCCCGACTTAATGCACCATCAGCTCTTCCAGCGGTCCTTGCTGCAGCTTCCTGCTCCAGCTCCTTCCAGCGGCTACCGCTTCAGTTTCCAGCAACGCCTGTTCAAGCTCCTTCAGCAGCTCCTGTCCAGCTTCCATCGGACAGACCTACCCGGGGCATCTCGTCACACCTCAGGGACGTCCACGTCAATCTCTGTGTCACATCATCCCATGTTCCAGATTCGCCCCATTCCTGTTGACCCAGCCTTTCCCGCTGTCAATGTTCTGGAAATATCCATCCTGCTGTCCAGATTCCAGCTTCTTCATGCCAGCCTTTCCTCCCCCCAGTGACATTATGCTTCCAGTTACGTCATCTCTGATATTTAAGCTTCTATTCTCACGTTATAACCTTCATGGTAAATGTTGTAGTATCAGCAATAGAAATCTAGCTAGCCCTCATCCCACTCCCTTCCCATATCCCCTCTTCCGGTTTCGGGCTCACCGTCAGGAGTTCCGGTTTGTACACCTAAGTAAATAAACGTGTTTCACTTCAGCCTCCTTGTATCTTCGTCTAATCGACATCAATCAATGTATACGGATATCACAACATGGTGTCAGAAGTGGTTGCAAATAAGTTATAGACATCTACAGTTATCGTAGAAAAGTCGAACAACAACAGAGAAAAAAAATAGAGAAGATAAACAAAAAAAAAAAAGAAACGGGTCAGCAGTCTACACGTGGAGACGGTAAAAGAGGAACTCAAAAGTCACGGTGTAAAGTGAATCTACAAAGTCACGGACATAATATAAAAAACAAAAAAACAAGCAAACGGAGAAACGCTGTCGAAAAACGCCAGAACAAGACCCTGTGAAGGTAGGCGATTCGCTATTCATATCCATATTGTTATTGTTGTTTTTCTAAACCAACAACAACAACAAAATAATTTATATACAAATACCGTACGCTAATAACTCAAGTTACACAAAAAAAAAAAATAATAAAATAATAATAATACGTATTCTTTTTCATTTCTTCTACGTGTACTAATTCACTTTATCAACAATGGCCTGTCAATTACCTCCCCCGTCTATGGATTGGCAGAGTGCCAATTTACCAAAAGATTTCGACAGATTTGCTCGACAGGTTATGTTGCACTTTAACGGACCTCTCAAAGATGCAAGTGAAGACGTAAAAGTGAATTATCTGTTGCTATGGTCGGGAATAGAAGGCCAAGAGTTGAGTGACACATTTGAATTTGAGGCAGGTGAAGCGTGCAATGTAGAACACTACATCAAGAAATTTCGCGCATATATAGAGCCGAGGTCAAACTTCCGCGTCGCGAGATACCAGCTCCTACAGTGCCGGCAACAACCTGATGAAGCAGCCCACGGATTCTTGAAGAGACTAAGGCAAATAATAAAACAGTGCGAGTACGATCTCCCCTCGAGAAAACCCTTCTGGTCGACCTTTTTATTTTTGGACTGAACATAAAGTCCACACAAAAGGCATTACTCAAAGAAGGAAAGAATCTCAGCATCGCAGAAGCGCTACATGCTGCAGAGACAGAAGAGGCAACACTGAAGCAGGTGGAGGCAATACAAAACACATATAGAGAATAAAAGATCCCCGAGGAAAGAACAGAAGATGCCCACGCAATAAAGACGGGGAAGGAGTACTATAATAAATGTTACTTCTGTGGAAAAGGCCATTACAGAGGTGAATGCCCAGCAAAAGGAAAAACCTGTGGGAAGTGCCGGAGGACAGGGCATTTTGCAGTTGTTTACCGCACCAGAGACACAAAAGACTCCATTAATAAGCACGATAGACCTCCAAGATCGGCAAAACCCCCAAGATATAGAAACGCTCACAACATAGCACACAGCGACGAAGAAGACGACGACTTGCCAAAAGAGGCATATTTCCATACCATATCAGCAAAATCGCATACTCCAACAGATGCTAGAGAGGCATCTGCGGAATTAAGAATAGGAAACAACAGATCCCAAATAAAAATAAATGCAAAGGTGGACACAGGCGCTATGAGCAACCTTATCCCTTGGGAATACTTAAAAAAACTCAAGCATGTACACCTTCAAGACACTCCTATCCGACTATTAGCCTTTGGGGGTGTTCAAATCGACCAAGTGGGCGTATGTCACCTAGGAGTCAGATATGGTGACAAGTTCACAAGTACCAACTTCCATGTAGTAAGAAGTGATGGACCCGCGCTACTTGGCCTCCAGACATCTAGGAAACTAGGACTGGTGACCCTCAATTTTACAATAGGGACCAATATACCAAAACAAGACCACACCACTTTACCCGCGGCAGTACAATCAAAACCAGAAGGAGATACGAAAGAAAGAGAACGGATACTCAAGGAATTTGCTGACATATTCGAAGGCATTGGCTGCTTGCCAGGGGAGTACAGCATCAAGATTGACCCGTCAGTACCCCCAGTAATACACCCACCCCGTCGGGTACCAATAGCCTTGAAAGAGAAATTCAAAGCAGAGTTAGACTCCCTTGTAGCTCAAGATATAATAACCCCTGTAACAAAACCGACAGCCTGGGTCAACTCTTTTGTATGCGTCACAAAAGCCAATGGATCTGTCAGACTATGCCTGGACCCTAAGGACTTAAATAGGGCAGTGTTGCGGCCACACTTTGTTACACCAACATTTGAGGAAATCATCTCCAGACTTCATGGAGCAAAATGGTTCTCAATAGTGGATGTGAAATCAGGCTACTGGAACATGAAGCTGGATAAAAAATCAAGAGAACTTACAACATTCATCACTCCTGAGGGACGCTATATGTTTAAGCGCTTCCCAATGGGGGTCAAGAGTGCGCAAGACGAATTTCAGCGAGCCATGTTTGAGACCTTTGGGGACATTAAAAATGTCCTCTCAATATCGGACGACACCGTTATCGTTGGATTTGAGGAGGATGGAAGCGATCATGACATAGCACTCAACAAACTCCTAGAAAGAGCTAGGTCTAAGATCTGCAAATTCAACCCGGATAAATTAGTGGTCCGCACGCAAGAAATCTCTTTTTTTGGCCACATTATATCAAGGGATGGAATAAAACCAGACCCAAAGAAGACAGAGGCGATCGTCCAAATGAAACCACCAAAAGACGAAAAACAATTAGCAAGCTTTCTTGGGCTAGCAAATTATTTAAACAAATTCTCGCCACAACTGGCAATGCTGACCAAGCCACTCCGAGATCTTCTGTCAACAAAAACTCAATTCATCTGGACTGAACAGGAACAGATGGCTTTTAACAGCATAAAAGACGAAGTAGGGAAAGCAATTGTGCTTAAATATTTTGATCCAAAAGCGCCAATAAATATACAGGTTGATGCATCATCAGCTGGACTGGGTGCAGCCCTCATCCAAAATGGAATGCCGGTCGCTCTAGCAAGCAAAACCCTGTCGGGGCCTGAGACAAGGTACTCGAACATAGAACGCGAAATGCTAGCAGTGGTTTTTGGGCTGGAAAAGTTCCATCACTATGTATGGGGCCAAGCAGTGACAATAATAACTGATCACAAACCGCTAGAATCAATAGCCCTAAAGAATCTTGTTAATGCACCACCAAGGTTAGCAAGAATGTTACTTAAAATCCAAGGCTATGATTTCACAGTTAAATACAATCCAGGAAAATCCATTCCCATAGCCGACTGCATGTCCAGGGTGTCACCAATCCCAGGGGAACCAATCAGGGATGTAGACATCAACATACATCTACTTAACGCACACCTGAACGCATCCCCAACTCGCTTGCTAGATATCAAGGCAGAAACACCCAAAGACCCAGTATTAAAACAGCTCACCAGCACAGTTATGTCTGGATGGCCAGAAAATCGATCCTGCTGCCACTCTCACGTACAAGCTTTTTGGAATTATAGGGACGAAATTGGCCTCCAAGATGGAGTACTCCTTAAAGGCAACAAAATCATCATACCTCGCTCACTTCAACCAGACATCCTACAACAACTACATTCATCCCACCAAGGGATAGAGAAAACCCGCTTACTGGCCCGAACAGCAGTGTTCTGGGTCGGTATCAACAAAGACATAGAGGAACTAATTAGAGACTGCTCCACATGTCAGAAGTACCAACCCAGTCTCCCATCAGAAACACTACTCCAGCACAAGACCCCTTCTTACCCATGGCAGTATGTCTGTACCGACATCTTTACCATGGAAGATAAGGAATTTTTACTGGTGGGGGACCATTACAGCCGCAGCCCTTTCATACGGCGTCTCCACTCGACGACATCAGCTGCAGTAATCCGACAAATGAAGCTCCTGTTCGAAGAACGAGGTGTCCCGGAGGCAGTATTCAGTGACAATGGGCCCCAGTATTCCAGTGCAGAGTTTGAAGATTTTGCCAAATCGTACAACTTTAGGCACACTACCTCGTCACCACTCCACCCCCAGTCAAACGGGTTCGCAGAAAGGATGATGGGCGTCTGTAAAAAGTTGTTGTTGAAAGCACGAGAAACGAACACAGATACCCACCTAGCAATGATGGCGTACAGGGCCACACCGCTATCAGCTCAAATCAAATCCCCAGCAGAACTACTGAATGGAAGACCCATGAGGACCCCACTAATGTCGAAACAACAACTAGGGGATGAACAAACAAAGCTAGAGTTGGAGAAGAGCAAAGAAGAAACAAAAAAGTGGTATGACCGAAAGAATAGCCATCAACACACACAGTTACATACCGGCCAACAGGTTCATGTTCAGGACAAAAGAACCAGACTCTGGGAACCTGGAAAGATTGTGCAGATCGCAGCAGAGCCAAGGTCATATGTAGTAAAATTCGCCAACGGTGGAATCCATCGCAGAAACCGGCAGTTATTAAGGCCAACAAAGGGAAAGGCGGACAACACGAAATGCCAGCACCAACGGAAAACTTGTTGTGGCACACACCGAGTCCCTTACCCTCACAGCACTATCCCAGCACAGGGACCACGGCCAGCCAGTGGTCAACCATCAACCATCTCAAGCACACATCCACCAGTTCCATCAACACCTGCCAAACTACGTAGGTCGAACAGGACGAGCAAACCCACCCAGCGGCTCGACCTGTAACAGAACAAAATGAACTATCTCCCCCACCCCGAAACCTCTCCAGCCCATCACAGCCCAACGTACTTCTCCTTTAATACAGAAGGGGATGTTGTAGTATCAGCAATAGAAATCTAGCTAGCCCTCATCCCACTCCCTTCCCATATCCCCTCTTCCGGTTTCGGGCTCACCGTCAGGAGTTCCGGTTTGTACACCTAAGTAAATATAGTGTTTCACTTCAGCCTCCTTGTATCTTCGTCTAATCGACATCAATCAATGTATACGGATATCACAACAGTAAATAAAACGGTTCTTTTACACTGTTCGTCTGCGTTTGTCCTCTCTTCTTTGTCATTGCCGTAATTTGCCAATGTCTACTTTCTTAGTTATAAGACCGATCACACCAGAATAGTGGCGCTTCCAAAGCGTCCGGCCAAGAAAACTCCCTAGGTGACCGGACTCTGCAACAATATGATCCACTATATAATCCTTATAGATTCGAGGATGTCTTACATTTGACATATCCTTTTGTATTCAAAAGTGATTAATAAAATCGACACTATTTAAAATCCGAATAGCCAATGAAATTATGTAAATAATAAACACACTTAAATTTCTTTTCTGTAGCCAATAAAGAAGTTGTTGTTTCCGTATTTAATAATGAAGAAAAATGTTTTCCTACGTTATTTTTTACGTAGCTGATAAAGAGATTGATGTTTTCTTAATTTAATAATACTAAAATGTAATAACTGAAATCGCACTTTTCGTCAGTAAACTAGAGTTATCTTCCATACATCGTCGTCAGTGTGTTCAAATTAACATCAGTCTAAAAGACCAAGGTCTGTTTTATTATTCTCCCAAATCAACCTGCTCCTTTACTGGGAGTTGGATTTTTACCATATTTTGACTGGACTTAACTTCACTGTTTTGAAAGGTAATGGAACACAAAGTTGACTGCAAAGCTTCATCGAGTTTGATACATAATCCTAGAACGTGTGGAGCATGCTTGCTTCGAAGTTGATTGTTAAGCTTCACCGATTTTGATACATAATCCTAGCTCATATGAAGACTGCTTACTTCCCAGTATATTGACAAAACGAAATTAACTTGTAGATTGATGCCAGTGGACATACCATCAATGTCGGTAATAACGTAGCATATGAAAAGAGTCTATTTTTGAACAAAGCCATCTGTAAATTAGACAGCTAAACACACTATTGTTTTGTTGGAGTATTTATATGAAACAACACAGAATTCAAAAGGAAATCAGTGTTTCAATGCACCTTATAGTAACGTGGATGCAATTCATCTGAGATGTTTGAGAACAAGACATTGTAAATAGTCCCATAATGCTTGGGAGTTTCGATGAAATCAATAGCGTTAAAGAAGTTGAAATCAGTGAATCTTTCTTCAAGATAGAAAACATAAACAAGGATGAGCTTTAGTGTTCCGGGTTGTGCAAAGAGTGATTAACGAATGCAACATAACAAACACAGTCAAACAGAGAGATAGCAAAATACTGTTCCAGATAATTAGCTCTTTTTTCTGGAACACTCATCAATTGGCTGTTTGCTAATTTGTTGATTTGTCTCTAATAATGACTTTTTTATTTTCAATGCCATCCGATGATGACGTCAAAGAAATAGGTCAAATCTTGATTTGAACAATTAATTATGATTTGTTGATTGTGCGATTAATTCAATTTTTGCCAGCGTAAATTAATTTCCGTGATAATTATGTCACTTTAAAAGTTTGTATCCAGTGTTTGAAATAACAATATATGTAGATAACAATATATGTAGATAATACATGATGAAGAGTGAAGCTTATGACAGCCAGACACATTTTCTCGACAGAAAAGCAGGAATGAAAAAAACAGAAAGGCTGATTCTCTATATCTATAAGAACATTTTGTTAAATGTTAATTGACCTTTATTTAGTAAACAAACATTCCACAAATTTATATATATTTTTCAGGCAGCAGAGAATAATTGCCGTCATCATGGTGAAGAGTGAAGCTTATTACAGACAGATACATTTTCTCGACAGAAAAGCAGGAATGAAAAAAGATGTTCTTCTTTTGGTGCAGTCGTCTCTCGGATAGGAATGAGCAGGTCGGTCGAAGGCCGAGTCACAATAAACCGCAGTGTGGTTTCTGCGCTACTAATAATGACACCCTAAGCACGAAGTTAACTGGTCTAATAGCGATCCCACATCGCCACATGCCAGTTATATCAATGCTAACTTTTCTGACACCTCTCGGTGGAACAGAGCTCTCTGCTTGGAAAAGATTAAAAGGGAATGCTTTCACGGTCTGTATTTGTACTGAGAATAAAGATACCACTGCAGAGGTTGCCATCATTGTTTAGGGACACCTGCATTTAGTCACATTTCCTACTCAGCACGAACTCCAGCTAATTGTCGGGCGTGTAGTCTGAACATGTGGGGCCATTTTCATTGTTTGAGCGAGAAAACTATGTAAGTGCTTGTATTGCAGGTCGGCGTTTCTGAACAATGATGGCAAAACTATCACCGGAAAGATGACCAATAGATTGAGGAGCGCAAAGATGTAAAGCCTAAAAGTAGAGACTAACACATATTGGCAGGAATAATAGAAGTCCACCACTACCATAGCACACAAGACAGACCACCGACACACAATGCCCTGATTACCATGTAACGAAAAACACAAACCACAATGTTGCATATGTCGAGATAGGCAGGCCTCCCACCTATGCTACACTTTTCATGTCCCGTCAAGCTCAACAGGGTCTTATTTTCTTGCTGATCGTAGAAAGTCTATTCACTTGGCTTTGACTTCGCTAGTTAGTAGGTGGAGACAGCGGGAAAATCGTTGATCCGTTTGGGTACATAACTACTTAGTAATTGTTTAATTGAGTACCCAATGTTTAAATGTCGGAAGTGTGTGATCTGTATAATTTTCAGCATTTATGGTTTTCAGAATCTGTGCCGGAGGCTTATACGTGAGTATCACCATCTTTGCAGTGAGCCAGTCCACAACACTTGAGGAACTAAAAAACGGGATGCACATAAAAAGACAATAGTTTTTACTGTAGTGTGTCATGATGTCAGGCATAAGGACTTCACACGAGCGGAAGAAACGATCCACACATATCAATAGGTAGCTTTGCCTCTGGCACATTGTGAGTGGGTCTGTGATGTCCAAAACGTTCAGTACGAACCAGAAAAACGGTGTGAGTGCAGATATGTCTTCCAACTTTGGCCTTTTGACATAGAACACAATTACGAACAGTGCCAGAT
The DNA here is from genome assembly GCA_963556195.1 of Sepiola atlantica. Lineage (NCBI taxonomy): Eukaryota > Metazoa > Mollusca > Cephalopoda > Sepiida > Sepiolidae > Sepiola > Sepiola atlantica. The sequence goes on from OY744525.1 coordinate 151,905,113, forward strand.
ATCAGCTTTCATGAGGCTAGACAAATCCGCTGGTGACCAAGCAAATTGAAGCATTAGCTTTAGGATGGGAAATGTTATGGAGTAGAAAAAACAGTGTCCATTTTAAGCATTAAGGAAGAAATGGACATATTATTTTGGTGCTGATGTTGCAGATAACTGCCAAGAGAGTTTTTGAAACACCTTCTCTGGACAGCTTCACAGATGTCTCGTCATCATTTAAAAAATTCTGAAGTTGCTGGTAGTTTTCTATTCTAAAAATTCCTTGTAATAAACGCACATGAATAACAGAGAGCATTTATGTCATGAGACATGGTGTCTGCCTAGACGTTCTCATTTCCTTTGATGAAGCTGACATCTGATGTAAATTGTAAGTAATACAGGGGTCTGGTCTCATGTAGGGAATATTTGTCTGAACATTAAGCTTCATCTCTCATATTGATCAGTTAACTTTATCTTTCTCATGGTCTCTTTGTCTTACCAGATTCCAGGTCAAGAATTTATCTAGTCTGGTAAAGTATCTAGCTATGCTTATATTTGAGGTTACATTACTTTAATGTGCACCCTTCCTCATATGAGCCAGTGTATAAATGTGTTGAAAGGAACTTATTTGCATTTAGAATAGCATGTTATTTTGCATTTGGTCCGGGTTTATTTGTAGGGAGAAGTATCCTTATGCCAGGTTGTTATGACAAACCCTTGTACAAAGAGATCAAACTACTCAAGTAATATAGTGTATAGTAGACAGTGTTTGCATGTCTTTTCAAAGTGACTTTCTGTGAAAATGACGATTCACACTTTGCAAAATGGGAATAGGGTTTCTCACTAATGTTGGTCTGCATTTGTGATATCAAGACCGAATTATTAGCAAAATATGTCCAACACACTCCGCGAGAATATGGTTTCCGTCCAGTGTGTAATTGTCAGCATCTTACATTTGACTGAAGCTAACACTTTGTTTAATTACGATTTAAATTTATATTTGAGGGCTGTTTTAAGGCTGCTATCTGTATTTTATTACATCTCGGTCTTTCAGGTATTTTTCCAAATATTTAAAAGATTTTTTGTTCATTATACCATTTGCTCCTACTACAACCGATATATTTCTTTCTTTCCGATACCATGTTTCGAAATCATTCATAAGGTCCTGGTATTTTGTTATCTTTTCTCGTTCATCTCCATTGAGGCCAAAGTCATTTGTAATGGTAATAATGAGCACAATCTTTCAGGTTTGTTCCATATAACAATGTCTGGCTTGATGGCTCTGTCTTTGGTGTATCTGCCCTCCAATGTGTTGTCATAGTACACTGTCACCTTTCCGTTTGAGGTTATCGGGGAAAGTTCATGCACTCAGTGTGTCTTCACATGAATATGGTATCTTTTTACATTATTTTAATTTAGTTTATCTAAAGAGATAAAGGTGACCCCTCTTTAGGCTAACACTTGATTTCCCTATGAGTAAAATTTTTATCAAATTTTCTCATGCCATATCATCTGTTTTGGGGTTATTTAATTCAAAATGCAGCATTTATATTAAAAGTTTATATACTTCAAATTCTTTATATATTCAAATATTTATTCATGGTGTCTTGTTTGGTTGTTTTGTTATACGGCATATCAACTCTTTTAGGGCTGTTTAATGCCCAATCCATGTATTTAATCAAAAGTGTTAATTTCTTAAAATATGTGTTTTTTTCTTTGGTTGTTTTATTATGGAATATCGACCTATTACGGATCCAGTATTTTGCTAAAGTTGTTATGCTTAAAGTTCTATATATTCTCAAATATTTATTCAGTGTTTGGTTTTGTTGTTTGGAGTGAATAATTGCTGTTTTTGATTTAGATTTATTGTTGTGTGGGTATTGATATGGTTGTGAACATATTGATGTGTTTGTGGATGTATTGTTAATGCTTGTGGGTGCACTGTTGATAAGGTTTAAAATCGAGTTTCGTATTTTATAAGCACTGTAGCTTGTGTTCTCATAGATTCATGCTCTGCTGAACTGAAGTCTCGTTGTAAGCAATTGTAACTATGTAAGTTCAGTGTTATTGAAGGTAGTTCTCGTTTTGCTGGGTGGAAATGTAAGATTTCTCTCCATGATTTAGAGGTTTAATTCTTCTTTCTATATTGTGTTTTGGCATACACTATCAAGAGTACACGTTTCCTCTTTAATCTATTGTATCTCCTGTCTCTAATGTCTTGAATTTGAAGTAGTTTCTTTCTGCATCATTAAAGGCTTCAGTTCGGTGTTTTTGCATGTGAACTTTCAAAGTTACCTTGTGAGAAAATGATGATCCACACACTTCACATGAATGAAGTTTCTCCCTTTTTTTTTCATTTTAATTTAGTTTATCTAAAGAGATCAAGGGGCCTACTCTTGAGGCAAACACTTGATTTCCCTATGAGTAAAATATATATCCGAGGGCTCTCTTAAGGATAGATGTGGTTCCTTTTAGGGCTGCTTTCTGTACTTCCCTACAATTTGGTTTTCCGGGAATTGTTTCTAAGTATTTACTTAGATTTTTTTTTCACCAGACCAGTTGCCCCCACTACAACCGGTATGATGTTTATTTCATCGAGGGACCATGTTATTTTTAGATCATTTTTGAGATCTTGGTATTTTGTTATTTTTTCACGTTCGGCTCTATTGAGACTGTAGTCATTTGGGACGGTTAAATCAATGATGAGAGCAGTTTTATCTGGTTTGTTCCAGATGACAATGTCTGGTTTGATGGCCTTGTCTTTTATGTATCTGCCCGCCTGTATGTCATTATCATAGAACACTGTCACTTTTCCATTCGATGTTATGGGTGGGGGTTCATGTTCCCAGATGTTCAGTGATCTTTCTAGCTGCATCTCTCCGCAGATCTTCCAATGTAGGTATTTACATACTTTGTTGTGGCGGGCAGTGTAATAGCCATCAGCCAAAAGGATCTTGCATCCAGACATTAGGTGGCTTGGACTTTCGATGGCAGAGTGGCAGAACCTACACTGGTAAGTTTTTTGTAGACCCGCCATTTTTTAAATCCATTAGTAAGTAAGCCTTGGTATTGTGCTGCTATTAATATCCGTTCCTCATCGAACGGGAAGTTGCCACTCTTGAGCCATTGTAGTGAAGCCTCCTTGTCGATATATCTCTGGTTGAGTTCTTCAATGAAATTTCCTGCTCTTTTATTATTTCGCCATCCTTCTAGTCTGGTCTTCAGCTCCTTTTTCGTGTACTCCTCCCTCTTCTTGCGTGCGATCAGGGTTGCTGGGTTGTTATCATCTTTGCTAGTGTTCTCCAGTGTGTTTCCACTGAAATTATCGGCTAGTTTTGTTGTTGAGGTCTGCGGAGGAAGGTATTTGGTGTGATGTTCATTCACCATTCTCATTTTTTGATCACAGGAGCTCTTTATATATTGTCCCACACTGACCATTGAGGCTCGGTAGGCATGATTGATCTCAATGAGGCCCAGACCACCTACTCTTCGCGGTAAGTAAAGTCTGTCCATACACTGATGTCGGTAAATGACTTTATTTAAGGCAAGCATTTTCCGAGTTTTTGTGTCTAGTTTGTTGATGTAGCCTTGTGGCCAATCGATAATGCCGAACCCGTAGGAGACGACAGGTATTGCCAGTTGGTTTATGGCAGTTATTTTATTTTTTGATGAGAGTTCAGATGTGAGGATTTTTTCAGGCGCTTAATATATTCTCTCTGTACCTTCTCTCTCATCTTTCCGTGCTCTAGCATCTCATTCTCTTCTACTCCAAGGTATCTATAGACAGCATCTTCTCCTAGGTCTTCAATAGAGCCAGTGTTAATATTAAGATGTTCCGATGCTGTCTTTTTCCCTTTCTTTATTGTGCATTTAGCGCATTTTTCGAATCCAAACTCCATGCAGATGTCTTCTGTGTAATTTTGTACAATTTCTATCAGAGAGACTATTTGTTTCTCAGATTCTGCATAGAGTTTGAGATCGTCCATAAAGAGGAGATGATTTATTTTTTATTTTCATCCTTCTTTCTGCCTCAGCTAAGGTTGTATCCAGCATTGGATCGTTTAAGTAGCTTACTCAGTGGATCCATTGTGAGGCAAAAAAGAAGCGGTGAGAGGCTGTCCCCTTGGAATATTCCTCTCTGAATCTTAACGTTTGGAGTCTGAATTTTTCCTTCCATATGGTGAAGCGTGATTGATGTACGCCACCTGGTCATTTGCATTTGTAGGAATGACCTAATATCTTCGTGGACATTGTACAAGTCCAAACAGCGGAGTATCCAGGAGTGAGGTATACTATCAAAGGCCTTTTTGTAATCAATCCAGGCCATTGATAGGTTTCTCTGCCTCTTTTTACAGTCCTCCAGGATTGTTCTGTTTACAAGGAGTTGGTCTTTTGTGCCAAGTCTTTTCCTGGTACATCCCTTCTGCTCACTTTCAAGGTAGTCGCCGACAGCTAGATGTTCATATGTTGCATCAGCAATAATCCCTGTTAGCAGCTTGTAGGCTGTAGTTAGGCAGCAGATAGGCCTGTATTTGTTAACCAAATGGGTCTCCTCACTTTTGGGAATAAGGGACGTGTTGCCTACAGTAAGCCATTCCGGTGGCTCCTCATCACCAGTGATGATTCTATTGAATGCCTTGGCATAGTGATGATGAAGTGCTGTCAGTTTTTTTCAGCCAGAAATTTGGGATATTGTCAATTCCTGGGGTCTTGAAATTACTATATTGGGCTACTTTCCTGCAGACAACTTCTTTGGTAATTTCCAGGGCTGGCATCTTTGGTTTCTCCTTGTTGTCCTCTTTAATGGTGTTGATCCATTCTTTTTCCTGGTATTGTTTGGGGTCCTCATAGAGTGGAGAGCAGACTTTTATTTCGTCTCCTATGAGGCTCCGATACACCATCCTAGGATTAGCTGCAAAGAGATGATTTATTCTTTTTGACTCATATTTTTTTGTTTTGTTTTTTATTTGTGCAGCTAAGGCTTTTATTTCAGCTTGATGTTCTGCTATCTTAGCTCTAAGCTGTGGTGGGCTTTGAAGGGAATACTTTGTTTTAAGTTTCTTCACCTTCTTTTTCAATTTGTCGCCTGGGTGTTTGCCTGTCAGAAAGGTAGATATTTGAGCGGTTTCTTTTCTCAGACTATCAATCTTTTGTTGGAGTTTTCTCTTCCAGGCTGGCTCATAAGCTTTGCTCTTCAAGTTTCCCTCCTTTTTTCTTTCTTGGTGTTGGGGTAAAAGTTTGGATTTCATGAACAATGCTGCCCCAAAAGTTGCATGGTTTATCTCACCAGTGTGTGTTCGCATGTGAAATTTCAAATAGTCTTTTCGTGAAAATGATGATTCACACACTTCACAAGAAAAAAGGTTTCTCCCCAGTGTGTGTTCGCATGTGAAGTTTCAATTGTTGCTTTTGTGGAAATGAGAATCCACACACTTGACAAGAAAAAGGCTTCTCTCCAGTGTGTGTTCGCATGTGAAGTTTCAATATATCCTTTCGTGCAAATGATGATTCACACACTTCACAGGAAAAGGGTCTTTCCCCAGTGTGTGTTCGCATGTGAATGTTCAAATTTTTACTTAGGGAATATGATGATCCACACACTTTACAAGAAAAAGTTTTCTCCCTAGTGTGTGTTGGCATGTGAAGTTTCAATGTTTGCTTTTGTGAAAATGAGGATCCACACACTTGACAAGAAAAAGGCTTCTCTCAATGTTTAGTTTTACTTCAGTCGAAGTTCTCAGAAATCAATGGGCCCCTTCCTGGGGCTAACAAATGATCTCTATATGAGATACATAGATATCCAAATATTCTATTAAAATTCTACTTTATTTCTCAAACATTGAGTTAGTAAAATGTTAAGAATAATAAATTTCTTCTCTCCCCAACAGACCAGTCAATTATGTCAAAGTATTTCTTGTGGTCTGTTGGTCTTACCGGATTCCAGGACAAGAATTCATCTAGTCTGGTGGAGAATCCAGCACGTGGTGTTACTTGAGGTAACATCACTAAGAGAAGATGCACTATTCCTCGTACAAGGGGATCTTATTTGTGCTGCGGATACTATGTAATTTGAATATTTGGTCGGGGTTTACTTGTAGGGGTAAGTATCCTCATGTCAGGTTGTCCTGACAAACCCTTGTACAGAGAGACCGAAGACACTCGAGGATAGTGTCTAGTAGGTAATTCAAACTCTTGTGTGTGTGTTCGCATGTGAGGTTTCAAATGTTGATTTTGGGAAAATGCTGATTCACACACTTCACAAGAATAAGGTTGCTCGCCAGTGTGTGTTCGCATGTGAACTTTCATTTTCTTCTTTTCTGAGAATGAGGATCCACACACTTCAAAAGAAAAAGGTTTCTCTCCAGTATGTGTTCGCATGTGAAGTTTCAATTGTTGCTTTCGTGAAAATGAGGATTCACGCACTTCACACGAAAAAGGGTTTTCCATTTTTATTCAGTTTACTTCAGTTGAAGTTCTCAGAAATTAAGGAGGCCGTATCTGAGGCTCAAACTTGATCTCTGTATGAGATATATAGATATTCGAATATACAATATATAATGTACTATTAAAGTTCTCTTTTATCTTTCAAACGTTAATTAAAAAAAGTTAAGAACATTTATTTTAATATTTTGTTAGGGTTTACTTGTAGGGAGAAGTATCCCCATGTCACATTGTCCTGACAAACGCTTGCACAGAGAGACTGAAGACCCTCGAGGATTGTTTTGTAGGTCATTCAAACTCCCCCAGTATGGGTTCCCATGTGAAGTTTAAATGTCCCCTTTCGTGAAAATGATGATCCACATATTTTACAAGGATAAATGTTTCTTCCCAGTTTGTATCCGCTTTTGAAGTATCATGTTTGTCCTCTTGTGAGAATGGAAAATGTTACAATGTGACCTTAACATTATCTTTTAGTTTAAAGAACGATCTATACACTTTACAAGAATTGGTTTCTCTTTTTTCGTTTCATTTGACATCAGTCGAAGTTCTCAGAAACTGTTAACGTTGCCATCAGTGAAAATAATTATCCACATAATTGACAGCAATAAGGTTTCTCACCAGCATGTCTGCATGTATTTCTTAATTTGAATTTACTGTAAATAATCGATACACTTAACATCAATCAGGTTTCTTTTCATATTGTCTGTTGATAGATATATTGAATCAGTTTTTATATAAAATGAGTACTGCTCAGATTAACGGAAAATATTCAAATTCTTTCTATAAAGCAATTTCTGTCTGTTTTGCAAGTTTTAATTATTCAATTATCTGATATTTATTAATTCAGAAAAAGAAATTCTCAGAAACAGTTACTCTCCTTAATATATATCGGTAAAAATTGTTTTTAGACTTATATTTCAATAGAATTGTAAGTAAATGCTTATTAACTCATATTTTGAGTAGAAACATAACTTGAATTTACTTTCGACAGCCAAATAAATGTTGCTTCTTTCAATTTTATCCGTTGTTAGACACATACTGAGCAATGTTTCTACCAAATGTAAAAGAATTGCTGTCATCAATCAAATATCAATATATCCATCTCATTACCCATAATCCTTGAGTAGCCTTTGGCCTTTATAAGTGATGACACATTTAAAAGAATTGCTATATTTACTTCAGCAGAGTTCTCCTCGGAATGAAGAATTATGTATAGTCATTAATTGAATTTATTTCTTCTGCTCCACTCCAACTAATATCTGTGAATAAAAAATATGTAAAAATATTGGATAACATTTATATATATGTTTATATATATATATATATATATATACATATATATATACATATATATATATTAAAATTAGTCACAGAAGATTTTTTAAATGAAGAATTCAGGTGTAAAAAGTTAAATTCAACTTTTAAAATGATATTTTGAAAAAGTATAATTCTATACATTCCAGTGTAATAATCTAATTTTATATTTTTTAATACTATTATCTAAAAATATAATCCAACATGTACAAGTGTAGAAATACAATTTTTACTTTTAAAATCCTATTTTCAAAGAAAATAGTGATACATTTCCGGATTTAATAAACAAATTTAACTTTTTAAATCCTATTTTAAAATGAAATTATACTAAATTTGCCAGTGTAATAATTAAAATTTAACTTTAAAAATACTATTTAAAAAAATCCTATATTTACAAGCGTACAGATAAAAGTTCACTTTTAAAATCCTATGTTACCAAAAAAAACAATCCTTGATTTTCAAGTGTAATAATTAAATTACACTTTTCAAATCCAATTCATAAGACAGAATAATACTATATTTTCAAGTGTAACAATAACATTCACTTTCACATTTTTATATTAAATAAGAATAATCATCCAACATTTGCAAGTGTAATCAAATTAAACTTTAAATATTCTATTATAAAAATGTATAATACTACATTTACTAGTGTAATACTAATATTTACCATTTGAAACCTTACTAAAAAATAATACAATGTTTACAATTGTAAAAATTAAATTAAACTTTTAAAATCAAATCTTCAAAATGAAATACCATGCATTTACAAGTGTAATTACTAAATTTGATTTTTCAAATGCAATTTACAAAACAACTTATCGGACATTTACAAGTGCAATAATTATATTTAACTTTTAAAATCTTTTTTTCAAAAAGCATGATTCTATATTCTAAATTGTAGTGATTTAATTTAACTTTTAAAATCCTTATTTTGAAACAATAATCCTACGTATGCAAATGTAATAATTAAATTAAACTTTTCAAATCTTATTTTCAAAAGGCATAATCGTATATTTGCAAGTGTAATAATTTAATTAAACTTTTAAAAGACTATTTTAGAAAGAACAATCCTACATTTGCACGTGTTAAAACTTTTAAAATCACATTTTCAAAAACAACAATTCTACATTTTAAAGTGTAGATATTACAGTTAATTTAGGAAATCCTATTTTCAAAAAAATAATCCTACATTTGAACATGAGAAAAATAAAGAATAATGCTACAAGAAATATTTAATAATTTGAACATGAAAAAAATAAAGAATAATGCTACAAGAAATATTTAATAATTTGAACATGAAAAAAATAAAGAATAATGCTACAAGAAATATTTAATAATTTGAACATGAAAAAAATAAAGACTAATGCTACAAGAAATATTTAATAATTTGAACATGAAAAAAATAAAGAATAATGCTACAAGAAATATTTAATAATTTGAACATGAAAAAAATAAAGAATAATGCTACAAGAAATATTTAATAATTTGAACATGAAAAAAATAAAGAATAATGCTACAAGAAATATTTAATAATTTGAACATGAAAAAAATAAAGACTAATGCTACAAGAAATATTTAATAATTTGAACATGAAAAAAATAAAGAATAATGCTACAAGAAATATTTAATAATTTGAACATGAAAAAAATAAAGAATAATGCTACAAGAAATATTTAATAATTTGAACATGAAAAAAATAAAGAATAATGCTACAAGAAATATTTAATAATTTGAACATGAAAAAAATAAAGAATAATGCTACAAGAAATATTTAATAATTTGAACATGAAAAAAATAAAGAATAATGCTACAAGAAATATTTAATAATTTGAACATAAAAAAATAAAGAATAATGCTACAAGAAATATTTAATAATTTGAACATGAAAAAAATAAAGAATAATGCTACAAGAAATATTTAATAATTTGAACATGAAAAAAATAAAGAATAATGCTACAAGAAATATTTAATAATTTGAACATGAAAAAAATAAAGAATAATGCTACAAGAAATATTTAATAATTTGAACATGAAAAAAATAAAGAATAATGCTACAAGAAATATTTAATAATTTGAACATGAAAAAAATAAAGAATAATGCTACAAGAAATATTTAATAATTTTAAAATTATACATTACACCATGTTAATTTACATAAAATTTAAAGAAATGCTACATTAACTTTTTAAACGCAATTTTCCAAAAGTACGATCTTACATTTACAAGTAAAATGATTAAATTTAACTTTTAACATCCTATTTTCAAAATCAATAATCCTACATTTGAAAGTGCTATAACAAAATGTAACTTTTTCAAAAGAACTAATCTTAAATTTACAAGTGTAATAATTAAATTTTTTTTAAAGGTACTAATCTTACATTTATAAGTGTAATAATTAAATAATTTTTTTAAAGGTACTAATCTTAAATTTATAAGTGTAATAATTAAATCAATTTTAAAAGTGCTAATCCTAAATTTACAAGTACAATAATTAAATTATTTTTATATTTAAGCATGAAAAAATTCAATGAAAATTTTAAAATCCTATTTTAAATAAATAATCATACAAGAAATATCAAATAAGTTTAAATTCATATATATTACATCATGTTTATTCCCATACAATTTAAAGAAATGCTACATTAACTTTTTAAACATAATTTTACAAAAAGAGTAATCTTACATTTACAAGTGAAATTATTAAATTTAACTTTTAACATACTATTTTCAAAATCAATAATCTTACATTAGCAAGTTTAATTATTACATTTAAAGTTTAATAACCTATTTTCAAAAATAATAATCCTACATTTACAAGTGTAATAATTAAATTAAATTTTTCAAAGTACTAACCCTAAATTCACAAGTCTAATAATTAAATTAAATTTATAAATCCAACGTGTTAAGAGAATAATCCTACATTTGCAATTGTAATAATTTATTTACTGTTAAACTCTCATTTTCTGAAAGAATAATCGGACATTTGTAATTGCAATAATTAAATTTAACTTAAAAATCAGGGTTACAATAGACACCATGTAAAATAACAATATCACGAATGCTAAATATTGATGCAAATAGATCATGTAGCAAAAAATTGGTTACATGAGAATCGTTATTTTCTTGATAAGTAATCGAATATTTTTCATTAAATTTGTGATAAAACTGCTACAATAATACCAAAAGTAGTTTTTTAATATAAACCACACCAGTCTAATTTATAATCACACATATACATAAATGCATGGAATGGTTAGTATATGGCACAGTGCGTGAGATTCTGAGGAGCTGAGGGCCTCCCAATGCATTTGTGGGCGTTGTGCCAAACTTGCGCTGAAATTTCGGGAAAGCAGGAAAGTTCAACAAGAGAGATTTTGTACTCGGTGTGATCGTGACACCAGAGCTGACAAGTGAAATATAAATTTCAAACCAATTCAATGACAGGTCTTAGTTAATGGGGTCACAGATCAGATATATTTGAGTTAAACTCAAAACATATTTCCCGAGACGCAAAGAAGCAGGTGCACCTCGACTGGTTCTGTCTCCTCCTTCCTTTCTCTCTCTCTCTCCTTCTCTCTCTCTTTAGCTAGTAAAGAGATTTTAACAAAAGAGACAGGGTTCTGAATTTGGACCGGGACACATGCGTTTTGCTGCGTTCCCTCCAAGTTAAAAAATGTGCTTTGGAAGAAAATAAATATACATTTTTATATCAAAAAGTAAAAATGGTTTGTTCCATTATTTACATAAGGTTCTTTTGCTCCACAATGGTCCCCAGCCAGTCAACCAACCAATCTCAGAGGCGGACGACAGTGACTATCGTCAGACGATGATTGCTCACTGGCAAGGACAAGACGAGACATTGCACATCCATGCACATGTTGTAACATTTCGCCACGATTCGTCTCTAGGATAAAAGATCCAGTCACATGGATTCCGCAACACGTTCTGAAAACGTCTGCCACAGGTAAAGCAGCTCTGTCACAAGTATATGGGATTAGTGGATCAGCATGACAAAACTTAATTCATCCAACAGGAATATTGAATGACTGCACATGACTAATTTCTAATAAATGGTAATGGTCAATTTCTAAGAAATAGCCTGAAAGATAAACAACAAAAATAAACAACCAGAGCATTAACGAAAAGTGGGTGAACTAGCATAATGTACAGTTAGAATACAACAAAAAGGCGTATGCTTTTATAATAAAATACACCAAATCAAATTTATACACTTCTAAATACACATAAAATAAATACATACATATATGGAATGTTTAGTATATATAATTAGTGTATTAGCATGTATACAGAATAAAAAGCCAACTGATATTTAAATGGCTGATATTTCGGTGGGTGCGGATATGAAGAGACCCATGCTTTAAGGATCTATTCTGACGATATGGCCAAACTAGTTCATTCTTATATTCGTAATAGCCGTGATTATGGCATTTCTAAACACAAGATTTTCTTTTAATTTATGCTGCACTATAGTGATCCTAATAAGTTTTGCCTACTATCTTTCTGTGCGAGTCTTTTCAAAAGGATCCTTTGTCCTCTTCTGCCTTTTATGTCAATGTCTCAGAAGGAGATATTAGAACCACAAGCGCATTGTAGTGTCTAATGCTATTCTTCTTTCCACATCGTTTGAAATATTTCAATGCTGTTTTGTTAATTTTGATATCATGATTGACTTCATCAGTAATTACTTTGCATGTGGCTGTATTTATCTTTAGTCCCCATTTGTAGCACACATTTTCTAGTTCTTTAGTCGATAATTGTAACTTATAAAACACAAAAGACAGTCGGGATCACATGATGTATGGCATATCTCCGTGAGGATGAAACTGGCTCAAATTTGCAGCATCATTCATTCAATTTCCAGATAGTTGCTGAAAATTGTCAGGGACAAGATGAAACCCTGTCTCAAACTCACTTCAAACTTGAACCAGTCTATTAAGTTGGTATCAATTAAACTATAAATTATGTATTGGCATACATGTGTGTAAGGATATCTTTTTTGTCGATCTTTTAAGAAATATGATGTCTTTTCCAATCTCCAAATTTCTACAGAGATTTTATGGAGCATATCTACCATCCTTTCACAACATTCTTTAAGTTAAAAACAAAGAGTTTATTTGTGCTTGACCTTCAGACTCAAGAATGTGAAGTATATTTTCATCGTGAAATAATACAATACTGAGATGAGCTTGGAAATGTTTTTTTCCATAAAGTGATTACTTGATCTATTTGTACCACATTTTTAATTAACGAATTTGTAGGGTATTACTAGTTTATGTTTTTGATGTAATATCCACAAATTCCATGTATCTAGGACATTTCAGACAGATTACTGACACACTCCTTATTCATCCGAACTAAGGATCAGCTATCTCTGGTTTGCATATTCATTTTGAATAAAAAATTTGAAAAGAGATAACTACAATTTATTAACACTTTTTTGAAAAGATGACATTTTCGAGTAAGGGAATGTTTTGTAACTGTCTTGTGATGCTTCTGACTTTTATAAGAACACACACACAAATTTTAACTCGTAGATAATCGAAGGCAAAGAAAAAATTATTTCACAAGAAATCAAATTAAATCAATGAAACATTAAAACTTGGGTATCTCCCTTCTTTATTTATATATCGGCCATGTTTCTTTTCTTTGTAAACTTGTTAGCGTTTTGTGTGTATGAAAATATGAGATTCTACTTTTTTAGGCAATTACATGTAAACACCCTGAAAAACTTTGCAAAAAGAAAGAAAAAAAACAATTATTTTAGAATTTAGAGTGGGGATTAGTTTCAGATATAAATTTAATATAAAAGAATTCCCTATTTCAGGGCCATTTTAGCGTTTTAGGGCACTTAATCATTTTTCCTATGAGAGATACATTATGTGCGGTTTTCCTGTTTTTTTTTGGGGGGGGGGGGAGAGGGGGGGTTCTCTTTTTTTAGGCGATTATGTGTAGTTTTAAGACGGGCTTTGTGAGAGGATGGGGGGCTTACCACTTTGAGTTCGGGTTAGTGGTAGGGCTAATGGCAATTAAGTGTGAACACCCTGAAAACTTATCAGAAAGAAACAAAACAATTATTTTAGAATTTAGAGTGAGAGATTATTTTTACATATATATAATGTAGAATAATTCAGCATTTCATAGCCATTCTAGCGTTTTAGGGCAATTAATCAATTTTTTGTATGTGAAATAAATCCGGTTCGTTTTTCTTTATGAGCGTCTCTTTTTTTCTCCTTTTTTTCGACGATTGTGTGTGATTTGAATGGGGTTTTGTTGGATGTGGGTTTTGCCACTAAGACTTATGGTTAGTGATAAGGTTAAGGAAGGGGTTCTGTTTTAGATGGAGGTTGCCATTGCTTAGTGTTAGGGTTAAGGAAGTTTTTTAGGGGGTGGCTCTTCACTCAAATTTAAAGTTTATGGTGCAATACGTTCAAGAGATGACATTTTTAGGAGGTGGGTTTGTCACTCGAACCTAGAGTTTGTGGTAAAGTAAGTATTTATTTTATATCAAGTTTTCAGCTATAAAAAATATTTTAAAAATTGCACTAAAAGGCAAGAATGGCCGGGAAATAGGAGATCATTTAACATTAAATTTATATGTGAAACTGATCCCTCCACACTTTAAATTCTAAATTATTTTTTTTTCGCCAATACGTTTAGGGTGTTAACACGTAATCGCCTAAAAAGTAGAATATCAACATTATTTTTTCAATTGCTGACTAGAAAGTAATTACGACTAGAAGTTCAAAAGTTGAGTGAAAACCAGTATTTCTTGAAGTATTGTTTATAAAAGAACCAAAAACGGCATTAACCTTCTTAAGCACAAAAAAGTATTTTTGTCTTTTTTCCCCCCAAAAACAAGTCCGTAAACGAATTTTACAAGGCTTTATAAGCTTTACAAATCTAGTTTATAGTTAGCTGCTGCTGATTGATTGTTATATCAGCAATACTAGCAGCCATTGTTGACTTTTGCTCCAAAAAAGACAATAATTTTTCGGATTAGGTAATTAAAAATTACTACTAACGAAAGACAAAACAACATACAATTATAATTTTAATGCATAAAAAAGATAAAAGATTGATTTATTTACTAGTTGGGGAACGAAAAATAGTTTTTTTAATTTTGAAGAGAGATAACTACAAGCTCTTACCACTTTGTTTGAAAAAATGACATTTTCAAGTTAGGGAAATCTTTGTAACTGTGTCTTGTGGTGCTTCTGATTTGTGGTGTTTCTGACACATACACTCGTAATTAAAGTCAAAGAAAAAATTATTTCACAAAAAATAAAATCAAATCAATGAAATAGTAAAACTTGGGTAATCTTATTTCTTTATTTATATATCGGCCATGTTTATTTTCTTTGTAAACTTGTTTTGTCAGCGTTTTGTGTATGATTACACTTGCTATAACTTACTGTATTAAAAGTTTGTTTTCATGTTTTACGAAAACATACGTTTTTCCATAAAAATTGCCTGAGAACAATGACAGCCTGGCCAAACCTATTTTACAGTAAGTAATAAGAAACTGCATTCGCACAAACGTGGGATAAAATCAATTATTTGAGAGAAATAATATGTTTTGTCTTAAAATTAAATTGTAATGTATTTTTTAAAATATAAAAATGTTAAATTCATTCTGAACGTTTTACCCGTCACGGCCATATTCTTTCGGATTATTTTTTCTAAATTATCGACTAGTAATGTTAGACGTTTTTATTTGTACTTTTAATTCCATTACATTCTGTTAAAAAGTGTTTTCTTTGTGCAAAACGAATGTTCAAAGTTATTTTTAATTTAAAAAATGCTTATTAAAACAATCAAACTTTTTGTGCAAAAAGTAAAAACAAAGAAATTTGTTTGAGAGCATGGGAGTCCTGCTGAAACCCAGTTAATAATTAGCAACCATACATTAAAAAATTACAATTGAGGGTCCTTTATTTCTATGTTCCGTTTCAGATCTGTTACCAGAGTTTACCGAGTCAGTTAGAACTCATCTATATGAATAACCTTTTTTAATAGTTTGAAAAATATCAATAATTTTTCTCTTAGAAAATTTGTTCTTAAAACCATTTTATCTGCTGTAAAAAAATATTAAATAAAGTATTAAATATTTCACCTCCATTTTGTCAAAAATTGTTTACGATCGATTCAATGGGAACATTTGAGAATTTCATAGTTTGAATTAAATATCAGATTATCGAAAAAGAGAAAACTTTTTCTAAAAATAAGTTTTATTTCCTTTTTTTATAATACAGATGGGGGTGCACTTAGGTATTAGTATTATTATTCAAATGATTCTTTAATTAAGAGACCAACGAAATTAATCTTTTTAAGAAGCTACCCACTAAAAACGAAAGCCCCACTATTCAAGGGAGACAACTTTTCAGCCACTTTCTCTTTAAAAATAACAAAATAATAATGTGTAATTTATTATATAGGATTTTATTATTAATGGATGTTATTTTTTGTAATTATTTTTTTCCAAAAAAAAAGAAGGAATTAAAAAAAAATGTTATTTTTGTCATTTAGGCGGCCAAAATTGTTTCAAATCAGTTAGAATTTGTTCGCATGTGAACTCTCAAATTATGAGTCACACACTTTACCAGAAAAAGGTTTCTCCCATGTGTTCGCATGTGAAGTTTAAATTTTGGGTTTTGTGAAAATGACGATGGACACACTTGATAAGAAAAAGGCTTCTCTCGTGTGTGTTTCCATGTGAAGTTTAAAATATTGCTTTAGTGAAAATGCTGATTCACACACGTCACGAGAAAAAATTATTTTCTTTTTCTTTTCATTCATTTGCTGAGGACGGGGCATTCTTCCAAATGCCATACGATCACCCTCTATTTACAGACTCCAACCGAGAGCTCTTTTCAGGATTCTAGGGGTTTCCCTTGAGTGCAGTTGTTTGGATTTCTTTTGCACTTGGTTCACCAGGTATACTTGCTAATACTTTTTCAAGTTCTTCTTCATGGGTCCAGTGGCTCCTATGATAACTGGGACGATGGAGATCTCTTTGAGGTTCTAGTTTCTTTTCATATCATACATTAGACCCTGATATTTTGTTATTTTCTTCCTTTCAACTCTATTTAGGCCCTTATCATTAGGGACACTGACCTCAACCAAAGTTGCCACTCTCTCTCTCTCTCTCTTGTTCCATATGACAATGTCAGGTTTGACAGCTGCGTTTTCCAGATAGGTAGCTGTGGGGATTTCATGGTCATAATGGATAGTGTATTTCTCATTCCCCACAGTTCTCTCAGGTAGATGTTCCCAGTGCCTTCTGCTACATCTGATATTCAGTTTCTTACAGATGGTCCAGTAGAGGTATCTGCACGCTCCATTATGTCGTGCTGTATAGGAGCCATCTGTCAACATGATTTTGCAACTCGATATCAGGTGGCTCACACTCTCCACTTCAGTGTGGCAAACCCTGCACTTGTTGTCCTGACTGAGACCAGCCATCTTTTAAAACGCATTTGTCATCAGGCCCTAGTGTGTGTTCGCATGTGAAGTTTCATGTGTTGCTTTTGTGAAAATGTTGATTCACACACTTGACAGGAAAAAGGTTTCTCGCCAGTGTGTGTTCGCATGTGAACTTTCATATTTTGCTTTTCTGAAAATAAGGATCCACATACTTCACAGGAAAAAGGTTTCTCCCCAGTGTGTGTTTGCATGTGAACTTTCAAATGATTCTTTTGTGAAAATGAGGCTCCACACACTTCACAAGAAAAAGGTTTCTCCCCAGTGTGTGTTCGCATGTGCATTTTCAATGTTTGCTTTTTTGAAAATAAGGATCCACACACTTCACAAGAAAAAGGTTTCTCCCCAGTGTGTGTTCGCATGTGAAATTTCAATGGTTGCTTGTGTGAAAATGAGAATCCACACACTTGACAGGAAAATGGTTTTTCACCAGTGTGTGTTCGCATGTGAACTTTCATGTTTTTCTTTTCTGAAAATGAGGATCCACACACTTTACAAGAAAAAGGTTTCTCCCCAGTGTGTGTTCGCATGTGAAGTTTCAATTTTTCTTTTCGTAAAAATGCTGATTCACACACTTCACAAGAAAAAGGTTTCTCCCCAGTGTGTGTTCGCATGTGAAATTTCAATGTTTGCTTTTGTGAAAATGAAAATCCACACACTTGACAGAAAAAAGGTTTCTCCCCAGTGTGTGTTCGCATGTGAATTTTCATATTTTGCTTTCGTGAAAATGCTTATTCACACACTTTACAAGAAAAAGGTTTCTCCCCAGTGTGTGTTCGCATGTGAAATTTCAATGTTTGCTTTTGTGAAAATGAGAATCCACACACTTCACAGGAAAAAGGTTTCTGTCCAGTGTGTGTTCGCGTGTGAATTTTCATTTTTTGCTTTTTTGAAAATGAGGATCCATACACCTCACAAGAAAAAGGTTCCTTGCCAGTGTGTGTTCGCATATTAACTTTTAAATATTTTCTTAGGGAATATGATGATCTACACACTTCACAAGAAAAAGGTTTCTCCCCTGTGTGTGTTCGCATGTGAAGTTTAAAACAGTCTTTTTGTTAAAATAAGGATTCACACACTTTACAAGAAAAAGGCTCCTCTCCTCTGTGTGTTCGCATGTGAATTTTCACTGTTTGCTTTTTTGAAAATGAGAATCCACACACTTTACAAGAATAAGGGTTCTCTCCTGTGTGTGTTCGCATGTTAAGTTTCACATTTTCCTTTATTGAAAATTATTATCCCCAGAATTCACAATGTTTTTCCGATGTTTGTTTCAATTTACTTCCGTCGAAGTTCTCAAAAATCAAGGAGACCCTACCTGGGGCTAAATCTTGATCTCTATATGACACACATAGATATTCGAATATTCTATTAGATTTCTCTGTTATCTCTCAAACGTTAAGTTAGTAAAGAAGGTAAGAACATTTATTTTACCTTTTGTGCTTCAAGTTACTTTGTTGGAAGTTCTCAGAAATCAAGGGGCCCTTTTTAAGGGCTAACACTTCATCTTTATGACATACATAGATATTCGAATATTCTATTAAATACTATTTGAACTGTCAAACATTAAGTGTGTAGAAAAGTTAAGGACTTGTTCTTACCGGATTCCAGGACAAGAATTAATCATGTCTGGTGAATTATCCAGCTAAGTGCTGTTACTTAAGGTAACATTATTTGAAGTAGATGAACCATTTCTCTCATGAGCAAGTGTGTAGCCGTGTTGAGGGGATCTTATTTTGGCCTCAAATACTATGTTATTTTGAATGTTTGGTCAATGTTTACTTGTAAGGTGAAGTATTTTCATGGCAGGTTGTCCTGGAAAACCCTTGTACAGAGAGACCAAACGTACTCGAGAAGTGTTTAGTAGGTATTCCATCCAGTGTATGTTTGCATGTGAACTGTTAACGTTGCCATCAGTGAAAATAATTATCCACATACTTAACAGCAATAAGCATTTTGAACAGCATGTCTGCATGTATTTTTAATTTACTGTAGATAATTGATACACTTAAAATCAATTAGGTTTCTCCTTATGTTGTCTACTGATAGATATATTGCATCAGTTTGTGTACTGCTCGAATAACCGAAATATACTCAAATTATTTCTATGCAGAAATTTCTGTCTGTTTTTGCAAGTTTTGATCATTCAATTACCTGATAATATTTATTTATTTATTAATTCACAAAAAGAAATTCTCAGAAACAGTTAGTCTCCTTAATATATATTGGTAAAATTTGTTTTTAGACTTATATTTCAATAGAATTGTAAGTAAATGCTTATTAACTCATAGTTTGAGTAGAAACTGAACTTGAATTTACTTTCAACAGCCTAGTAACTGTTGCTGCTTTCCATTTTATCTCTCCTTACACACACTGAGCAATGTTTCTAACAAATGTAAAAGAGTTGCTGTCATCATTCAAATATCAATATATCCATCTCATTAAGCATTATCCTTGAGTAGCCTTTTGCCTTTATAAGTGATGACACATTTAAAAGAATTGCTATATTTACATCCGCAAGGTTCTCCTCGGAATGAAGAATTATGTTTAGTCATTAATAGAATTTCTTCTTCTGCTCAACTCCAACTAATATCTGTGAATAGAAAAAATATGGTAATAATATTTGATAACATTTAGGTAATATATGTGAATATATATATATATATATATATTATACATATACACATATATTTTTGCATTAATATACACATACATATATGTCTACATATACATATACAAATATGTTTGCATTAATATACACATACATATATGCCTACATATACATATATATATATATATATATATATATGTATTTGTTGCAGTGATATGTTTATGAACTATTTCCTTTTGAGCAAATATATTCTTTCAAGCACAGTAATTAATACATCATCCAATCAGAACACTGTATGAGTAGCACTTCCCTTGAAATGTATTCAAATTTTTTTCCACTTGTAGGAGTCGTATTTTGAACGGCATGTTGGATAGTAATGCAATGTCCTCGTCTCAACTGGGCATAAGTATTGATGCACACATGACATGTGAATGCGAGATACCACTGATTGTACAGATATACATGCGATCACCGACTCATAATTTCTTGTTGCATAACTTTTTTATTCTCCCTCGTATTTTTTGGGGTGCAGCGATGTATAATTAAAACTGAATTAACATATACTAGAAGACTTTGTCCTTATATTTGGGTCAACAGTAAACCATACAAAAACAATACAACGGTAACCTATTTTTCTTTCCCTCACAAGTCTTAAAAATGAACATCTAGCCTATATATGCATATATAAATACACACACACTATATATATATATATATATATATATATATATATATATGACTATTCTATTTTGCCTTAATGAGTCTTTTCTGTTACTTATTCTGATAGATTAAACTTATTTGAAAATCTGAGAATAAATAAGTAGAACTGTGTTGCACTGTAAATTTATGACATACAAACAGTAAATATTAATGAGAATAAATTGATAATTAATGCATAATAAACTATATTGTAAAATAAGATAAAATTATGTTGTTTAATATTTTTGACAAACTGATGAATAGATTTTTAAATATCTTTGTAAAATTTTGACACATAATTTCTGATTCGCAATTGACAAATATAATTATTTATGTGACAATAATTAAGTGTAATAATTAAATTTAACTTTAAAAAACCTACTTTCAAAGGAATAATCCTGATTTTGCAAGTGTAATAATTATATTTATAGTTTATCATCTTTTTTCCAAAAAACAATCCTACATTTTGAAGTGTCATAATGAAATGTTGCTTTTAAAACTGTATCTTTAAAAAGAAAAATTCTACATTTACAAATGCAATAATAAAATTGAAGTATTACAATATGTTCAAAAAGAATAATCCTACATTTACAAGTGAAATCATTTAATAAAAATATAAAAACGCTATTTTTAAAAGAATAACTCTTCATTTATAAGTTTAATTATTAGAATTAGTCGAAAAATTCGATTAAAAAACAATGTAGGTGTAAAAAGTTAAATTCAACTTTCAAAATTATATCTTAAAAAAGAATAATCCAACAATTTCTAATTTAATTTTTTAAATACTATTATCTTAAAAATAATCCTACATTTGCATGTGTAAAAATGACATTTTTTTCTTTTAAAATCATATTTTCAGAAAAAAATAGTCATACATTTACGGATGTAATAAGAAAAATTTAACTTTTTAAATCCTATTTTTAAATGGAATTATACTGAATTTGCATGGTTAATAATAAAATTTAGAATACTTTTAAAAAAAATCATATATTTACTAATGTACAGATTAAGTTTAACTGTTAAAATCCTATGTTACTAAAACAACAATCCTAGATTTACAAGTGTAATAATTAAATTACATCCTTTAAATCCTTCAAATCCAATCCATCAGACAAAATAATACTATATTCTCAAGTGTAATAAGAAAAATCACTTTCAAATTTTTATATTATATAAGAATAATGGCCCTACATTTACAAATGTAATCAAATTTAACTTTTAATATTCTATTATAAAAATGTATAATACTACATTTACTAGTGTAATATTTATATTTACCATTTGAAATCCTACTTTAACACAAAAATAATACAATGTTTACAATTGTAAAAATTAAATTAAAATTTTAAAATCTGATTTTCAAAATTAAACACCATACATTTGCAAGTGTAATTACTCAATTTAATTTTTCGAATACAATTTACAAAATTATATTTAACTTCTTAAATCTTTTTTTTCAAAAAGCATGATGTTATATTTTCAATATATTTGTAATTTAATTTAACTTTTAAAATCTTTGTTTTTAAGAATAATCGACATTTGAATAATTAGATTCTTTTTTAAAACCATAACCCTACGTATGCAAGTGTAATAATTAAACTTACAAATAATTTTACACAAAATAATCGTACATTTACAAGTGTAATAATAACATTTAACTTTTAAAATATTATTTCCAAACGGCATAATCATATATTTGCAAGTGTAATAATTACATTAAACTTTTAAAATCTTATTTTCAAAAGGCATAATCATATATGTGCAAGTGTAATAATTACATTTAACTTTTTAAATACTATTTTAGAAGAAATAATAATACAAGAAATATTTAATAAGTTTAAAATTGTATATATTACATTTGTTTATTCCGATAACATTTAAAGAAATGCTACATTAACTTTTAAACACAATTTTCAAAGAAATAATCTTACATTTACAAGTGTAATTAATAAATTTAAATTTTAACATCCTATTTTCAAAATAAATAATCCTACATTAGCAAGGGTAATTATTACAATTTTCAAAAATAATTATCCTACATTTACAGGTGTAATAATTAAAATAATATTTAAAAATTACTAATCCTAAATTCACAAGTGTAATAATTAAATTGACTTTTTTAAAGTACCAAACCATGAATTATCAAGTGTACTAATTAAATATTTTTTTTAAATTACTAATCCTAAATTCACAAGTGTAATAATTAAATTGATTTTTTTAAAGTACTAATCCTGAATTATCAAGTGTACTTATTAAATATTGTTTTAAATGTAATAATCCTAAATTCACAAGTGTAATAATTAATTTTTTTTTAAATGTACTTATCCTACATTCACAAGTGTAATAATTAAATTAAAATTTTAATAGTACTAATCCTAAATTCACAAGTGTAATAATTAAATTAAAATTTAAAAAGTACTAATCCTAAATTCACAAGTGTAATAATTAAATCAATTTAAAAAAATACTAATCCTGAATATACAAATGTAATAATTAAATAAAATTTGTAAAATTACCAATCTAATTTAAAAAGTGTAATAATTAAATTAATATTTTGAAAGTACTAATCCTAAATTCACAAGAGTTATAATTAAATTAAATGTTAAAAAGTACTAATCCTAAATTCAGAAGTGTAAAAATTAAATTAATTTTTAAAATGTACTAATCCTAAATTAACAAGTGTAATAATAAAAATTAAATTTTTTAAAGTACTAATCCCAAACTCGCAAGTGTAATAATAAAAATTAATTTTTTTAAAGTACTAATCCCAAACTCGCAAGTGTAATAAAATAAACATTTTAAAAGTACTAATCCTAAATTCAGAAGTGTAATAATTAAATTAATTTATTAAAAGTACTAATCACAAATTCACAAGAGTTATTTTTTTTAAATGTATTAATCCTTTATTCACAAGTGTAATAATTAAATTAATTTTTTTAAGTACTAATCCTAAATATACTAGCGTAATAATTAAATTATTTTTAAGTCCTAATCCTACATTTACAAGTGTAATAATTAAACTAATATTTTAAAAGTTCTAATCCTGAGTTTACAAGGGTAATAATTAAATTACATTTTTAAACGTAATAATCCTAAATTTACAAGTGTAATAATAAAATAAATTTTTTAAAAGTACTAATCCTGAATTACCATATGTAATAATTAAATTAAATTATTGAAAGTACAACTCCTGAATTAACAAGTATAATAATTAAATTAAATTTTAAAAAGTACTAATCCTTAATTCACAAGTTTAATAATTCAATTAATTTTTAAAAGTACGAATCCTAAATTTACAAGTGTAATAATCAAATTGAATTTTAAAATCCTATGTGTTAAGAGAATAATCCTACATTTGCAAGTGTAATAATTTATTTACTGTTAAACTCTCATTTTCTTAAAGAATAATCGGACATTTGTAATTGCAATAATTAAATTTAACTTAAAAATCAGGGTTACAATCGACATCATCTAAAATAACCATATCACGAATGCTAAGTCCTGAGGCAAAGCGATCATGCAGGCAAATAATTGGTTACATGAGAATCGTTATTTTCCTGATAGGTAATGTAATATTTTTCATTAAATTTATGTGCTAAAACTGCTACAATAATACCAAAAGTTGTTTTTGAATATAAAATATACCCAGTCTGATTTATGCACACATATACATACATGCGTGCAATGGTTAGTATATGGAATTAGTAGATAAAGAGTAAAACAAATTAATTCATACAATAGGAATATTGAATGACTGCACATGACTAATTTCTAATAAATGGCAATGGTCAATTTCTAAGAAATAGTCTGAAAAACAATAGACGACAAAAATAAACAACTAGAGCATTAACGAATAGTGGGGGAACTAGCATAGGGTGTACTGTAAGAATAAAACAAAAAGGCTTATGTTTTTATAATAAAATACACCAAATCCAATTTATACACTCCTAAATACACATCAAATAAATACATACATATATGGAATGGTTAGTATATAGAATCAGTGTATTAGCATGAAGACAGAAAAAAAAGCCAACTCATATTTCGGTGGCTGCGGATATGAAGAGACCCATGCTTTAAGGATCTATTCTGACGATATGGCCAAACTAGTTCATTCTTCTATTCGTAATAGCCGTGATTATGGCATTTCACAACACAAAATTTTCTTTTAATTTAGGCTGCACTATAGCGATCCTAATAGGTTTTGTATATTATCTTTCTGAGTGAGTAATTTCAAACAGAACCTTTGTCCTCTTCATGCCTTTTAATGTCAATGTCTCAGAAGGAGCTATTGAAACCACAAGCGCATTGTAGTGTCAATGCTATCCTTCTTTCCACATCGTTTGAAATATTTCAATGCTGTTTTTGTTAATTTTGGTATCATGATTGACGTCATCAGTAATTACTTTACATGTGGCTGTATTAATCTTTAGTTACCATTTGTAGCACACATTTTCTAGTTCTTTAGTTGATAATTGTCACTTTTAAAACACAAAAGACAGTCGCTGTCACATGCTGTATGGCATATCTCTGTGAGAATGAAACTGGCTCAAATTTGCAGTGTCATCCATTACAATTTCTAGAGTGTTGCAGAAGATCGTCAGGGACAAGATGAAACCCTGTCTCAAACTCACTTCAAACTTGAACCAGTCTATTAAGTTGGTATCAATTAAACTGAAAATTATGTATCGTCATACATGTGTTTAAGGATATCTTTTTTTGACAATCGTCAAAAATTTGATTTTTTTTCCCATCTCCAAATTTCTACAGAGATTTTATGGAGCATATCTACCATCCTTTCACAACATTCTTTAAGTTCAACACAAAGAGTTTATTTCTGCCTTACCTTCAGACTCAAGAATGTGAAATATATTTTCATCGTGAAAGAATACAATACTGAGATGAGCTGGGAAATGTTCTTTCCATTAAGTGATTACCTGATCTATTTGCACCACATTCTCTTTGTAATAAACGAATTTAACAAACAAAACAAAAGATTTTGAGGGATTTCTAGTTTATGTTTTTGATGTAATATCCACAAATTCCATGTATCTAGGACATTTCAGACGGATTACTGACACACTCCTTATTCATCCGAACTAAGGATCAGATATCTCTGGTTAGCATATTCATTTTAAATGTTGTTCAGATATTTCTATAATTAGGAACTTCTCAGGGTTTCCTGTGTATTTCAAAACACCTTGTCATAGTGTCTACAGTAACAGAAGCCACATTGACCAGGTACCAGATGTTTTCTACATAGAGGTTTCTTCTTTTTAAGTGTTTAAATTGAGAAACCATTTACTTAATTAATGGGAGAAGCTGGCTCT
This sequence comes from Sepiola atlantica, assembly GCA_963556195.1. NCBI lineage: Eukaryota > Metazoa > Mollusca > Cephalopoda > Sepiida > Sepiolidae > Sepiola > Sepiola atlantica. Next base: position 151,930,991 of record OY744525.1, read on the forward strand.
TGTTGTCAGCCATTGCCGGGTAGAAGTATTGCACAAATGCAAGCACAACAAAGCAAGAGAAGTAAATAAGTGTGGAACATTTTTCATTTAAATACTGAAAAAGAATATATCAGCTTTGTAGGTGTGTCTTGTGTAGTTTCTGAGTTTTATGTGGACACACACAAATAAAAGTTGGGAGAGAGATAACTACAAGGTCTTACCATGTATTTTGAAAAGATGACATTTTCGAATGAGGGAAAGCTTTGTAACTGTGTCTTGTGGTGTTTCTGACTTTTATAAGAACACACACATAACTTTTTACTCGTAGATATTCGAAAGAAAAGAAAAAATTATTTCACAAGAAATAAAATAAAATCAATGAAAGAGTAAAACTTGGGTTATCTCCCTTCTTCATTTATATATCAGCCACGTTTCTTTTCTTTGTAAACTTGTTTTGTCAGCGTTTTGTGTGTATGATTAAACTTGCTATAACATACTGTATTCAAAGTTTGTTTTAATTTTTTACGAAAACATACTTTTTTCCATAAAAATTGCCCAAGAACAATGACAGCCTGGCCAAACCTATTTTACAGTAAATAATAAGCAACTGCATTCGCACAAACGTGAGATAAAATCAATTATTTAAGAGAAATAATATGTTTTGTCCTGAAAATAAATTGTAATTTAATTTTTAACATAAACAAATTTTAACTTTTATTCTGAACGTTTTACCTGCCATGATCATATTCTTTCTGATGATTTTTTTTTAAATATCGACTAGTAATGTTTGACCTCTTTATTTTTAATGTTATTCCATTACATTCTACTAAAATGTTTTCTCTTTGTGTAAAACGAATGTTCAAAGTGGGTTTTTTATTTTTAAAAATGCTTATTAAAACAAGCAAACTGTTTGTGCAAAAAGTAATAAAAATAAGTTGTTTGAGAGCGTGGGAGCCCTGCTAAACCCCAGTTTATAATAAGCGACCATACATTAAAAAATTACGATTGAGAGTCCTTTTTTTCTATTTCCCGTTTCAGGTATTCGTGTTTTATATTGGCTGTTATAGGATTTTACCGAGTCAGTTAGAACTCATCTATATAAATAACCTTGTTAATAGTCTGAAAAATATCAATAATTTTTCTCCTAGTAAATTTGTGGCTCTCCAGAAGGGGGTCACGACTGTGCTGACTTCCAGGTAATCCCGCAGTAAATTTCAAGTACAGATAATCATAAATCATTAAAGAAACAGTTTTTTTAATAGAAAATTTAGAATTGTATTTTTATTATAATGAAATAAGTTGTTAGCAAACAAATTATCAAATATGTTTTTTTATATTTTTATGAAAATACACCAAATCTTTAATTGCTATAAAATATTTGCTTTAAAAATTATTTTAACAGAAAATTTATAATTGTATTTTTATGATAATAAAATAAGTTGGGTTTTTTTTTAAATATCACAAAGCTTTAATAAAAAATCTATTTTTTATAAATCAAATATGTTGAAATGTTTTGGTTTTTTTTTAATGAAAATATCACAAATCTTTAATAAAAAAATCTATTTTTATAAAAATCTATTTTTATAAAAATCTATTTTTATAATGTTGAAATGTCTTGTTTATTTCTTTTACGAAAATATCACAAATGTTAAATATAAAATATTTTTATTAATCAAATATGTTGAAATATCTTCTTTTTATTGATATAAATAAAGTATTGAAATGTTTTGTATTTTGTAAAACAGCAATATATGTTTTATTTTTTATGAAAATATGATAAAATAGCTTAGTATTTTAATAGTAATTTTTAAAGCATATATTTTGTAACAATTATTAAAGATTTGATATATTTTCATAAAAAATATAAACAAACATATATTTGATAATTTGTTTTACTAACAGCTTATTTTATTATAATACAAATACAATTCTAAATTCTTCCGTTGAAAAAAAAAGTTTATTTTATCATTTATGATCATCCGTACTTGAAATTTACTGCAGGATAACCAAGAAGTCAGTGTGATCGCGAACTCTTCTCAAGAGCCAAATTTGTTCTTAAAATCATTTTCTCTGCTGTAAAAAAGCTACTTGTTCGTCTTTTTCCATAGTTCGTTTTTCACAACTTTTTACTGACCATTTCTTTTCTTTTATTTGTGTACAATTACCTATCAGGCTGCTAGAGAATTCCGGATTTTTTAAAAACAAATTTCAAATATTTTACATTTTAAGAGGAGGGATCAGTTTCCAATGTAAATTCAACGTAGACTGATTCCCCCCGTTTTGACCATCTCAATTAAAAAAAAAAATTTGTTGTGCAATTACCTATCATAGAGAATTCCGGGGTTTTTGAAAAAAAATTTAGATTTTACGACGGGGGATCAGTTTTCAATGTAAATTTAACATAGACGGATCCCCCTCTTTTTGACCATCTCAAATTTACAAATTCTTCTTCTGTTTACAATTACCTATCATGTCGCGAGAGAATTCCCAGTGTTGGGGAATATTTTTCAAATATTTGCGATTTTAGGAGGGGGGTCAGTTTTGACCATGGTGCATGTGTTGTTTATTCTTTATGGTGATCATTCTACGTTAAATTTACATTGAAAACTGATCCCCCATCTTAAAATCTAAATTTTTGAATTTTGTTTCTAAAAAAACCCGGAATTCTCTATCGACATGATAGATAATTGTACACAAAAAATATTTTTTTTTTAAATTGAGATGGTCAAAAAGAGGGGGATCAGTCTACGTTTAATTTACATTGGAAACTGATCCCCCCTCCTAAAATGTAAACCATTTGCAATTTGTTTCCAAAAACTCCGGAATTCTCTAGCAGCGTAATAGGTAAGTGTACACCGAAAAAAAGAAAAATAAATGATCAGTAAAAAGTTGTGAAAAAACGGACTATGGTAAAAGACGAACAAGTACCAAAAAAATATTAAATAAATTATTAATTATTTCACCGCCATTTTGTCAAAAATTGTTTACGATCGATTCAATGGGAAACTCTATGAAATTATTGTTTAAATTAAACATCAGATTATCGAAATAGAGAAAACGTTTTTTCTAAAAATTAGTTTTATTTCCTTTTTTATAATACAGATGATGGCGTGCACTTAGGTATTAGTATTATTATTCAAACGATTCTTTAATAAAGAGAGCAAACAAATGAATCTTTTTAAGAAGCTACCAACCAAAAAATAAAGCCCCGCTATTCAAGGGAGACAACTTTTCAGACATTTTTGCTAAAAAAATTAAAATAAGATTATGTAATTTATTATAAACGATTTTATTATTAAAGGATGTTATTTTTTTGTAACTAAAGTTTTCATAAATATACAAAATAAGAATGTTTCATTATCAAGCGATGTAATATTATTTTTGTAATTTAAGTTTTAAAAAAGGGGTGTTATATTTTTTTTGTAATTAAAGTTGTTTTTTTTTAAGGGTGAATTTAAAATTTAAAAAAAAAGGTTGTGTTTTTCATTGAGGGGGACACAATTGTGTCAAATCAGTTAGAATTTGCGCGAATAGGTCAGTTCCACGGTAGTGTTGCCTCCACACGAACTCACAGAGGTAGCTGTCAACAAGCGTGCGATGGGTGCCACATCGTTGCTTATTTTGCATTTTATATCTGTCCCAACAATTGCTCGATAAAACCATTTGATGGCCATTGTTGAAAAGACGATGCTGGTCTAGTACTCCGTGGTTTTGCAAAAAAAAAAAAACTACATCAGACTCCTTGTCCTGGACCAGGGTTGTGAGTCTTAGAAAATTCATGAGCAAAGAAAACTTTAAAGAAAGATGCACTCAAACACGTGTGAAAAGGGTTAACGCCTAAAGAATTTATCAAGCCAAAAAGTTATTCTTAGCGACCGATTAACTTTAACACTAATGGTGGGAGCTTCATAAAAAGATCCAACGAAATTCTAATAGTATTAAAAGTCGTCAGAAAAAAAAGTAATTTAGTTAATTCAATTTGTAAAATAAAGTTTTAAATACTTACACGAAAATACAATGGTTAATTTTTTCTTATTTCTGGAGTTGAGAAAATATCAGATTCAGGAGGATTAACTGCGATTATCTCTTCGATTTTTGGAATTTGTGAAAGGAAGTCGATTTTAAAAAAGGAAAATGTCATCTTACTATACTCATTTACTGAAGAGCGTCAATTTCTTATCGGATTTCCGGTTTGTCTTCAGTCGTCTCCTTACTAATTCCTGTAATATTTAATATTACAAAAAAATAAGAGTAGGTATTCACTTATATTAAAGCTATTGAGTTTACATAAAAATGGCACAGGTAAAATAGCACCATAAAATGACAAAAGTGGATAAATAGGAAAAATGGCACAAGGGAAAGATATAGATCAACATTTCAAAATCTGGGATACATAAATGGAAAACATAAGAAGTTTGTCAAATTAAAAAGAAATATTATCTATATTTAAAAGTAGATGAAGACACTTAGGTACCCCCCCCCCTAAATAATGGGATTTCCATGTTTTTAGGTGATTACGTGTGAACACCCCTGAAACAAAAGAACAATTATTTTAGAATTTAAAATAGACCATTAGTTTCGCATATAAATTTAACATTAAATGATCCCTCATTTTCTGCCAATTTAGACTTTTTTAGGACAGTTCATTATTTTTTAAATTTCTAACTCTGAGTCTGACTGGCAAAATAGTGATTATGTTTTTTTTTGGGGGGGGGGGGTCATGTAATTCCTTAATCTACAAATTAATACCTCCTCCCCCTCCCCCCCATCTTAAAACAAACAACGTAAATAAATCGGTGTTATTTTTATCATATAATTTTCGGTCACAAAAATCAGAAAACAATGTTAAATTCCTATTCGCCGACTGGGGGACATTGTTTTAGATTTACACACCTCACATTGATGTCACAATCGGCAGCCATCTTGAGTGAAAAAGTTCAATTTTACTACTTTATCGTTCTGTTCTCGGCAAGTGAGTGAGAAATTGTTCTAGACTGAGGTAATTTTAATTATAATCTAGAATGACCTTTTTGGGGTATTGAGTTACTCCTCTCCAGGAGTTAGGCACAAGGCCAGTTTTTATCCTACTCCCACAAGTAAGATGTGACCCAAGGTTGTGTCGGAAAGTGGGGGTTTAAAAGCCAGCGCCCGAGAGGTGAGATCTGGCCATTTTAAAATTGCCTGGGCAGCCCCGTCGGCATTCCCCGGTAGGGGCGCCTCAGACACTAAGCAATAAACTTACTCCTCCTCAAAGAGGGGAGGCAAAACCTGGGAGGGTGGACATCCTAGAACTGCACAGGACAGACCCATTGACCGGCGTAAGTCAAGCCCCGAAGGACAAGACAATACCAGTATGGGGTGCAGTATCCATCGGAACAGATACTACACTTTGATATTAGCCAAAAGGCCAAGAGCCACATCAAAAGCCGACCTTGCGTCTAACTCAGCACTTGTAGAGTAAATGGTGAAAATACAAAATAGTTAACAGTCGAGAAATCGTAAACAAAAAAAAAAAATGCCGTATACCAAACGTAATAGAATTTATTTATCTACCGATCTGTATAACCTTATCATAGTGTTTTTCATTTCAATTTTTAAAGCTCTCTTAACGTCACACAGGAAATAAATGATCACTTGTCCATTTACTACGTTCTTGAAAAATTCTTAACAAAACTATGACTACCACTGATCCTAAGTTCGGGGGTGGGGGAGCTTGAAACTGGGACTTAGAGGTAGTAGTAGGATAAGTCATTTTTGACAGCTTTCAAGAAACAAGCAGTCATTTGTTTTTGTGTGTACAGACCGCTTTGAACGAAATAATATATATATATATTTTTTTAATTGAAGACAGTTTATGTACGTTAAAAGTATACAAGTCGGTAGATAATTAAAGTCTTCTGCGTTTGCTATAAATAATTTGTTTTTATCATTGTTGTTTTGTTTTTGTTGTTTTTAATTTCCCGACCGTTAAATATCCTGCACTTTTACTAAGCGAATATTGATTTACTCCGCTCCAGGAGTTAGGCACAAGGCCAGTTTTTATCTTACTCCCACAAGTAAGATGTGACCCAAGGTCGGGTCAGGAAAGTGGCGTTTAAAAATTGCCTGGGCAGCCCCGTCGGTATTCCCCGGTAGGGGCGCCTCAGGCAGTAAGCAATAAACTTACTCCTCCCCAAAGAGAGGGAGGCGAAGCCTGGGAGGGTGGACCTCCTAGAACTGCATAGGGCAGATCCATAGACCAGCGTAAATCAAGACCCGAAGGCCAAGACAATACCAGTCTATGGGGTGCAGTATCCATCGGAACAGATACTACACATTGACCTTAGCCAAAAAGCCAAGTGTTAAAAGCGAGTAGATACTAATTTTGAATTATTAAGTAGGGGTGACTAGCTCCTATTTAAAACTATAGAGGCGAGAACCGTCACATACACGAAAAAATACTTAGAAATATCGATTTCATTTGCTTCAAAACAGAATAAATTAAAAAGAAAACATGTTAATATTGGGTGGACTAGCCCAATTTAAAACTAATGTTGAGATGACCTACCCCCCCCCCCCCCGCTCTTACGTAAATTAGAAAAGTTTATTTTCTTGGCTTCAAAACAGAGTAAATACTTATTTTTAAATATGAGGGAGCGGTGTTTAGCCGTATTTGAAACTAAAGGGGCAGGGGTTCTAGCCCGCCCTCATAACACGACTCTCCTGAACGATGCCAATCCTATTTATTCATTGGTGCCATTATTACTATGCAATTTTTAGTGAGCACGGAAGCGGTTACCCCACATATTTTATAGACTAATTATGTCTGATTTGTAAGTGGTTAGGGTTAGGATTAGTGTTAGGCTGATTCGCCTGGTTTGCGGTGACTAAAAATGAAAAAAAATCCGAAAAGAAAATCAGACAAATAAAAACATTGACTTAATTGGCCCTGTGACCACTTGTCAAATCAGACACTCGTCTCTCTGCCCACACCTCACCTCAGGTTCTCTACACAGAGATCTTGCCAGACCGTGAACACTCTTCAGCCGATCGTCGTAGTGGCGATAAAAAAATATGTCGATCGAAGTTCCTCTAGTGATGATGACTTCTTCGATCTCGTATACTTCTCACGTTGGAACTGTTTATATCAGCGAACGATAACTGAGTGATAGCAATCGACTGACTCTCTGAAAGCAAGGATTATTCAAGCAGAACAAAGCGAAATGAATAATCGTCAACAACTCGGCGGGGTCTTTTTGTAGGAAAAGTAATTATTAAACAAGGTAAAAGAAAAGAATTGATGTTACATTGAATTAAAGTCTACCGTATGATAAATGACTGTTGCGCTAAATTATTTCGTTGTCTGTGTGCGTGTGCGAATCCGTTTACAACGATTATTTCACAAGTCAAACTTATCTAAGGAAAACGATGGTGAGTTACTTTGAATCGGCGTGCGTGTCTCAGACGTCCGACCTCTCCGACAACTCTCGTCGTTATTTTGTTTCTCGGGATCTCACTAACGTACTTTCTCTTTTTTGTCTTGTCACACCCTCCCTTTCTCTAACATATTTCTCTATGTGTTTCTCCCTCTCTCAGGGTTTTTTTGGGGGGGTGGGGGCGCCCTCCTTTCCACGACACAGATAAATTAGATTTCTCTCTGGTTTTATCGCTATCATAAAAACAATTACTCTTTGTTTTCTCGCCGGGTGGTCGTCATCCATCTGCCTCAATTAATGAAGACAGGGTTAGCTGATTATCTTGCCCAGCTCGCGATCTCCAACTGTTGACTTTTTATTAGCTTTTTGGTGATTGAAGATTTTGCCCAAATTCTGATCTCCCATCTGGTTTATTACTATCCTTTTCCACGATTATCAAAACTGACAATTATATGACTTTTCCTAAACATCTCGACGCTATTTAGTCGCCGTGTTTGGTTGGCCGATTCACGTCGAATATATGTACTTGTCTTATATCTCCACTCCGTTTCCAAGTACGACCTATCATCCCCAAGATGCATATTAGTGCGTAACTAGGGTACCCGATCCCCGTCGGCACCGGCTACTTTGTCACAGTACCACCTCTGTCTGCCTCTTCAATATACGTACGTATCTTTACACCAGTGTACCTACTATATATGTACGTATCTCCGCCCGGTGCGCCTATTTTATACGTACATTTCTCTACCCCAGATGTGCATACTATACAGTACGTATCACCGCCCTGGATTGCATACTATATACGTACCTATCACCACCATGGTGTACCTACTATATACGTACCTATATCATCCTCAATGTGCCTGCTATATATGTATGTATCTCCGGTCTGGTGCGCATACTATAAACATACCTATCTCTGGCCCGGTGCGCATACTATAAAAATACCTAATCCTGTGCTGGTGCGCATATTATATACATAGCTATCTCTGCCCTGGTGTGCATACTATATATGTACCTATCACTGCCCCAGTGGGCATACTATATATGTATATAACTCCGCCCTGGTATGCATTATATATATGTACTTATCTCTAGCCCGGTGTGCATACTATATACTTACCTATATCCGCCCCTGTGCACATGCTATGTATGTACCTATCTCTGCACTGGTGTGCATACCATATACGTACATATCAGAACCCCGGTGTAATACTATATACGTACCTATCTCAAACCAGGTGTGCATACTATATAATACTTATCTCCACCCCGGTGCACATACATAAGAACTCATATTAATGCGTCCCAAAATCATGTTCGTTCATATTTTGTCACTATCATGGAAAAATAACTCGTATTAATGCACCTCTGTAGTTTAAAATAACCCATATTGTGCCTTTAGTCTCAGGTTCATGAAGAAGAAAAAGAAGAAGAAAACGTATTACATAGAGGCACAATACTGCACAAGACCCCTAAAAATGTATTCCATAGGAGTGCTGCACTGCACAAGCCCTCTAAAAACGTATTTCATAGAGATGCTATACAGCACAAACCCCAAATAAGAGTTTACAATAAAGCGATATACTGCACAAGCCCAAAAAAGCATTTTGCTAAACTGCACAAGCCACCGAAAAGCGTTTTCCATAGACTAAACTGCACAAGCTCCCTAAAAACGTATTCCATAGGGGCGCTGAACGGCTCAAGCCCCCTAAAAACGTATTCCATAGGGGCATTGAACTGCACAAGCCCCCTTAAAACGTATTCCATAAGGGCGCTGAACTGCACAAACCCCAAATAAGCGTTATACATAGAGGAGGTAAACTGCACAAGCCCCAAATAAGCGTATTCCATAGGGTTGCTAACCTGCACAAGCCCCTGAAAAGCGTTTTCTATAAGAGCGTTTACTGCACAAGCACCGAAAAGTGGTTTCTATAAAAGCACTATACTGCACACGCCTTGACCAGCGTTTTCTGTAGGAACGCTATACTACACAAGTAACCTAAAAACGTATTCCTTAGGGGCGCTAAACTGCACAAGCCTAAAATAAGTGTTTTGAATACTGCACAAGCGCCAGAAAAGTGTTTTACATAGGGATGCTATACTGCAGAACCCCCCCGAAACGTGTTTTCTATAGGGGCGCTATACTGCATAAGCCCCAAGAAAACGTTTACCATGGGGCTCTAAACTGAACAAGACTTCTAAAAACGTGATCCGCAGGGACGCCAAACTGCACCAGCCCCAAATAAGCGTTTTCTATAGGAGTGCTAAACTGCACAAGCCCCGAAAAAGCGTCTTCCATGGGGTAGCTATACTACTAAAGCCTCTGAAAAGCTTTTTCCATTAAGGCACTATACTGCACAAGGCCCTGAAATGTGTTTTCCATAAGGGAACTATACTGCACAAGCCCCAGAAAAGCGTTTTCCATGGGAGCGCTATACTGCACAAGCTCCCTAAAAATGTATTGCATAGGGATGCTAAACTGCACAATACTCAAATAAGCGTTTGCATAGGGGCGCTATACTGCACAAGACCCCGAAAAGTGTCTTCAATAAAGGTGCTTTACTACACAAGCCCCCGAAAACCGTTTTTTTAAACGGTGCTATATGCACAAGCACCCAAAAAGTGTTTTCCTTATGGGCGCTATACTGAACAAGCCCCAAGAAAGCGTTTAGCGTAGGGTTGCTAAACTGCACAAGCCACATAAGAACGTGTTATATAGGGGTGCTATATTGCACAAACTCTCTTAAAACCTATTCCATGGGCAGCTATACTACACAAGCCCCTGGAAACTCATATTATACGCCCCTGTCATATCAAAGTAGAAAAATCATGTTAATTCATGTAGCGTCACTATCATGAAATAGAACTCATATTAATGCGACCCTGTCGTATCAAAGACACACAATAATGTTCAGTTATGTAGAGTCACTCAAGAAAAAGAAAAAGAAAATACGTAAGAAAAGAAAAAGAAAAACAACCTTTATCTCTAAAACCCTTGTAAGAGTTTGTGACATTTTTGTATTATATGAAGGTTTGGCGCGAACGCAGACCCCCACGATAGTATTGTAAAATCTTTGTTCAAGCACAACCATACTTTACTGATGTTAATGTACTTTCAGAAATATAATTGACGCTAATTCACTAACGTTTTTATAAAATGTCAACCCCTTCACAGCTCGACACTGTACGAGCATCTACATATTAGAAATTCTCAAATCATCTTTGGCGTTTTGGCGGTCTATGGGACAGTCCTGTGAAGTTCTAGGAGGTCCACCCTCCCAGGCTTAGTCTACCCTCTTTGGGGAGGAGTAAGTTTATTGCTTACTGCCTGAGGCGCCCTTGCAGGGGAATGTCCACGGGGCTGCCCAGGCAATATTTGAAATGGCCAGAGTGCTCACCTCTCGGGCACTGGCTTTTCAAATCCCATTTTTCCGACCTTGTGTGACATCTTACCTTGTGGGGGTAGATAAATTAGATGAACGAAATACATCTTTCTTAGCTTTTTGGCTAAGTTGAAAGGGTAGTATATGTTCTTGTCAATTTATTTTCTTCTTGGCGTTTTGCCTGATCAGTGTAGTTTCTAGTCCTATCCTATAGGTTTCGATCCTACACTCTGTAATCAAACAGCAGAATATCATTCAGTATCTTCAATTTCATTAAACTAAAGTGTAGTATCTGTTCGGTGCACATTTTTGTAATCAAAGATGAAAATTACATTGACAACTATCTCATCTTTTGAGATCCCTCCCAGGCTTTACCTCATGGCGAATGTGTACGCTTTCCCAGTCTTTATCTCATTCTTTCATGACTCACCTACCAGCGAATCCAGATGCTTTTACCTGAGGCGCGTCTACAGACAAATGCTGATACCCTCTCAAACTTTTACGAGTGAATACCTACACTTTCTCGGGTTTTGCCTGAGGCAGCCTACCGGCAAATGCAGACAGTCTCACCCTCGGCTTTTGCCTGAGCCCGCATATTTCCTCTGATGTCATTTCCGGTTGAATTTTATAAATGACTCGCAAGAATGAGTCAGCAAAATTACTACATATTACATTGATTTTCAAATCACTACATAATAACGATTTTGCTTATAATTCAAGTTCTACTAGATAATTTTCCCTGCTTTTTGGTGACGATACTTATTTAAATCTGTTGCGTACGTATATAATACTGTTTTTTGTGGTATTGATAATAGTAAATATAGCAACCGAAAATACAAAAAAAATATATAGACAACGTTTACGAGTCCGAAAACCAGGGGTCACCAATGTAAATAAGAATAATATAGGAAATGAAAGAGAATCTTTATATTATTATTTAAGATCTGTTGGGACAAAATTATACCAAATGTGACTGATTACTAATAAATGTGTCTTTTAACCCAGTTTCATTATCGACACAAATTAGTTTAAAGGAAATACAGTTTGGAAATTGGATAAAAACACTTTATTTTGGTTTACCCACAAATTTGTGAGTTAGTAACAAACACAAAAATTGTTATTTTGTTGAGAATCGGTATTTACGCAAACGTTAAATAATTAGCTACAGCCCAATTAAATTGATTTTATTAATTTCCCATGCACTAAGAAAAAGTCTGGGTAGTTAACTATGCGAGAACAAGTTGCTATCGTCATCGTTGATGTTGTCTCGATGCCAGGGATTAATCCTTGGTCTGTGTCGAGGCTTTATAATATTAATACGGGAACTGACAGCTTTACACCGGCTATCTTCGAAACCAGTGCTAAGCAGGGTGTAAGAACGAAAAGATGAATAAATACAACAGACACACACTCGTGTTCTGCCAATCGACATGTATATTGTCTCCTTTTCATTGTACATCTCTTGATAAGACTAATATCGGATTATGACCTTTACCAATGATCCAGTATACATAAGTTATATCAATGTCTACTTTATTTCGCGTTATAGATAATTAGAAAGAAAGCCCACGTGAGTTCGCACCAGAAAACAACAGAGGCTGTCGTAAAGAGGAGGCCATTTCACGGAGTCTTGTTTTTCTTCTGACGTCAGAGTGGCCGGTACTAAGAAGATAAACAAGACACTTCCAAGGTAACGGTTGCAAACTACATGTAAACATACGACGGTGGTAATTCATCTTAAAGTATTTCATCTTTAATCTAGTAATTTTTCGGTATTTAAGAAATATGTTTTCTGTTCATGTTTTTTTTCATGTCATTTTCAAAGTGGAATTTTAATAGTGATTTTAAGGTAAAACTGTAAGAAAAATCGTTTAGACTAAAATTCAAGATGGATGATAAACCTGTCTTGATAGGAAAATATTAAATAAAAACAAACACTTGTTAGCCCTAAAGTTTGAAATATTTTTACACAATAACAAGTATGTATAACAATAATTCGTCAGCAATAAAATATCATCGACTGGAAATTCTGTTAAAACTTCAAAGTGTAGTATCTGTTCTGATACTAAAATTCATCTTTTCTGTTCTAAATCAGTGATTGGGAAATTATTCTAGACTGATACCATTTTAATTTTTGTTCCAATTCAGAAGCCCTCTTTTGAGGAGCTACATGTTTCCCACATTAAACAAGACGCTTCTAAGGGAAAGGTTATTGCACGACAACACATGGACATATGACTGGTTATTTCTGTCTGAATGTATTTTATCTTTCGAAATAAACAATGATTACAACATTGAATTAAATTATATATATATATATATATATATATATATATATATATACTTATGAATAGAATTTGACTTTGTAACACATTGCGTATTTTGAAGCATAAAAATAATTACAACATTAATTTATATATATATATATATATATATATATATATATATATATATATATACATAAAAATGAAATATGAAAGTAGTGTTTCAGAAGTTGAGATTGAGCTGCCTGCGTTTAATATACACAGCTCAATCTCAACGTCTGAAAAAAAACTACTTTCATTCTCGGTCCACGGAAGTATTTTAAAATGGCCCTAATTCTCAAAATTACAAATCTCATTTTTTTTAAATGTCTTTCCGAAAACCCCGGAATTCCTTATTGACATGATACAGCGAAAAATATTTTTTTTTAAATTGAGATGGTCAAAAAAAAGGGGGACCATTCTACGTTGAATTTACATTGGAAACTGATCCCCTCCTAAATTGTAAAATATTTGAAAAAAAATTCCCAAAACCCCGGAATTCGCTAGCAGCCTGATAGATAAGTGTACACCGAAAAAAAAAAATAATTGGTCATTAAAAAGTTGTGAAAAACGGACTGTGGGAAAAGACGAACATGTGCCGAGATAATTAATCCTTCTAATATTTGTCACTCGCACTGTGCAATGTACACAATAATATGTTGATAGTCCTTGAAATTTGCATTCGAGACTGTTTAAATATTGATCAGGCACCCGACTGACCGTTCGGTCGGTTTAGATCATGACGTTATATTTGACTATGGGTTGGAACGATTTTGATGCCTGTGATGAAACAGCGTAGAACTTAGTAATTGTTTACCTCGACTACCTAATGTTAGAATGTGGGAGGTGTCGTCTCCAGAGTGTTCCGTTGAGACATACACTGAACCTGGTAAATCACACTGATACGAGCTCAGGTGGTTTGCAATAGTGCCGAAGCTGTGCTGCGTTGTGTCGGCCTTGTCCCGCAGATTAGCACAGAAACGTCTAACCATCATTCTTAACAAGGTATCCATCACCGTACAAAGCGTCTCACATACCCGCCAGAGTTTTGATTAAATAATAGAACCATCAGCGTACACGAATGACCCGGACATCACTAATCCGATTCGGTAATTGAATTTAGGCATTGTGTCAGAGAACCTCGTAAATGGTGTTGAATAGTATGGTAGAGGTTCACCTTTCTTAACCAAGCCCACTAGACGCTGTGTTATAAGTCATAAGAATATAGTGAACAAGGGGAGCAAGTGCGCTAAAACTACAACAGATAGAGTCAGGTTATCACCAGGAAGGACCCAAGCGGTATTCTTACTATTCTGGTTGAGTTCATGCAGGTGATCCTGTCGCTGGTGTTGGGTTAAACCTTTTACCAATAGAGAACTCATGACCACAGGAACACATTAGGGGGACCCCACGTCCATTTACCAACGGAATCGGTCACAAAGATTTTCCGGGTTCCCAGGTCCAGTGAAACCGTTTTTTTATAGAATTGTTATTAAGAACACTGCAAAACCCCAAGGTAAAAGGTAAACCCATTGGGGGAGTTTAAACTCTCACCTTGATAGTTCATATGATAAGACCAACTCTACTCCTACTGACAACTTCAACCGACCATTGCCCGACTCTCACCACAAAAACCTTGTGCAACAAGAGAATCATACTTACTTCCACTATTAACCCGTGTTTGGTTGAATTTCGTCTCTTTGACATTCAGAGCACTGAGAAGAAAAACATTGTGTCTGTACAGGTCGACCGGGCACACGATACTTTGTTTTAATTAGACAGTCGGATTCTCAAATCAGTACAAGTTCTGAGTTCATTGCTGAAGGAATGCTCGAACACAGGGAGAGACACCGAGGAACGGGCAGAGGGAGGGACGTCGACCATGCACCCGTCTTCACCCGGAATGTATTCTGGAAGCCATGTCACACCACACAGCGCTGAACGAGATGTTTTGTTTGTCTCCTGAAACGCTGGTAGCGATGGGGTGGTAACGCCAGTTGATTATCAGAAGACGACAATTACGAAGCTACGTTGGACATGACGAGAGAAGAAAAAAGAGAAAGTTGCATAGACAGTGCAGAAGTAGAAGATATCGTGTCAACTCTCCAATCATACTCTCTGACGGCAGACTCCCACCTGTATTGCTTTTCTCCTCTCACTACCACGACTGCCACCAGACGCAACTGTAATGACCCGTTGCCACCCGTATCTATGCCTTCACCACAAAGAGTGAAGGAGCAAAAACTACAGCTTTGTATCAGTAAAATGCTTATCTATATTGAGGCTATCAATGAGACTTACTGCGGATTGTGAGTACGGACAGACTCGAGAGGTGTGTAAACTAGACCCGAATTCCTAGGACCATCGAAACATCACTGAACAACAGTATACAATATGAACTAAAAAACTAGACAACAATAATTACACAAACAAAACAAAAAAAAGCAAATAAAATTATTTTGAAAATCAATCATTAAGGATTTTTTTATTATGGTTTTTATGAAAATGAAAAAATAACAAAAAAAAAAATTATTTTCTGTAGCATTTTCAGGTATTCAGTTTCCGTTTCAGGTATTAGGTTTAATTCTGGCTGTTTTTCAATAATCTTAAAATATAAAGTTTTCTCATAGAAAATTTATTCTTAAAAACATATTCTCTTGTAAAATATTTATTAAATAAATTAAACATTTCACCGTCATTTTGGCAAAAACTGGTTTCGATCGATTCAATAGGAAAATATGAGAATTTCATTGTTTCGATTAAATTTTTCGTTTTTTTATAGAGAATAGTGTGTGGGGTCACTTAGGTATTATTATTATTATTATTATTCAAACGACTATTTAAATCTTAATACTTATTGCAGAAACGTTAAGAGACCAACGAAATTCTAAGCGTATTAAATGTCGCCATAAAAAGTAATTGTTGAAATTCAATTTGTAAAATAAAGTTTGACACATTTATAAGATATTACAATGATTAATCTTTGCTGATATCTGGAGTTGCGAAAATATTACATTAAAGAGGATTAATTGTGAAAATATCTTCGATGTTTGAACTTTGCGAAAAGACGTCGATTTAAAAAAAAGAAACTATAATATTTCTTTCCTCATTTATTCGAGTGTCAATTTATTTACTGCATTCCGGCTAGAATGATGACAATCTTCAGTCATCTCCTTACTAATACCTGCAAGAAAAGCGAACACTTTATGAGATTATACTGACTTGAACTGTGTACATAAAAGGTCATCGACGAACAAGAGCAACTCCTTTAAGAACTCATCAAAGTTGACCTCCAGCTAAAGCAAAGAGATTACATCCTCCACCCCGACACCCTTGTCTTCAATGATTTTGATGTGGAAGTTCTAGTGTGTCTGCTCAATGACATTAGTATACAGTTATCCAGGAATTAGGTAACTATTGGTGATTCAGTAAACCTTCCGTCACGTTCAACACACATTTGATGGACATAGGCATAAATCCTTCTATCTGAATTCACATCGACAGTGTTTAGCCGGGATCACATATAGAACTCGGCATACATGTGGTAAATTATCCAGATTATACACTTGCAAGAAACAATACACACTCACCCAGGTTATTCGAACTTTAATTATTTACCATAAAATGTTAACTATGAACTAAAGTAGGAACTCCTGTGTTAAGAACCTGGTGGAGGTCTTGCCTTCTATGGAAGAATTCATACGTTAAAACCCGGAAGATGTCTGGTCACCTATAGAGGAACCCTACGTTAAGAACACAGAGGAGCTCCGGTCTCTCAACTCACACTAGCCATAGTCACTTCTCGTCTAGACTCTCACATCCATTTCACAGGCTTGTTTTCTTGCTATCTATGGTCTCAACAAAGCCTGTTAAAAAATGATCAGATCCCTATATCGGATCTGGAAGATTTAACGGCTAAATACACGCTTTATATGTCAAACAATGTTGCTAATTAATTTTGTAAATGGAAGAGCAATAACAGATCCCAGGAACCGCCATCATAAGTTGGTGAGCTTGTGTACTTATACTGCGAGTGGGATGAATCGAACGTGTTAATCTGCAAAATCATCACATAAATTGATAGGAGTGGTGCTTTGTCAAGAAGTTCTCTGGCAAGCAGATTTGTGCCAACTCCTATAAAATGAAGAAGACAGAGTGCTCTTGTTCTATTTGACATTATAAATTGACATGACGTAACCGGAGACAAAATTAAGGGACGTTGAAATAATTGTCTTCGGTTACGTTAAGATGTTGTTGTTCTATGTCACATTATCTCCACTAAACGACTGATTCACCAAAGAACTTTGAAGCGAAGTAAGCGACCTCCAACAATATATTACAGATCCTCCAATATCTCACCAATCAAGTTTGAGCAAACCAATTACAATCCTAGCCCAACTGAATCGACTTTCATCAGGAGGTGTATAATGATCCAGCCCAAGTTGAAGACAAAGTTCCTTGCAAAAGTCTATCATAACCAAGTATACAGGTCCAGTCAAGGTATCCTGTGAGCAATCAACAGTTTCCGAGGTACCTTGGAAACTATATACTAAATTAACCTGCTTTTTTCCTGTTTTCCTCTTATCCTGGTTTTCGAAGAATATCAACAGTGAATACACATAAGTGTGACACAGACAAGATAGTCATGTTAAACACAAGTGTTTCCTGGTAGGAATGGGCCCAAGGCCCGAGAAAATGTCGACTTAACTCTGAGAAGAGCAAGCACAAAGAGAGAGAAAAATCAGTGAGATTTCTTAGACGCCACAAAAACTACTAGGCCCATTTTCTACCGGAAATAGTTTTTTTTTACTAATGGGGCACAGCTCAAAATTTAAATGGGAAATACTCTTGATGGGAGCTAACTCTGTCGTCCCTACAGTACACTCTACCTGGACGGGTTCTGCAACCCAAAAGAAATACTTAGATTTATTGCCATTTTAAAGAGACATTAAACGTATTTGGAGCAACTTGTGACTTCAAAATAAATGGGATAGAGGGAAAACAGGCAGAACAAAACATGGAAACAATAAACTATGAACAAAAAAAAAACATGTTCACAAGTATCCTGCAGGAAGTCGTGTAAATTCCAGTGGAGTTGCAGACATTGCTTGAGTGTCTACATTTAGCCAGGTAGCACCCAGAAACGCTGGCTTTATCTTATCTACAGAAATATTTATTTTATGCACACAATCAAATATATTTGTTGTCTTTTGAGGATCTGTAAAGGTTCCTTTATAGCTTGTTTGTAAATTATGTGTTTTTGCAAGATCACGCACAAATATGTGTGTGCAAGTCTGTAAATTCTAATCACATATGTAGTCTTCAGGGTCTGCACCGGAGGGTTATCGGTGAGTATCACCATCTTTGCAGTGAGCCGGTCCACAACAGTTGAGGTCCATTGCTTTTTCTGGAGGATTGAAGAACTGTCCGGGCAGTCTGAGTGTGGTGCCATATACCATCTCTGCAGCTATACATTGCAGGTTGTCCTTCATTGCAGTGCGGACTGTTCCGAAGGACCAACATATTGTTTTACTAGCCAATTTTATTGATTTGTCATGGCTCTTAAGGCTGTCTTGAATGTGCGATCGAATTGTCCTAATTCATTCGGTTCTGGTTAATACGTAATAGTCCTCACTCACTTGGTTCCTAACAGTTTCATCAGTTAGCAAAAGAGGTCTGACTCTACCTGCTGACCTATCTGGTGATGAGAGCAGGAACTAAAAAACGGGCTAAACATAAAGAGACAAAAGTTTTTGCTATAGTGTCTGCCATGATGTCAGGCATAAGGGTTTCACACGAGCAGAAGTAACGATCCACACATGTCAATAGGAGGCTTTGCCTCTGGAATATTGTGAGTGGGTCTGTGATGTCCAAGTGCACATGTGCAAAACGTTCAGTGCGAAGTAGAAAAACAGTGAGGGTGCAGATATGTCTTCCAACATTGGCCTTTTGACATGCAACACAATTGTGAATAGTGCCAGATAGCTGCTTTCATGTGAGGTTAGACAAATCCACTGGTGACCAAGCAAATTGAGGCATTAGCTTTAGGATGGGAAATATTATGGAGTAGGAAAAACAGTGTTCATTTTAACGATTAAGGAACACATGGGCATTTATTTTGGTGCTGGTGTCTGCCAAATACGTTGTCAGTTCATTTGATGAAGCTGACATCTGATGTAAATTGTAACAAGTAATACAGGTGTCTGGTCTCATGTAGTGTATGTCTGTACAGTAAGCTGCATCTCCTTAATTGATCAGGTAACTTTATCTTTCTTGTGGTCTCTTTGTCTTACCGGATTCAAGAAGAAGAATTAATCAAGTCTGGTGGAGTATCCAGCTGTGCTGATATTTGAGGTAACATTACTTGAAGAAGGTGCACCATTCCTTGTATAAACAAGTGTATTAATATGTTGAAAGGATCTTATTTGAGCTTTAACTACCATGTTATTTTGAATTTGGTCATGGTTTATTTGTAGGGAGACGTATCCTCATGTCAGCTTGTCATGATAAACCCTTGTACTAAAAGGGCACTTGTACTCAAGGAGGGTGGTGTATAGTAGGCAGTGTACATTTGCATGTCTTTTCAAAGTGACTTTCTGTGAAAATGATGAACCACACTTTTCAAAATCGGGATTCTATCAGTGTGTGTTCAGTTGGGTACTGCCAAAGTTTAATTCACTGAAAATATAAATCCACACACAATAATAAAATCTTTTCAAGTGTGTCCACAAGTTTTCTTCTGTGAAAATCATTTGCACACTGTACGGGAATATGGTTTCTCACTAATGTGGGTCTGTATTTTTTATACAGGACCGAATTATGAGATAAAATATGTCTTAAACACTCCGCAAGAATATGGTTTCCCTCCAGTGTGTAATCGCTCACGTCTTCAATTTGACTTCCCTGAAAATGTTAATCCACAGACTTGACACAAATAGGGAAAAGAGATCTCACACCTGTATTTTCTTAGGGAATTTAATTCCCATAATCATCTTGAAGACTACATAGTGAAAACTAGATTTGCAAAAACTCGGCTTCCTACGCAAAGCCCGTGACGTCACAGAGCCTCTATGTGCAGGTGCACATTGACCCTAGATCTGAGGTTTCGTCAACGTAGTGACCTTGTCACGTCTGTGAGCTCCGACTTTGAGAACAGCCCTATGCTGCCCTCGACTATACCGGTCAACCCGAACTAATTCGTGCATTCCAAACCAAACGATTTCCAACAGATACGCCCACCTCAAGATGCGTCCGTTCCCACATGGGCATTATCCAACAGTTGTAAGCAATTGTACCTATGTGGGTTCAATGTTATTAAAGGTAGTTTTCGTTTTCCATGATTAAGAGGTTTAATTCTTCTTTCTATGTTTTGATTTAGCATACACAATCAAGTATCAGGAGTACACTTTTCCTCTTAAGTCTACTTTCTCTATTGTCTCCAATATATTGAATGGGAAGTAGTCTCTTTCTGTATCATTAAAGGCTTTGGTTCGGTGTGTGTTCGCATGTGGCGTTTCAAATGTTGCTTTTGTGAAAATGAGGATTTACACACTTTACAGGAAAAAGGTTTCTCTCCTGTGTGTGTTAGCATGTGACGTTTCAAATGTTGCTTTTGTGAAAAGTCTGAATCACAGACTTTGCAAGAATGAGGTTTCTCCCCAGTGTGTGTTCGCATGTGAACTGTGAGAAAGGTTTTTTGGGAAAAGGATGATTCACACACTTCACAAGAAAAAGGTTTCTCCCCAGTGTGTGTTCGCATGTGAAATTTCAATGTTTGCTTTTCTGAAAATGAAGATCCACACACTATACAAGAAAAAGGTTTCTCCCCAGTGTGTGTTCGCATGTGCAGTTTCAAATTTTGCTTTTGTGAAAATGAAGATCCACACACTTTACAAGAATGAGGTTTCTCCCCAGTGTGTGTTCGCATGTGAACTTTCAAATAGTCCTTATGTGAAAATGCTGATTCACACACTTCACAAGAAAATGGTTTCTCACCAGTGTGTATTCGCATGTGAAGTTTCAATGTTTGCTTTACTGGAAATGATGATTCACACACTTTACAAGAAAAAGGTTTCTCCCCAGTGTGTGTTCGCATGTGAAATTTCAATGTTTGCTTTTCTGAAAATGCGGATCCACACACTATACAAGAAAAAGGTTTCTCCCCAGTGTGTGTTCGCATGTGCAGTTTCAAACTTTGCTTTTGTGAAAATGAAGATCCACACACTTTACAAGAAAAAGGTTTCTCCCCAGTGTGTGTTCGCATGTGAACTTTCAAATAGTCCTTATGTGAAAATGCTGATTCACACACTTCACAAGAAAATGGTTTCTCACCAGTGTGTATTCGCATGTGAAGTTTCAATGTTTGCTTTACTGAAAATGATGATTCACACACTTTACAAGAAAAAGGTTTCTCCCCAGTGTGTGTTCGCATGTGTCGTTTCAATGATTGCTTTGTTGTAAATGAGGAACCACACACTTTACAAGGAAAAGTTTTCTCCCCAGTGTGTGTTCGCATGTGAACATTCAAATAGTCTTTCTGTGAAAATGAGGATCCACACACTTCACAAGAAAAAGGTTTCTCTCCAGTGTGTGTTCGCATGTGTAATTTCAATTTATCCTTTGATGAAAATGCTGATTCACACACTTTACAAGAAAAAGGTTTGTCCCCAGTGTGTGTTCGCATGTGAAGTTTCAAATTTTGCTGTTGTGAAAATGAGGATCCACACACTTTACAAGAAAAAGGTTTCTCTCCTGTGTGTTTTACCATGTGACGTTTCAAATGTTGCTTTTGTGAAAATGCTGATTCACACAGTTCACAAGAAAAAGGTTTCTCTCCAACTTGTGTTTGCATGTTCACTTTCGAATATTACTCTCCTGAAAATGAGGATCCATACACTTCACAATAACAAAGGTTTCTCCCCAGTATGTGTTCGCATGTGACGTTTCATTTTTTCTTTTCTGAAAATGAGGATCCATAAACTTTACAGGAAAAAGGTTTCTCTCCTGTGTGTGTTAGCATGTGACGTTTCAAATGTTGCTTTTGTGAAAAGTCTGAATCACAGACTTTGCAAGAATGAGGTTTCTCCCCAGTGTGTGTTCGCATGTGAACTGTGAGAAAGGTTTTTTGGGAAAAGGATGATTCACACACTTCACAAGAAAAAGGTTTCTCCCCAGTGTGTGTTCGCATGTGAAATTTCAATGTTTGCTTTTCTGAAAATGAAGATCCACACACTATACAAGAAAAAGGTTTCTCCCCAGTGTGTGTTCGCATGTGCAGTTTCAAATTTTGCTTTTGTGAAAATGAAGATCCACACACTTTACAAGAATGAGGTTTCTCCCCAGTGTGTGTTCGCATGTGAACTTTCAAATAGTCCTTATGTGAAAATGCTGATTCACACACTTCACAAGAAAATGGTTTCTCACCAGTGTGTATTCGCATGTGAAGTTTCAATGTTTGCTTTACTGGAAATGATGATTCACACACTTTACAAGAAAAAGGTTTCTCCCCAGTGTGTGTTCGCATGTGAAATTTCAATGTTTGCTTTTCTGAAAATGCGGATCCACACACTATACAAGAAAAAGGTTTCTCCCCAGTGTGTGTTCGCATGTGCAGTTTCAAACTTTGCTTTTGTGAAAATGAAGATCCACACACTTTACAAGAAAAAGGTTTCTCCCCAGTGTGTGTTCGCATGTGAACTTTCAAATAGTCCTTATGTGAAAATGCTGATTCACACACTTCACAAGAAAATGGTTTCTCACCAGTGTGTATTCGCATGTGAAGTTTCAATGTTTGCTTTACTGAAAATGATGATTCACACACTTTACAAGAAAAAGGTTTCTCCCCAGTGTGTGTTCGCATGTGTCGTTTCAATGATTGCTTTGTTGTAAATGAGGAACCACACACTTTACAAGGAAAAGTTTTCTCCCCAGTGTGTGTTCGCATGTGAACATTCAAATAGTCTTTCTGTGAAAATGAGGATCCACACACTTCACAAGAAAAAGGTTTCTCTCCAGTGTGTGTTCGCATGTGTAATTTCAATTTATCCTTTGATGAAAATGCTGATTCACACACTTTACAAGAAAAAGGTTTGTCCCCAGTGTGTGTTCGCATGTGAAGTTTCAAATTTTGCTGTTGTGAAAATGAGGATCCACACACTTTACAAGAAAAAGGTTTCTCTCCTGTGTGTTTTACCATGTGACGTTTCAAATGTTGCTTTTGTGAAAATGCTGATTCACACAGTTCACAAGAAAAAGGTTTCTCTCCAACTTGTGTTTGCATGTTCACTTTCGAATATTACTCTCCTGAAAATGAGGATCCATACACTTCACAATAACAAAGGTTTCTCCCCAGTATGTGTTCGCATGTGACGTTTCATTTTTTCTTTTCTGAAAATGAGGATCCATAAACTTTACAAGAAAAAGGTATCTCCCTAATGTGTGTTCGCATGTGCAGTTCCAATTTATCCTTTTATTAAAATGCTGATTCACACACTTCACAAGAAAAAAGGTGTCTCACTAGTGTGTGTGCGCATGTGAAGTTTCAATGTTTGCTTTTGTAAAAAGAGATATATAGAGATTCGAATATTCTATTAAATACTAATTGACCTGTAAAACATTTCAAGTAGATGCACCATTTCTCTCACGAGCCAGTGTATAGCCGTGTTGAGGGGATCTTTTTTGGGCTTCAAATACTATGTTATTTTGAATGTTTGGTCAGGGTTTACTTGTAGGGTGAAGTATCCTCATGTCAGGTTGTCCTAACAAACCCTTGTACAGAGAGACCAAACGTACTCGAGAAGTGTTTAGTAGGTATTTCATCCAGTGTATGTTTGCATGTGAACTGTTAACGTTGCCATCAGTTAAAATAATTATCCACATACTTGACAGCAATAAGCATTTTGAACAGCATGTCTGCATGTATTTTTAATTTTTAATTTACTGTAGATAATTGATACACTTAACATCAATTAGGTTTCTCCTTGTTGTCTATTGATATATTGAATCAGTTTGTATATAAAATGTGTACTGCTCAGATTACCGAAATATACTGAAATTATTTCTATAAAGAAAGTTTTCTCTATTTTTGTAAGTTTTAATTATTCAATTACCTGATAATATTTATTCATTCAATAGAAATTCTCAGAAACAGTTACTCTCCTTAATATATTGGTAAAAGTTGTTTTTAGAATAACATTTCAAAAGAATTGTAAGTAAATTCTTATTAACTAATATTTTTTGTAGAAACAGAACTTGAATTTACTTTCCACAGCCTAGTAACTCTTGCTTTATCCATTTTATCCATCCTTACACACACTGAGCAATGTTTGTAACGAATGTAAAAGAATTGCTGTCATCATTCAAATATCAATATATCCATCTCATTAACTAGTATCCTTGAGCAGTCTTTGGCCTTTATAAGTGATGACACATTTAAAAGAATTGTTATGTTTACTTCAGCAGAGTTCTCCTCACATTGAAGAATTATGTATAGTCATCAATTTAATTTATTTCTTCTGCTCCACTCCAACTGTGAATAAAAAAAATATGTTAATAATATTGGATAACATTTACATATATATGTGAATATATATATATATATATATATATATATATATACATTCATATACACATACGCCTACATATATATATATAAATATATTTATTCATTAATATGCACATGCATATATGCCTACATATATATATATATATATATATATATATATATATATATATATAGAGAGAGAGAGAGAGAGAGAGAGAGAGAGAGATAGATGTATGTATTGTTAGCAGTGATATGTTCATGAACTATTTTCTTTTGAGCAGATATATTCTTCCAAGCACAGTAATTAATACATCATCCAATCTGACTACTGTATGGGTAGCACTTCACTTGAAATGTATTTAATCCTTTTTGAACTTTTTGAGAGTCATATTTTTAACAGCATGTTGGATAGATATACAATGTTCTCTTCTCAACCGGGTAGAAGTATTCATGCATGCATCGCATGTGAATGCAAGATACAACTGATTGTGCAGATATACATGCGATCACTGACTCATAATTTCTTGTTGCATAACTTGTTTATTCTCCCTTGTAGTATTTTGGTGATGGGATGTATAATCAAACTGAATGAAAATATAGTAGAATAGTTTGTTTTTATATTCCGGTCCAACAGTAAACCCTACAAATTACACCACAACGGTAACCTATTTTTCTTTGCCCACGACGCTTACAGAATGGACATCTAGCTTATATATGCATATATATATATATATATATATATATATATATATATATATGGCTGTTATATCTTGTCTCTACGAGTCTTTTCTGTTGCTTATCTTTATAGATTAAAAATATGTTGTCTGTGTCACCAGATATGCAGAAAAAGTTACTAATTTAAAAATCTAACTAATAAGAAATAAGTGGAACAATGTTGCACAATAAATTTATGACATAAGCTCATAATTAACTACACTTAACTTTTAAAATCCTATTTTCTAAAAGAATAATCCTGAATTTGCAAGTGTAATGATTAAATTTAGCTTTTAATATCTTTTTAAAAAACAAAAACAATCGTACATTTGTAAGTGTAATAATAAAATTTTGCTTTTAAAACTTAATTTTCAAAAAGAAAAATCCTACATTTACAAATGCAATAATTAAATTTATGTTAAAAAAAATAATCCTACATTTACAAGTGAAATAATTTTATTAAACTATTAAAAGCATATTTAAAAAAAAATAACCCTACATGTACAAGTTTAAGCATAAAAATTAGTCAGAAAATCTTATTTTTAAAAAGAATAATTTAGGTGTAAAAAGGTGAATTCAACCTTTAAAATCATATTTTGAAAAACCAGTGTTATAATCAAATTTTATTTTTAAAAAGAATAATTTAGGTGTAAAAAGTTAAATTCAACTTTTAAAATCATATTTTGAAAAACCAGTGAAAAAATAATCAAATTTAATTTTGTTAAATAATCCTTCATTTGCAAGTGTAAAAATCAAATTTTTACTTTTAAAATCGAAATTTCAGAAAAAATAGTCATACATTTATGGATATAATGATACAAATTTTACTTTTTAAATCCTATTTTAAAATAGAATTATACTACATTTGCAAGTGTAATAATTACATTTTACTTTTAAAATACTATTTTTTTTTAAATCTATATTTACAAGGGTACGAATTAAATTTAACTTTTAAAATCCTATTTTACCAAAACAACAATCCGACATTTGCAAGTGTAATAATTAAATTACAATCTTCAAATCCAATTTATCAAAAAGAATAATACTATATTTTAAAGTGTAATAATAATATTCACTTTCAAATTATTATATTAAATGAGAATAATAATCCTACATTTGAAAGTGTAATAATGTAATTTAACTTTTAAAATCCTATTTTAAAATAGAATAATCCAATATTTATAAATGTAAAAATGAAATTAAACTTTTAATATTCTATTTTCAAAAAGAATTATCTTACAAGTGTCAAGTGTAATAATTAAATAAAACTTTCAAAATGATATTTTCAAAATGAATAATACTAAATTTGAAATGGTAATTTAATTAAATTTATGACTCCTATTTTCAAGAAGAATAATCTTACATGTGTCTAGTGTAATACATATACTTTAAAAATCCTATTTTCAAAAAGAACAATCCTCCAATTACAAGTGTAATCAAATTTAACTTTTAATATTCTATTATAAAAGTGTATAATACTACATTTACTAGTGTAATGCTAAAATTTAATATTTGCAATCTTACTTAAAAAAAAGAATAATACAACGTTTACAATTGTAAAAATTAAATTAAACTTTTAAAATCTGATTTTAAAAACTACTACACTTGGAAATGTACAATTGTTGTTTTTGAAAATCTGATTTAAAAAGTTTTAACATTTGCCAATGTAGGATTATTTTTTCTAAAATAGTATTTTGTATGTTAAGTTTCGGTGCCAATAGATAATGCAGGCCAAAAATTGGTTACGTGAGAATCGCTAAATGGAATATTTAACATGAAATTTATGCGTTAAAACTGCTACAATAATACCGAAAATTCAGGATCATACATGCATGGCATGGTTAGTATATAGAATTAGTGGATCAGCATGAAAACAAATTAATTCATACAATAGGAATATTGAATGACTGCACATGACTAATTTCTAATAAATGACAATGGTCAATTTCTAAGAAATAGTCTGAAAAACAATAGACAACAAAAAACATAACCAACCAGAGCATTAACGAAAAGTGGGTGAACTAGCATAGAGTGTACTGTTAGAATAAAACAAAACTGCTTATGTTTTTATCATAAAATACATCCAATCAAATTTATGCACTCCTAAATACACATCAAATAAATACATACATATATGGAATGGTTAGTATATAGAATTAGTGTATTAGCATGAATACAGAATAAAAAGCCAACTGATATTTCGGTGGCTGCAGATATGAAGAGCCCCATTGTTTTAAGGATCTATTCTGACGATATGGCCAAACTAGTTCATTCTTATATTTGTAATAGCCGTGATTATGGCATTTCCAAACACAAGATTTTTCTTTATTTGTGCTGCACTATAGTGATCCTAAAAGGTTTTACAATCTTTCTGAGCGAGTCATTTCAAACAGAACCTTTGTCCTCTTCTACCTTTTAATGTCAATGTCTCAGAAGGAGCTAATGGAACCACAAGCGCATTGTAGTGTCTAATGTTATCCTTCTTTCTACATCGTTTGAAATATTTCAATGCTGTTTTTGTTAATTTTGATATCCTGATTGACATCATCAGTAATATAAAGCCAACTAATATTTCAATCAGTGTGCATATGACGAGTCCCAATTTTATAGGATCTCTTCGGACGATATGATCCAACTAGTTCATTCTTCTATCAATGAAATAGTAAAACTTGGGGTATCTCCTTTCTTTATTTTATATATCGGCCATGTTTCTTTTATTTGTAAACTTGTTTTGTCAGCGTTGTGTGTGTATGATGAAACTTGCTATAACTAACTGTATTCAAAGTTTGTTTTAAGTACTTACGAAAACATACTTTTTTTCCATAAAAATTGCCTGAGAACAATGACAGCCTGGCCAAACCCATTTTACAGTAAACAATAAGCAACTGCATTCGCACAAACGTGGGATAAAATCAATTATTTGAGATAAATAATATGTTTTGTCTTAAAATTAAATTATAATTAATTTTTTATCATATACAAATTTCAATTTGTATTCTGAACGTTTTTCCTTCTATGAGCATAATCTTTCAGATGATTTTTTTTAATTATCGACTAATTATGTTTGAACTCTTCATTTTTACTTTTAATTCCATTACATTCTGTTAAAACATGTTCGCTTTGTGTAAAACGAATGTTGAAAGTTATTTTTAATTTTAAAAAAATGCTTATTAAAACAATCAGGTCAGTAGCACGTGATATATCCAAGGCCTTTGACAAGGTATGGCATAAAGGGCTTTTCCTGAAAATATGATCATACGGTATTACTGGGAAATTACTTAATATAATTAGATCCTTCCTAAACAAAAGAAAAATCCAGGTTGTCCTCGATGGCCGTTCATCTAAGCAACATGACATAAATGCTGGTGTACCTCAGGGATCTATCCTTGGACCTTTGTTGTTCCTGATCTATATAAACGATCTCCCTGATGACATAGAGTCTAAGAGTGGTTTATTTGCTGACGACACCACACTTTACTCTCGCCATGTTGGCAAAACCGACGCGATCATATCCGAGGCAATGGCTGAATCTTTAGAAAATGACCTCCAGGCTGTAGTGGATTGGGGTCATAAATGGTTGGTAACTTTTAATGCCGCAAAGACATAGCTACTTTCCTTCAATAACTACAAGTAACCTCTCCAACCACCGATTGTCATGGCAAATAACACCCTACCTGAGAGTTCATCATTCAAACTCCTCGGCCAAACCTTCACAGGTAACATGAATTGGAACGAATACATTGAAGACATTGCCAAGGCTGCCGCAAAGAAGGTTGGCTCCCTCTACCGTGCTAGTAAACTTCTCACACCTGACATTACTCTGTATCTCTACAAAGCCACAATCTGCCCATGCATGGAGTATTGTTGTCACATCTGGGCTGGTGCATCATTTACTAGTCTCTCCCTCCTTGACAAGGTCCAAAAAAGAGTCGCCAACCTAATAGGTTCCTCACTGTCAACCAAGCTCAAGTCTCTGTCCCATAGCCGCAATGTAGCATCCTTGTGCTTTTTTTACAAATACTTCAATGGATTATGCTCCAATGAATTGGCTACTCTGGTGCCCCCTCGACGTAAATTTACTAGACTAACTCGACAATCAAATAAATCTCATTCATTCACTGTGGAGGTCCTCAGATGCTGGAGAGCCTTCTACTCAAATAGCTTCTTTCCTCGTGCTACTGCCCTCTGGAACCCCCTCCCTGCCCCCTGTTTCCCTGACATACAGAAAATTAAAACTAATGTAAACAGAAATCTTGCTGTGCAGATCCCAATTTAAGTTGAGTTTTTCTCCTAGAAAATTTGTTCTTAAAAACATTTTCTCTTTTTTAAAAAAAAATTAAATCAATTATTAAACATTTCACGGCCATTTAGTCAAAAAACTGTTTACGATCGATTCAATGGGAAAATCTGAGAATTTCATAGTTTAAATTAAACATCAGATTATCGAAGCGAAATCTTTTTCTAAAAATTAGTTTTATTTCCTTTTTTTATCATACAGATGGGGGTGGGTGCACTTAGGGATTAGTATTATAATTCAAACGATTCTTTAATAAAGAGACCAAACAAATGCATCTTTTTAAGAAGCTACCAACCAAAAAATAAAACCCCGCTATTCAAGGAAGACAACTTTTCAGACACTTTTGCTTCTAAAATTAACAAAATACGATTTTATTTATATAAGAATTTGTAATTTATTATATACGATTAATAATAATTAAGGGATGTTATTTTTTTGTAATTAAAGTTTTCAAAAAGGGATGTAATATTTTTTTGTAATTAAAGTTTCTTTTTTTAAGGGGGAATTTAAAAAAAAAGGGATGTGTTTTTCATGGAGTGGGACAAAATTGTGTCAAATCACTTAGCAGACTCCGACGTGAACCAGGGTTGTGAGTCTTCGACAATTCATGAGCTTTAAAGAAAGGTGCACTCAAACACGTGTGAAAAGGGTTAACGCCTAAAGAATTTAGCAAGTCGAAATGTCTCCCATGGCAGTGGGGTTATTCTTAGCGACCGATTAACTTTAACACTTGCGGTGGGAGCTTCATAAAAAGATCCAATGAAATTCTAATAGTATTAAAAGTCGTCAGAAAAAAAGTAATTTAGTTAATTCAATTTGTAAAATAAAGTTTTAAATACTTACACGAAAATACAATGGTTAATATTTTCTGATTTCTGGAGTTGAGAAAATATCAGATTAAGGAGGATGACTGCGATTATATCTTCGATGTTTGGAATTTGTGAAAGGAAGTCGATTTCAAAAAAGGAAAATGTCATCTTACTATCCTCACTTACTGAAGAGCGTCAATTTCTTATCGAATTTCCTGTTTTTCTTCAGTCGTCTCCTTACTAATTCCTGTAATATTTAATATTATAAAAAATTAATAAATAAGTGTTATTATTATATATATTTTTTTGAAAAAAAAAGTTGAATTCCTATTCGCCGACTGGAGGGTATTATTTTAGATTTACACACCTCACATTGATGTCACAATCGGCCGCCATCTCGAGTGAAAAAGTTCAATTTTACTACTGTATCGTTTTGTTTTCGGTCAGTAAATGAGAAATTGTTCTAGACTGAGCTAATTTTTATGTTTGTTCAAATCCAGAGTGACCTTTTTGGGGGAGCTCTATTTTAGCAAAATTAAAAACCGACTTTGCGTCTAACTCAGCACTTGTAGAGTTTATGTAAACAGCAGATTAGATGGTGAAAATGCAGAATAGTTAACAGTCGAGAAATCGAAAAAACCCCCTCCAAAAAACAAAAACAAATGCCCTATACCAAACGATATAGAATTTATTTATCTACCGCCCTGTATACATTTAACGTGCTGAATTTTTTTTAGGTTTTTTAATTTCAAATTGTTAAGCTCTCTTAACGTCACACGAGAAATAAATCATCACTTGTCCCATTACTACGTTCTTTAAAAATTCTAAACAAAACTATGACTACCACTAATCCTAAGTTCGGGAGTGGGGGAGCTTGCAACTGGGACTTAGAGGTAGTAGTAGGATAAGTGATTTTTGACAGCTTTCAAGCAACAAGCAGTCATTTGTTTTTTTTTGTGTAAAGACCGCTTTGAACGAAATAATATTTTTTTAAAATTGAAGACAGTTTAAAAGTATACAAGTCGGTAGATAATTAAATTCTTCTGCGTTTGCTATAAATAATTTGATTTTATCATTGTTGTTTTGTTTTTGTTGTTTTTAATTTACCGACCGTTAAATAAGTATAGAAGACTATGTGGATGGCAAAAAATATTGAAAAAATACATAAGCCGGATGACTGCATCAAGAGACGCTGTCAACGTAAACAAGAGATTGAGCAGCGAAAACAGAAATAAAAAGATGAAAAAAGGAATATGTGAAAAGAAACTGTGACATGGGCAATTCATAAGAATAGTAAGAGAAGAATTCATGGAAACAGCTGCACCTGGCTACGAAACTGTCATTAGAACAAACTTGTTTAAGGTGAATATCGAAGTTAATATAAATAAAATGCAGGAAAATAGTAATTGCAGACTTAGTGGACAAAGAGACAAAATGTGTGAATGCCGCAAACTAGCTCCAAAAGAATACAACAGACACAAGTGTGTGTAAGGCAAGGCAGAATACTGGCAACTATGACAACAACTGCACTTCGAACATGCTAATAATCGTAGACGCAAGTGTGTAAGGCAAGGCAGAATACTGGCAACTATGACAACAACTGCACTTCGAACATGCTAATAATCGTAGACACAAGTGTGTAAGGCAAGGCAGAATACTGGCAACTATGACAACAACTGCACTTCGAACATGCTAATAATCGTAGACACAAGTGTGTAAGGCAAGGCAGAATACTGGCAACTATGACAACAACTGCACTTCGAACATGCTAATAATCGTAGACGCAAGTGTGTAAGGCAAGGCAGAATACTGGCAACTATGACAACAACTGCACTTCGAACTGATGCTAATAATCGTAGACACAAGTGTGTAAGGCAAGGCAGAATACTGGCAACTATGACAACAACTGCACTTCGAACATGCTAATAATCGTAGACACAAGTGTGTGTAAGGCAAGGCAGAATACTGGCAACTATGACAACAACTGCACTTCGAACTAATGCTAATAATCGTAGACACAAGTGTGTAAGGCAAGGCAGAATACTGGCAACTATGACAACAACTGCACTTCGAACATGCTAATAATCGTAGACGCAAGTGTGTGTAAAGCAAGGCAGAATACTGGCAACTATGACAACAACTGCACTTCGAACATGCTAATAATCGTAGACGCAAGTGTGTGTAAGGCAAGGCAGAATACTGGCAACTATGACAACAACTGCACTTCGAACTGATGCTAATAATCGTAGACGCAAGTGTGTGTAAGGCAAGGCAGAATACTGGCAACTATGACAACAACTGCACTTCGAACATGCTAATAATCGTAGACACAAGTGTGTAAGGCAAGGCAGAATACTGGCAACTATGACAACAACTGCACTTCGAACATGCTAATAATCGTAGACACAAGTGTGTAAGGCAAGGCAGAATACTGGCAACTATGACAACAACTGCACTTCGAACATGCTAATAATCGTAGACGCAAGTGTGTAAGGCAAGGCAGAATACTGGCAACTATGACAACAACTGCACTTCGAACTGATGCTAATAATCGTAGACGCAAGTGTGTGTAAGGCAAGGCAGAATACTGGCAACTATGACAACAACTGCACTTCGAACTGATGCTAATAATCGTAGACGCAAGTGTGTGTAAGGCAAGGCAGAATACTGGCAACTATGACAACAACTGCACTTCGAACATGCTAATAATCGTAGACACAAGTGTGTAAGGCAAGGCAGAATACTGGCAACTATGACAACAACTGCACTTCGAACTGATGCTAATAATCGTAGACGCAAGTGTGTGTAAGGCAAGGCAGAATACTGGCAACTATGACACCAACTGCACTTCGAACATGCTAATAATCGTAGACGCAAGTGTGTGTAAGGCAAGGCAGAATACTGGCAACTATGACAACAACTGCACTTCGAACTGATGCTAATAATCGTAGACGCAAGTGTGTGTAAGGCAAGGCAGAATACTGGCAACTATGACAACAACTGCACTTCGAACATGCTAATAATCGTAGACGCAAGTGTGTGTAAGGCAAGGCAGAATACTGGCAACTATGACAACAACTGCACTTCGAACTGATGCTAATAATCGTAGACGCAAGTGTGTGTAAGGCAAGGCAGAATACTGGCAACTATGACAACAACTGCACTTCGAACTGATGCTAATAATCGTAGACGCAAGTGTGTGTAAGGCAAGGCAGAATACTGGCAACTATGACAACAACTGCACTTCGAACATGCTAATAATCGTAGACGCAAGTGTGTAAGGCAAGGTGGAATACTAGCAACTATGACAACAACTGCACTTCGAACTAATGCTAATAATCTTAGACACAAGTGTGTAAGGCAAGGCAGAATACTGGCAACTATGACAACAACTGCACTTCGAACATGCTAATAATCGTAGACGCAAGTGTGTAAGGCAAGGTGGAATACTGGCAACTATGACAACAACTGCACTTCGAACTAATGCTAATAATCGTAGACACAAGTGTGTAAGGCAAGGCAGAATACTGGCAACTATGACAACAACTGCACTTCGAACATGCTAATAATCGTAGACGCAAGTGTGTGTAAGGCAAGGCAGAATACTGGCAACTATGACAACAACTGCACTTCGAACATGCTAATAATCGTAGACGCAAGTGTGTGTAAGGCAAGGCAGAATACTGGCAACTATGACAACAACTGCACTTCGAACTGATGCTAATAATCGTAGACGCAAGTGTGTGTAAGGCAAGGCAGAATACTGGCAACTATGACAACAACTGCACTTCGAACATGCTAATAATCGTAGACGCAAGTGTGTGTAAAGCAAGGCAGAATACTGGCAACTATGACAACAACTGCACTTCGAACATGCTAATAATCGTAGACGCAAGTGTGTGTAAGGCAAGGCAGAATACTGGCAACTATGACAACAACTGCACTTCGAACTGATGCTAATAATCGTAGACGCAAGTGTGTGTAAGGCAAGGCAGAATACTGGCAACTAGGACAACAACTGCACTTCGAACATGCTAATAATCGTAGACGCAAGTGTGTGTAAGGCAAGGCAGAATACTGGCAACTATGACAACAACTGCACTTCGAACTGATGCTAATAATCGTAGACGCAAGTGTGTGTAAGGCAAGGCAGAATACTGGCAACTATGACAACAACTGCACTTCGAACATGCTAATAATCGTAGACGCAAGTGTGTGTAAGGCAAGGCAGAATACTGGCAACTATGACAACAACTGCACTTCGAACTGATGCTAATAATCGTAGACGCAAGTGTGTGTAAGGCAAGGCAGAATACTGGCAACTATGACAACAACTGCACTTCGAACTGATGCTAATAATCGTAGACGCAAGTGTGTGTAAGGCAAGGCAGAATACTGGCAACTATGACAACAACTGCACTTCGAACATGCTAATAATCGTAGACACAAGTGTGTAAGGCAAGGCAGAATACTGGCAACTATGACAACAACTGCACTTCGAACTGATGCTAATAATCGTAGACGCAAGTGTGTGTAAGGCAAGGCAGAATACTGGCAACTATGACAACAACTGCACTTCGAACATGCTAATAATCGTAGACGCAAGTGTGTGTAAGGCAAGGCAGAATACTGGCAACTATGACAACAACTGCACTTCGAACTGATGCTAATAATCGTAGACGCAAGTGTGTGTAAGGCAAGGCAGAATACTGGCAACTATGACAACAACTGCACTTCGAACATGCTAATAATCGTAGACGCAAGTGTGTGTAAGGCAAGGCAGAATACTGGCAACTATGACAACAACTGCACTTCGAACTGATGCTAATAATCGTAGACGCAAGTGTGTGTAAGGCAAGGCAGAATACTGGCAACTATGACAACAACTGCACTTCGAACTGATGCTAATAATCGTAGACGCAAGTGTGTGTAAGGCAAGGCAGAATACTGGCAACTATGACAACAACTGCACTTCGAACATGCTAATAATCGTAGACGCAAGTGTGTAAGGCAAGGTGGAATACTAGCAACTATGACAACAACTGCACTTCGAACTAATGCTAATAATCTTAGACACAAGTGTGTAAGGCAAGGCAGAATACTGGCAACTATGACAACAACTGCACTTCGAACATGCTAATAATCGTAGACGCAAGTGTGTAAGGCAAGGTGGAATACTGGCAACTATGACAACAACTGCACTTCGAACTAATGCTAATAATCGTAGACACAAGTGTGTAAGGCAAGGCAGAATACTGGCAACTATGACAACAACTGCACTTCGAACATGCTAATAATCGTAGACGCAAGTGTGTGTAAGGCAAGGCAGAATACTGGCAACTATGACAACAACTGCACTTCGAACATGCTAATAATCGTAGACGCAAGTGTGTGTAAGGCAAGGCAGAATACTGGCAACTATGACAACAACTGCACTTCGAACTGATGCTAATAATCGTAGACGCAAGTGTGTGTAAGGCAAGGCAGAATACTGGCAACTATGACAACAACTGCACTTCGAACTGATGCTAATAATCGTAGACGCAAGTGTGTGTAAGGCAAGGCAGAATACTGGCAACTATGACAACAACTGCACTTCGAACTGATGCTAATAATCGTAGACGCAAGTGTGTGTAAGGCAAGGCAGAATACTGGCAACTATGACAACAACTGCACTTCGAACATGCTAATAATCGTAGACACAAGTGTGTGTAAGGCAAGGCAGAATACTGGCAACTATGACAACAACTGCACTTCGAACATGCTAATAATCGTAGACGCAAGTGTGTAAGGCAAGGCAGAATACTGGCAACTATGACAACAACTGCACTTCGAACTGATGCTAATAATCGTAGACACAAGTGTGTAAGGCAAGGCAGAATACTGGCAACTATGACAACAACTGCACTTCGAACATGCTAATAATCGTAGACACAAGTGTGTGTAAGGCAAGGCAGAATACTGGCAACTATGACAACAACTGCACTTCGAACTAATGCTAATAATCGTAGACACAAGTGTGTAAGGCAAGGCAGAATACTGGCAACTATGACAACAACTGCACTTCGAACATGCTAATAATCGTAGGCGCAAGTGTGTGTAAAGCAAGGCAGAATACTGGCAACTATGACAACAACTGCACTTCGAACATGCTAATAATCGTAGACGCAAGTGTGTGTAAGGCAAGGCAGAATACTGGCAACTATGACAACAACTGCACTTCGAACATGCGAATAATCGTAGACACAAGTGTGTGTAAGGCAAGGCAGAATACTGGCAACTATGACAACAACTGCACTTCGAACTGATGCTAATAATCGTAGACGCAAGTGTGTGTAAGGCAAGGCAGAATACTGGCAACTATGACAACAACTGCACTTCGAACATGCTAATAATCGTAGACGCAAGTGTGTGTAAGGCAAGGCAGAATACTGGCAACTATGACAACAACTGCACTTCGAACTGATGCTAATAATCGTAGACGCAAGTGTGTGTAAGGCAAGGCAGAATACTGGCAACTATGACAACAACTGCACTTCGAACTGATGCTAATAATCGTAGACGCAAGTGTGTGTAAAGCAAGGCAGAATACTGGCAACTATGACAACAACTGCACTTCGAACTGATGCTAATAATCGTAGACGCAAGTGTGTGTAAGGCAAGGCAGAATACTGGCAACTATGACAACAACTGCACTTCGAACATGCGAATAATCGTAGACACAAGTGTGTGTAAGGCAAGGCAGAATACTGGCAACTATGACAACAACTGCACTTCGAACTGATGCTAATAATCGTAGACGCAAGTGTGTGTAAGGCAAGGCAGAATACTGGCAACTATGACAACAACTGCACTTCGAACATGCGAATAATCGTAGACACAAGTGTGTGTAAGGCAAGGCAGAATACTGGCAACTATGACAACAACTGCACTTCGAACTGATGCTAATAATCGTAGACGCAAGTGTGTGTAAGGAAAGGCAGAATACTGGCAACTATGACAACAACTGCACTTCGAACATGCGAATAATCGTAGACACAAGTGTGTGTAAGGCAAGGCAGAATACTGGCAACTATGACAACAACTGCACTTCGAACATGCGAATAATCGTAGACACAAGTGTGTGTAAGGCAAGGCAGAATACTGGCAACTATGACAACAACTGCACTTCGAACTGATGCTAATAATCGTAGACGCAAGTGTGTGTAAGGCAAGGCAGAATACTGGCAACTATGACAACAACTGCACTTCGAACATGCGAATAATCGTAGACACAAGTGTGTGTAAGGCAAGGCAGAATACTGGCAACTATGACAACAACTGCACTTCGAACTGATGCTAATAATCGTAGACGCAAGTGTGTGTAAGGCAAGGCAGAATACTGGCAACTATGACAACAACTGCACTTCGAACTGATGCTAATAATCGTAGACGCAAGTGTGTGTAAGGCAAGGCAGAATACTGGCAACTATGACAACAACTGCACTTCGAACTGATGCTAATAATCGTAGACGCAAGTGTGTGTAAGGCAAGGCAGAATACTGGCAACTATGACAACAACTGCACTTCGAACATGCTAATAATCGTAGACGCAAGTGTGTGTAAGGCAAGGCAGAATACTGGCAACTATGACAACAACTGCACTTCGAACTGATGCTAATAATCGTAGACGCAAGTGTGTGTAAGGCAAGGCAGAATACTGGCAACTATGACAACAACTGCACTTCGAACATGCTAATAATCGTAGACGCAAGTGTGTGTAAGGCAAGGCAGAATACTGGCAACTATGACAACAACTGCACTTCGAACTGATGCTAATAATCGTAGACGCAAGTGTGTGTAAGGCAAGGCAGAATACTGGCAACTATGACAACAACTGCACTTCGAACTGATGCTAATAATCGTAGACGCAAGTGTGTGTAAGGCAAGGCAGAATACTGGCAACTATGACAACAACTGCACTTCGAACATGCTAATAATCGTAGACACAAGTGTGTGTAAGGCAAGGCAGAATACTGGCAACTATGACAACAACTGCACTTCGAACATGCTAATAATCGTAGACACAAGTGTGTGTAAGGCAAGGCAGAATACTGGCAACTATGACA
The DNA here is from genome assembly GCA_963556195.1 of Sepiola atlantica. NCBI lineage: Eukaryota > Metazoa > Mollusca > Cephalopoda > Sepiida > Sepiolidae > Sepiola > Sepiola atlantica. The sequence goes on from OY744525.1 coordinate 151,969,544, forward strand.
ACAACTGCACTTCGAACTGATGCTAATAATCGTAGACGCAAGTGTGTGTAAGGCAAGGCAGAATACTGGCAACTATGACAACAACTGCACTTCGAACATGCTAATAATCGTAGACGCAAGTGTGTGTAAGGCAAGGCAGAATACTGGCAACTATGACAACAACTGCACTTCGAACTGATGCTAATAATCGTAGACGCAAGTGTGTGTAAGGCAAGGCAGAATACTGGCAACTATGACAACAACTGCACTTCGAACATGCTAATAATCGTAGACGCAAGTGTGTGTAAGGCAAGGCAGAATACTGGCAACTATGACAACAACTGCACTTCGAACTGATGCTAATAATCGTAGACGCAAGTGTGTGTAAGGCAAGGCAGAATACTGGCAACTATGACAACAACTGCACTTCGAACTGATGCTAATAATCGTAGACGCAAGTGTGTGTAAGGCAAGGCAGAATACTGGCAACTATGACAACAACTGCACTTCAAACATGCTAATAATCGTAGACACAAGTGTGTGTAAGGCAAGGCAGAATACTGGCAACTATGACAACAACTGCACTTCGAACTGATGCTAATAATCGTAGACACAAGTGTGTGTAAGGCAAGGCAGAATACTGGCAACTATGACAACAACTGCACTTCGAACTAATGCTAATAATCGTAGACGCAAGCCAGAGATATGATTTGAAAACGAAAATAACAAAATCCTCTGAGACATCGAAGTACAAACAGATAAATTCATCCAAGCAAGCAGACTTTCAGTCATAACAATATAAAAAGAAACAAAACTGCCAAATCGTAGATTTTTCCGTCCCAGTGGGGCACATTGGGAAATCAAAGAGACAAAAAAAACGAACAACATATTTACAATTTGCAAGAGAACTGAAAGGGATATAGAACAATATAATACCAATAATCATAAAAGCACAAGGAACAGTCCAGAAAGTTGTAAAAAGGAATGTGTGAAAAGAAACTGCTACCTGGGCAAATCATATGAATAGTAAGAGAAGAGACTCATGAAAACACCTGCACCTGGCTAGGAAACTGACATTAAAAACGAGAAACAGAATCTTCGCTACTGAAATCTTCACAGAATAATTCGATTAGAACAAATTATCGTTGTTGGCATCAGTCTGTCTCAGCAGAATGGAGTTTTATTCCTATATTTGTCCATTGTCGAATTGAAGCATCTGCCGTGACTGTGCAAGCCTATCCTTGATAGACAGGCTTTGATGCAGTTATCACAGATGTAGGTGGTGTCTAGATGTGAGTGCTCTCTCTCAGCCCTGCGTTCTATCTTCTCTCTAAACTGCTGGTCTTTCTTCTTCTCACTTATCTTGGAGTATGTCTTTACAGCACTTATTTAGTGGCTATAATCTTCAGCCATGAACTGCAAGCCTATTTGGTCGATGCCACTTGACCTTATGTCTAACTTGCAGACATCCTTGTAGCATAGGACAGGTCTTCCTGCTGGTCTGGAGCCAGTTGCCAGCTCACCATATAGAATATTGTGTGGGATCAACCCATTGTCCATTTACCTGGCATGGCCAATCCACCAGAGTCGTAATTAGATGAGTAGAGCAAACATGCTTGGGGTGTCCACCTGATCAATGGTACACAGGCCTGGCACACCTTCATTTTGGTATTGATTGTTAGCATCATGTTTTCCAGACTCTCTTTGCAGAGGCTAGCGATTGCTGTCCCCACCTAGTCGATAAGTAGGGATAGATTGCTTACATTTAGGCAAAGTCTGCAGCTGATGAGTTGGTTCAATGCTTCTTCAGCGAAGAGCATCTCAAATATGAGTTCCTTTCGCACTTTGGTATAGCCTGAAGGCACGCAAAGTTAAAGAGGCTGCCACTGCTTCTGGTATGGATGTGCACTCAATCCCCAAACTTGTTGAAGGGGAAGAACTATATCAAAGTTAATATAAATAAAATGCAGTAAAATAATAAATGCAGACTTAATGGACAAAGAGACAAACATTGTAAATTACATATGTGAATGCAGCAAACTAGCCTCTAAAGAATTATACAACAGACACAAGGCAGAATACTGGAAACTATGACAAAAACGAAGAACATATTTGGAATTTGCAAGAGAACTGAAAGGGATATAGAACATACAGTAAGTCAATATAATACCAATAATCATGGGAGCACTAGGAACAGTCCCCAAATTTTACAAAAAAAGACTGTGGGAAACTGAAAACAATGGGAAGATTAAAATTTTATAAACTGGCCCCTTCCCAAATAAAGTGATAGCACCAGCCTCGTCTAATACTACACAAAATCATTATGAAGGGTCAACGAGGATGGAAACACTGAGGAGAGAGAGAGCACTAAGCAGATCTCCACTGGAAGAGTGAGCAGAGTACTGCGACCTTGGGGAGGCATATTGTTGCACAAATAGCTGTGAAGACGAATTGTTATTGCCAGTGCATACTGTTGCATTGATGCAAAGTTATTTTCAATGATTATTGAAAGAGAAAATCTAGGGAGACTTGTTTTTATTAAGATGCCAGGGAACACCACCAATTATGATAAGATTAATTTTGTGAGAACTCATTTCATATAAAATGTGTTGCTCCCTGTTTATGGTAGGGCCGAAAAAATAAGTTATCTTTAATTTTAGGAGAGTCAAATAAGGAGGAGATAACTCTAGTTTCAAGTTTCAACCACGGTTTATCTTAAAATGGATTTTAACACTCTGAACTTGAAAGATATTTTATATTTAACGAGAGATAATGGTAAACTAATAGACTTTTTACAAGCGCACATATTAATTTCAGGTGCGTTTTTTGGTAACCATGCCGGCGAGAGATGCAGTAACGTTGATTCCTTTAATTCAAAAATATGTGAGACCAGGTACGACAATTGTGTCTGATTGTTGGTGAGCATACGATCTCCTAGAAGCCAAAGGATTCCATCATTTGTGTGTTAATCATAAATACAGTTTTTTGATCCACTAACAGATGCCACAACCAACCACGTAGAACGAATGTAGAATGAGGCGAAGAAAAGGAACAAAGTTGAATGTGGCATCCACACGCAAATAGTGGCATCGTACCAAGCTGAATTCCTGTGGAAACAAAAATTCCGAAAAGACACTGCATCAGGAACTATTTTCAAACACATTGCTGAGTTTTACCAAGTGTAAAACTCATTTATTAAAAAAAAAATTTCCTTTGTTTAACTTTTTTCCCTTTCAATTTATGTACTTTTTCTCCTTCTTCTTCTGTATGTATCACTATGAAAAGCATAGGTACGTGTAAAAATGGTCTTGTATGGACTATGCTTACTAAAAAGCGCTTATCATTAATTATTAAATTAGTTTCCGTGTAAACTTTGTCTTTGAAAGATAAAAGCATAAACTTAATATATAAACGAAAAAACTGTATATTTACATGTGAAAAATAAATTACAATGTAATATATTATCACGACGGCTGAAAAAAAAAAAATTCAGTGAATTTTCAACTTTGAAGAAATTACTTATAAAAATCCCTTGAAAGATAAATATAAGTTTTTGAGAACTATTGCAAAAGTTAATTATAGTCATAAGATACTGAATTTTAAAGAAATTCCTACGTTTTACTAAAAATTAGAAAAATTATCCCCCAAAAGTCATAGATTAGTAAAATCCGGCATCAGTTAATCGGTAAAAAAACTTTGTTTACCGATTGATTATCGCTATGCAAAATATACAGAAGACAAAAATTTCATAATTATCATAACTTTATATCTAAAAATGGTTTTGTAATAGTTTTGAAGCTGAAAAATTATTATCCATTAATTTCTTTATTCTTTTAAGTTTATAAAGAAATTTAATTAATTTAAGTACCCTTATTTTGTTGTAATAAAAAAGGAAATGCTTATTTAATTAAAATATTTGTGAACGTACACAATTAAGTTTTTCATTTTTAATTAGTAAGGTTCATATTTAACTTGGTATAAGTTTTTAATTTAGTAATACTCTGAAATTATTGATGACGTCTGTTTAGCAATGTCTCCCTAGAATTGGACTTCTAAGTGTTAAAAATTATTTTACGTTAGAAACTGCATCAATTTTATCCATTTTTACATGATGATTGAAACTTTAGATATTCGATTTATTCTTAACGTGTCGTAACGATAAATTACATTAATTCTTTTTAAAATGAAGTGTATTTTTTATTTTAAGTTTGAAAAAGTAAATTAAAGTCAATGACTACACTGACAATTTATTCATTGGAAAAAAAAGTTAACACAATTATTTATTAATAAATAAATAGTAAATTTTGAAAGTAAATGTCATATTTGAACTCTATTTATTAATAAATAATTGTTTTTAGCTTTTTAAATTAATGAAAATATAACAAAACAAATACAAACTTTCCAAATAATTGCCGATTAATTGTGAAATTAACGAAATTGTTGAATCTCTAAAAATAAAATTTTGATGGCGGTGTAAAAGTGAGTGGTGGTTTGAGGGCTAATACCACCTGATTATTACAGAACAGGGCCACCATACCAATCTTAGTTAATCGCTATTAGAAATGATTTAATTTTTTAAATTCTTTTTTTCGTAATGTTCCTGATCCTCATTTTTTTGTTTATTTTCGAGATTATAAAAATAATTTATTACACTGCTGATGACAGGTTCACGTGCAAAAGAGAAATATAATTATATCACATTTTTTTTTATTTTTCCAGAAACTCTAATCATTACAATAACATAAAATACTTTTTGCAATTATATCATTTTTGGGAGAAAATATTGAGTAGACAATGCTTTATTCAATGATGATTTTTCTTCGAGTTATAGTTATTTTATTAACACGAATTATAAGAGCCCTTTTCGTAATATATATGATGTTTTTTTATAATGTTTAATTTTTAACATCTACAGTGCTTTATTCTCATTATTTTTTTTAATTCATGCATTTTTTATTAGTATATAAAAATATAACTTTAGTAAAGGTGTATTTTGTTTTCAACAAATAGTACATTTTAACTAAAGTTTTAATAAGAAAAAATAATTTCATTATATTCTGTGATCGTTGCTTAATACTGAAAATTTCATGCAAATTGGTTGATTTCCTGAATTTTGGTGAATTTTTAAGTGAAAGGGGGTCAAAAGTTTTTACATTTTGGGAAACGGTTATTGATTTTGCACGTACCTATACTTCTGTGATAATTTATTTTAATGAATCATTTTATTTTTACTTTTGTGCCGAATGCGTTGTGATTGTTTTATTCTTAAATTATGCTTTTACGTATAAATTATTTAAACTTTATTTCAGAATAATTACAATAGTAATATCCGTGTTAATATAAAGCTTGGTTGAAACTTGAAACTAAAGTTATCTCCCCCTTATTTTCCTCTCCTAAAATTAAAGGTTAACAAGAACTATATTTTTTTAATGTAAATAATTACCTTCCCATAATAAATTATTTAACAAAACATTTTTGAACGTATTTAGTTTAATCAATATTTACTGTGATTTCATGAAATAAAATCGTATTTATAAACATATTACAACAAAATGGAGACATAAAACTCCTTCTTGGTAAAACAAAATTACGTCAAATTATTGTATTTTACGAGTTTTACGGTTTGATTTAGCAGTTAACCAGAATACTTCCTGACTCAAAGTTTGCAGCAAACGGTGTCCAGTAAGATTTTGTTCCTGATGTTAGGATTAAAATGTTATATAACGTCCAGCGAGAGATTAGACGAAAACAGGGAGTTTTTAATATCAAGAACCAAATCTGACCTGACACCGTTTGCTGCGGATTTTTACTCTAGAATTTTTCTGGTTTGCCGATAAAGCTGATGAAGAGGTTCTTAAAAACGAAAAGAAAGAATTTTAAGGACATTATACTGACTTTTAAATAATGAATGATGCATTTTCCCGAGTGATATAAACTTTCCAATAGGAAAATTCACGATGGTGACAAGAAAAGCAGCTTCGCAGAAAAGAACAGAAGTAAAAAAAAACAAAAAAATAAAGAAAGAAAACCACTTCGACAACAGTATCGGTCAGTTTAAAAAATAAAAGTTTATTTCGTTTAATGTTATTTATTTCAATATTTGATTATTTTAATGGTGGATCAAGGATATGATCTTAAATTCATTTTTAATAACGCACTAATCATTTGTTATTTAATTTTTACCTGATGAAAAAAAAAATTGAAATATTTAAATTTCCTGCGAAGTTAAAATTAAAAAAAATATATATATACTATCAGTTAGACCTAAGAATAAGCGAAATCATTTTGACGAAAAAACGTATTAAAGTAATTTTCATTTTTTCTTTCAGATCTTTCTGGGTAATACAATAACGAACACTTTTCTGATGTTACGAGTTTTACATAAGATTTAAAATTTAAAATGGAACTTAGGCAAATGTTATATATAACTTTTTTTCAAAAAAGGGATTTTAGTAAACATAATACTTACTTGTAAATGATTAGTGACGTTTTTACGTGAGTCGAATTGAAAATTCAAGATGGTGACTACAAAAGCAGATTCGCAGAAAACTACACATTTAAACAAATATATATTTCGTACACAGAATGAATCACTTTTAGAATTAAGGTCGATTTAATTCAATTTTTTTAATAATTGACTATTTTAATGATGAATAACGAAGGATATCATCTTGAATTATATATATTAATATTTAGTAATATTAATAATTTCTTAAAAATGAACTTTATATTATTTAATTAATTTTTTGGTGCTACTGCAGAGACGCTGGCCACTGTTCGATCAATGGCAGCGGAAACTGCCAACTCCTCTTCGGGAGAAATCGTCCGAAACGTGAACGACGGAAAGAAATGTGATTTTGGGGAAGATAACTGTTGAATTTACAAGTGAGGACAAGTAAGGATAAGTTAAAACCATTTATTGTGGAAATTTCGAGATGTTTTTCTAAGTAATTCATCGGTTACTTCCCTTTGTTTGAAAGCTGTCAGTTTTGGCCTACGTGCAGGTTGAAGGTCATATGGATTTTGCGTGGGAGTTGGGTTGACTTCACGCCATGTTGTGTCACGTGATTTCTATTTTTAGCAATGATGCATTGGTTGTGTCTGGAGTTGATATCGGCGCGAAATTTAGTCAGAACAGATTTGGACCTCAGGAGGTCAACACCTGTAAAACTGTTTCTCCGTCCACATGGGGGACGTTAAATTTGTGAAGAATTTCTACTTGAAGAAATTTAAGAGATAGGATATCTCTGGGCAAGAATTGCCTTTTGTGTATGAAATATTCTTCCTTCAGTCAACGAATATTTCCCTTAGAAGATGTTTCAAGTCAGAGGCTTGAAATGAAGAATTTAGGAGATAAAATTATCTCCGGGCAAGAATTGCCTTTTGTGTATGAAATATTCTTCCTTCAGTCAACGAATATTTCCCTTAGAAGATGTTTCAGGCCAGAGGCTTGGAATGAAGAATTATTGAGAATTTGAACGAGATAACTCCGGGAACGAAATTGCCTATGTTGAAGAGCTTAGCTCCTGTGAACTGAAATACTTTGCTGTCGAGAAGATTCTAATCAGAGATTAAGAATCGTAAAGAGCGATCGTCTTTGCAACACAGATCGATTTGAAAGATATAACTTTGCAAGTTGAATCCTTACATTCGCGCGTGATGCTATTCGGGACACTCGGTGGAAAAAAAGCAAGTATTATGTTTATTTGAAATTTGTACTGTTCTTGTGACGTATATCTTACGTTGGATTTGCTAAAAGAAAATTATTGAAGAAAAAGAAGAAAAAAAAGAACTTTGTGACAGACGTTTGATAAAAAATAAGAGTTATTTTTATCGTGGAAATTATGTTCGGCCTTCAGCACAGTTTGTTAATTTTATTACTTTTGGTTGTAACTTTGGTGTAAAGAAAAAAAGAGACCTTTTGATTGATTTGTAAGAATACTGACTTTATAGTAAGTTCATGCTTTTAAAGGATTTATTCCTTTGCTTAGATTGTGTCAATTTTTGTTGTATCTAACTTTAATGTTCAGAAATCCTGATGTTGTATTTTTTTTTTTTTTGTATGTTATCCAGGAATAATTTATTTATTCCAGCTTTGGAAAAAAAAGCAGTCCAAGCTACCTTTTTTGTAAATAAAACTTTATTTTAACTTTTAAGAACATCTTGTATCCTTCCATTCCTTCTCTCTTGTTATAGTTTTTTTTATGATAATTGTCCTAGATAACATGACCTTTGTTTAGAGCGGTTTTTCGTTAACACCCACGAAAAATCCGACATTATTTATTGAAACAAATTAAACATCATGTACAACAAATAAATAAATAAAACTTTGATAAACATTTGAAATAAAACTTTGATAAACATTATGTACATCAAGTAAATAAATAGCAAACTTTTAATTGAAATAAAAAAAACGAATTAAATAAAAATTTGATTTGAAAAAAAAAGTAAACATAATTTACTGAACGATAAATGTGGAAAAAATAAGTTTTAAACAGAGTATTGACTGAACAATAAACATCCGAGTAAATGCAATAACTGTTCAAAGTTTAACCGGTTTACGTCCATTTCGTGAAAAAGTAATTTACCCAATATTAGTTATCTCCCCCAAAATAAAATTTCTTTCCGTCGATCACGATTTCTCCCGAAGAGGAGTCGGCAGTTTCCGCCGCCATCGATCGAACAGTGGCCCCCGTCTCTGCAGTAGCACCAATTTTTTTACTGACAAAAAACCTGACATATTTATATTTCATGTGAATTAATAACACTGTTAGTTAGACTTAACATTTGTGGGAAAAGAGATGACGATACTGACATCGACAGTAAGAGACGACCGGAAGTGCCGAAGTCAATGAATCTCAAGTGCATGCGTGGGTGAAGACCTTTTTGATTGAGTCATCAGAGCGAGCAGACGACACTTTTTTGATTGGATAAATTATGAAGGAATTCCACTTTTACCCTGTTTCTTCAATATTACTTTACTTCACTTTTTCCAAGCACACGGTTACCCCCTAAGGATTATTCATTTAGTTGAAAACTATTGTTAACCTTTTCTTGCTATTGTCACTTTATTCCCATGCCAAGCACACACACCCGTAAGGGGGTTCCTTTACTTGAATACCATTGTAACATGTTCCTGCTATTGTAACATTATTCCCTTGCCTAAAACACAGACCCCCCAAGGCATTTTCATTTACTTAAAAATAATTCTTACTCTGTTCCTGCTATTATAACCTTATTCCTCTGTCAAGCACACGTCTACCTCCACAAATGATTATTAATTTCCTTGAAAACCATTGTTAAACGTTTCTTACTAGTGTGACTTTATTGCCTTATCAAGCGCAATTCTTATTCTTCTACTCAGAAACAACTGCTACTCTGTTTTATTTTCATTTTTACTATAAACAAATATGTGATAGACTCCATGTTTCTACGAAGAGTTGCGATCTCGCAGTATTTTGAAAGATAACCAAGGACTAACTACCATGTACCAAATAGATATTCTGACTAGATTCGTTTTCTAAAGAGATGCCGTAGACACATTATTGTACCCAACACAGAAACATCAACTTACCAGCATGTTTCTGCCCTCCTACACATAATACAGCACATAATTTCATACGCACAGTTTGTATTTAATAAATCATCCATTGTGAACTACATCAACACATTAACATTCTCACATAGACTAAATCCTCTTTTTCTACATAAAATACCTACATCTATAAACAATGTCTTCCACCACTTTTTTCAGCCTGAGCAGAACTGACTGAAATAGACATTTATTTCACTTTACCAGCAAAAAACTTATAGTCTCACACTAACAGAAGCATTGAAAATACAAACAGTCACAACTCCAACAGCCTACCTACAACACAACGCTTCATCACAAACCTTACTGGCTCTACTCAGCAGCGGTCCTAAGTTCGTCACAACCCCAAAACTGTACAACCACGGAAAATTGTCTCTCAGCCTTAAATCAACCAACCCATGACAATCATAATGTCACCACTATTTACAGTTACTCCTTTCCCGTATTACACCAACTACCTATCAACCACCTATAAAATCTTTAATCGTAAAACATAAGTTTGGGCCATACTCCAACACGAACAATCTCATATTATCCCTAACATCATAAGATCTCAACGCCTTACCCTAAAATATCTGAAAGAAATAAAAACCAGTCTACTTACAAAGGAAAATAATTCTGTATTATTTCGAAGAAATCTTACAACACCCTCGCCCATGAACATTTTAGCAACATCACCCTATATACGACCGAATAAAAATATTCTATTAACAATGTCTGGTCACAAATGTGTGTAATAAGGAATAAAAAAGAAATACAAGATTAACTTGACGACTTAAAACAGTAAACACCTCACAGTTTATCACCTCATCAAAACGTATACAACGGGCATCCACACAGAGAGATTAGAGCAATAGTCTCCACTATCGTATGACCTCTATACAAGATGAAATGGCTACTTTCACAATTAGTAAAACCTCTACTCCACTACCTTTTCCAACCATATAAACAGCTCTGACCAAGTGATAAAAAGATTTATCTACTTCAACATGAGCAACAATGTTTAAATAAATACATTTTTAGTCTCAACGTCATTTCTCTCTAATTCCATACCCACACACCATGTAATCAACCTCATCACTGACCACATATCATCCAGCAACCTCGACTGTTGGGGTATAATTCCTGCAGACATACCAACTTTTACGCATTATCATCGACCAGTATGTTTTACATTTCAACAACACACATATAAGCATATCACAGGTTTACTCATTGGCTCCAGCATTTACGTTCTGCTAGCCATTGCATACATGGATCGACTAAGACCATGATTATTAAGTCAACACATAATTGCAATATACACATTATTAAATTATGTCACTTAACCATATTTTCTTTTTATGACGATTAAAGGGCAATAACTCACGGTTAATTATATCTGTTGGATGTGTCTCTATCTATTTCACTTTATTAGAAAATTTACAAATTTAATAGTAAAACATATATGCGCACATGTGTATCTATGTCTAATTTTGATTTGATAACTGCTTGATATAAATTAATTATAATAATAAAATTGTGTGAATTGTTCCCAATAGATTAATTAGTGTTTACCTTCCAATAAACGGTTTTTACGTTTGTATTCTTTTTGAGAAGAGGAGTTCTCCAAAAATTATTGAAAGAAACAAAAAAGACCAAGTATTCGCCTTTGCACTCACATTTTAGCACTGCCAGAATAAATACAGAAATAATCAGCACCGAGCACACTTGTTTTTTTTTTAACTGGCTAATCTTCTTTCGTTTGCTTCAGAGCATCTCACTGTTAGATCACCAATTCGGTTGAGAAAAGCCATGCTAATGTTTTGTTGTCTAGAGCAGCTATGCCGGCTTCGCCGTTGGGTGGTCGATATTTAAGGCATGACTCGATGATGTGGTCTACTGTCTGTTCAGAGTGACCACAGTCGCAGACAACTATTCCCTCATCCTCCCATGGTCGCGGCGAAACGGCCGACACATGTCATGAGGCTGTTGAGCATTGTCTACTGCCGGCGAGGGAGGTCCATGCCTGGTAGGTTATCCGGGTCCCCCACAAATCTGTGCAACCTTGATTTATCTGCTGTCTGCCAATCCTCCGTCGAGCAACGTTTCAGCCAGATTCGTTTTGTGACCTCACCGTGTGTTGAAAGCAGGAGCTGGTGGGCATGCTCCGAGAATGGGCGTCGTGACTTCAGGCGAGCTCGTGGAGCGATCTCTGTGGCGAGCTTGTGGAGAAGGTGGTCCTCATCGATAGTGGCCTTTCTTGACAGTGCAAGGACAGCCGCCCCACGGCGCAAGGTTGGTAGTGCGATGCCGGCGAGAATCGGTAGTTGGTTGATTGGTGAGACTGTGCGTAAGGCGATGTTGAACGTTACATCCAGCTTCTTGGGAGGAGATAAAGTCAGCCTTTTCGTGGCCTCCTCCATAAATACCTACTCACAACAGCGAACCTAATGACTTTAGACCGCTTCCAGCGAACCCAGCGTCTTTTACACTGCTCTCAACTGGCTAATGATTGTAGCTCGTTCACGTCACCCACCTTATTTGTATAGCCTTTATGGGTCATGCCTTCTTTCAAATACAAAAAAAAAGAACAAAAAAGTGTGGCCCGTAGATTCTAATACAAGTAAGGTTGACGGTGCGAATTTGCTGCGATCATTCGGAGGTTTCTGTTTCATAGGAAAACTAGTGCGCTCATCGTTTATGCTGATGTTCGAACGTGGCTGGGAAGTCTTAATCAATACCGCATACATTCAGAGAAAATAAATCATTTTGTATTTAATGAATTGAGAAATAAAGCAAAAAAGTACAATAAAAAACACAATTTTTTTTTCCAAATAAGAATAACAGTTCCGATCTATTTCAGAATTAATTGTTCAATTAGAATGAGTTCGTCTGGAGCGAACACATTTTGTTGGAGGTGTTTTCATAGAAGCCTCTCAGTATAACTGCAGTAAGCGCTACCATCTATGGTATAAAAGCCAGCAAATTCACGCTTCTCTCTTTACCGGAAGTGGCATCGACAAACACACACCACAGACCGTCTCTCTCTTCCCTCAGTGTGATGGCTGCTATAAAACACCAACAATATCCGTGTGTACCACACGATCTCATTCTACTCATCAGTCAGACTTCTCCTCATAACTAACACACACGTACACATCATTCTACTCATAACAAACACACACACGTACACATCATTCTACTCATAACTAACACACACACACGTACACATCATTCTACTCATAACTAACACACACACGTACACATCATTCTCCTCATAACAAACACACACGTACACATCATTCTCCTCATAACTAACACACACACGTACACATCATTCTACTCATTACTAACACACACACGTACACATCATTCTACTCATAACTTACACACACACGTACACATCATTCTACTTATAACTAACACACACACGTACACATCATTCTACTCATAACAAACACACACGTACACATCATTCTCCTCATTACTAACACACACACGTACACATCATTCTCCTCATAACAAACACACACACGTACACATCATTCTACTCATTACTAACACACACGTACACATCATTCTCCTCATAACTAACACACACACGTACACATCATTCTACTCAAACTTTGTAGTAGATGTTCTCATAAACTCTATTAGTATAATCTCTGTCGGTCTGTCAGGCTGAAATCCGAAGTTGCATTATTTACATGCGTCTATAAATCCATCCGTTTAGTGCATAACATGATTTTGATATCTGATCATCGGTTTCTGCATCCTACTCAAATATGAAGTCCTGTTATTAAAGCTCAATTTCGACAAAGTATATAAGTAATTATTATGTTTTAAAGCAGAAAAACATTCAAATTCAGAACTAGTCTCCGAGTAATTATGAAGTGGCCAGGATTTAAAATATTTATTATATATTCGGAAGTAAATAATCGAGAAAACGGATCAAAAACAGCTGAGTAACTTCTCTAACTTCAGGTACGATAATGACAGACCAAACATCAGAAAAAAGGATAGAACACAACTTTAACTGTTTGTTTAGAAACAACTTGTTTAGAACGGACCACAGAATCTAAAATTCTGTTAAAATATCTTTCCCTCCGCCGTCAAACCAAAAAGGTGTTTACGACATAAGGACAAAAAAGAAACAAAAAATAAATACTATATTAATTCGTCCTAAATCAAACTTTCATATTGTTTATATTGTCGTGTTAAATGATCTAATTCAATCGTTGCCCGCGATTTTAACACATTTACCTTAATATATCGCGATCTCCCGTGTGAGAAGAGGGACTTCTCATTTTGTTTTCCTGGAATTTCGTAAGAAAAAAAAAACTTTCCTATTTTCATTTTCATAAAAGCTATAATCCTTCTTAATTGCTATATTTGAACTTTTAATTCTGATCAACTTTTTCGGAATAACAAACACCAGCCTCTTATAGATAACTCCGTTTGTGCGAAAGAATATCAGTTGATCTTTGAAAAAATAAAAAAAATAAAAAAGTAAATACTTGTTATGTATTGTTAATTTGTCTTGGTTGTTTATACAATATATGTTTATAATTTGTGATACGATGTGTTATTATTTTTTATGGAGTACGGGTTGTTTGCCTTTTATCGGCTTTTCAACCTTGGCACATTTTACATTCGTGGCTGAACTACGTGTAGATAACGTTCAGAGTCTTACCACCACAATTATAACATTACTTCTGTATTTTTTTTTAGAAGAGGAGTTCTCCAAAAATTATTGAAAGATGTTACATCAGAAACAAAAAATACCATATATACGCCTTTGCACTCACGTTTTAGCACTGCCAGAATAAATACCGAAATAATCAGCACCGAGCACACTAGTCTTCCCATGCAACAGTAACTGGCTAATGATTGTAGCTCGTTCACGCCACCCACCTTATTTGTATTGTCTTTATGGGTCATGCCTTCTTTCAAAAATAAAAAAAGACAAAAAAGTATGGCCCGTAGATTCTAATACAAGTAAGGTTGCCGGTGTGAACTGGCTGCGATCATTCGGAGATTTCTGTTGCATAGGCAAACTAGTGCGCTCGGGGGTCATAACAACATCGTTTATGCTGGTATTTGAACGTGGGGGTAAAGTATTAATCAAGAGTCCATACATTCAGAGAAGATAAATAACTTTGTATTTAATCAATTGAGAAATAAAGCAAGAAAGTACAATTAAAAACACAATTTTTTTTTCCAAATCAGAATAACAGTTCCGATCTATATCAGAATTAATTGTTCAATTAGAATGAGTTCGTCTGGAGCGAACACATTTTGTTGGAGGTGTTTTCATAGAAGCCTCTCGGTATAACTGCACTAAGCGCTACCATCTATGGTATAAAAGCCAGCGAATTCACGCTTCTCTCTTTACCGGAAGTGACATCGAAAAACACCCACACTACAGACCGTCTCTCTCTTCCCTCAATGTGATGGCTGATATAAAACACCAACAATATCCTTGCGCTCCACACGATCTCATTCTACTCAGCAAGTCAGACTTCTCCTCATAACTAACACATACACGTACACATCATTCTACTCATAACTAACACATACGTACACATCATTCTCCTCATAACTAACACACACACGTACACATCATTCTCCTCATAACTAACACACACACGTACACATCATTCTACTCATAACTAACACATACGTACACATCATTCTCCTCATAACTAACACACACACGTACACATCATTCTCCTCATAACTAACACACACACGTACACATCATTCTACTCATAACTAACACATACGTACACATCATTCTCCTCATAACTAACACACACACGTACACATCATTCTCCTCATAACTAACACACACACGTACACATCATTCTACTCATAACTAACACATACGTACACATCATTCTCCTCATAACTAACACACACACGTACACATCATTCTCCTCATAACTAACACACACACGTACACATCATTCTACTCATAACTAACACATACGTACACATCATTCTCCTCATAACTAACACACACACGTACACATCATTCTCCTCATAACTAACACACACACGTACACATCATTCTCATCATAACTAACACACACACGTACACATCATTCTCCTCATAACTAACACACACACGTACACATCATTCTACTCATAACTAACACACACACATACACATCATTCTCCTCATAACTAACACACACATACACATCATTCTACTCATAACAAACACACACGTACACATCATTCTACTCATAACTAACACACACACGTACACATCATTCTACTCATAACTAACACACACACATACACATCATTCTCCTCATAACTAACACACACATACACATCATTCTACTCATAACAAACACACACGTACACATCATTCTCCTCATAACTAACACACACACGTACACATCATTCTACTCATAACTAACACACACACATACACATCATTCTCCTCATAACACACACATACACATCATTCTACTCATAACTAACACACACACATACACATCATTCTCCTCATAACTAACACACACATACACATCATTCTACTCATAACAAACACACACGTACACATCATTCTCCTCTTAACTAACACACACACGTACACATCATTCTACTCATAACTAACACACACGTACACATCATTCTACTCATAACAAACACACACACGTACACATCATTCTACTCATAACAAACACACACACGTACACATCATTCTACTCATAACTAACACATACGTACACATCATTCTACTCATAACTAACACACACACGTACACATCATTCTACTCATAACTAACACACACGTACACATCATTCTACACATAACAAACACACACGTACACATCATTCTACTCATAACTAACACACACATACACATCATTCTACTCATAACAAACACACACGTACACATCATTCTCCTCTTAACTAACACACACGTACACATCATTCTACTCATAACTAACACACACGTACACATCATTCTACTCATAACTAACACACACACGTACACATCATTCTACTCATAACTAACACACACGTACACATCATTCTACACATAACAAACACACACGTACACATCATTCTACTCATAACGAACACACACGTACACATCATTCTCCTCTTAACTAACATACACACGTACACATCATTCTACTCATAACTAACACACACGTACACATCATTCTACTCATAACTAACACACACGTACACATCATTCTACTCATAACTAACACACACGTACACATCATTCTACACATAACAAACACACACGTACACATCATTCTACTCATAACGAACACACACGTACACATCATTCTCCTCATAACAAACACACACACGTACACATCATTCTACTCATAACAAACACACACGTACACATCATTCTACTCATAACAAACACACACACGTACACATCATTCTACTCATAACTAACACACACGTACACATCATTCTACACATAACAAACACACACGTACACATCATTCTACTCATAACGAACACACACGTACACATCATTCTCCTCTTAACTAACACACACACGTACACATCATTCTACTCATAACTAACACACACGTACACATCATTCTACTCATAACTAACACACACGTACACATCATTCTACTCATAACTAACACACACGTACACATCATTCTACACATAACAAACACACACGTACACATCATTCTACTCATAACGAACACACACGTACACATCATTCTACTCATAACAAACACACACACGTACACATCATTCTACTCATAACTAACACACACGTACACATCATTCTACTCATAACAAACACACACGTACACATCATTCTACTCATAACGAACACACACGTACACATCATTCTACTCATAACAAACACACACACGTACACATCATTCTACTCATAACTAACACATACGTACACATCATTCTACTCATAACTAACACACACACGTACACATCATTCTACTCATAACTTACACACACGTACACATCATTCTCCTCATAACAAACACACACACGTACACATCATTCTACTCATAACTAACACACACGTACACATCATTCTACTCATAACTAACACACACGTACACATCATTCTACTCATAACTAACACACACACGTACACATCATTCTACTCATAACTAACACACACGTACACATCATTCTACACATAACAAACACACACGTACACATCATTCTACTCATAACGAACACACACGTACACATCATTCTACTCATAACAAACAAACACACGTACACATCATTCTACTCATAACTAACACACACGTACACATCATTCTACTCATAACAAACACACACGTACACATCATTC
Source organism: Sepiola atlantica (assembly GCA_963556195.1). Classification (NCBI taxonomy): domain Eukaryota; kingdom Metazoa; phylum Mollusca; class Cephalopoda; order Sepiida; family Sepiolidae; genus Sepiola; species Sepiola atlantica. Next base: position 151,987,425 of record OY744525.1, read on the forward strand.
TACTCATAACGAACACACACGTACACATCATTCTACTCATAACAAACACACACACGTACACATCATTCTACTCATAACTAACACATACGTACACATCATTCTACTCATAACTAACACATACGTACACATCATTCTACTCATAACTAACACACACACGTACACATCATTCTACTCATAACTAACACACACGTACACATCATTCTACACATAACAAACACACATACGTACACATCATTCTACTCATAACTAACACATACGTACACATCATTCTACTCATAACAAACACACACACGTACACATCATTCTACTCATAACTTACACACACGTACACATCATTCTCCTCATAACAAACACACACACGTACACATCATTCTACTCATAACTAACACACACGTACACATCATTCTACTCATAACTAACACACACGTACACATCATTCTACTCATAACTAACACACACACGTACACATCATTCTACTCATAACTAACACACACGTACACATCATTCTACACATAAAAAACACACACGTACACATCATTCTACTCATAACGAACACACACGTACACATCATTCTACTCATAACAAACACACACACGTACACATCATTCTACTCATAACTAACACACACGTACACATCATTCTACTCATAACAAACACACACGTACACATCATTCTACTCATAACGAACACACACGTACACATCATTCTACTCATAACAAACACACACACGTACACATCATTCTACTCATAACTAACACATACGTACACATCATTCTACTCATAACTAACACACACACGTACACATCATTCTACTCATAACTAACACACACGTACACATCATTCTCCTCATAACGAACACACACACGTACACATCATTCTACTCATAACTAACACATACGTACACATCATTCTACTCATAACTAACACACACACGTACACATCATTCTACTCATAACAAACACACACGTACACATCATTCTACTCATAACAAACACACACACGTACACATCATTCTACTCATAACTAACACATACGTACACATCATTCTACTCATAACTAACACACACACGTACACATCATTCTACTCATAACTAACACACACACGTACAAATCATTCTACTCATAACTAACACACACACGTACACATCATTCTACTCATAACGAACACACACGTACACATCATTCTACTCATAACAAACACACACACGTACACACCATTCCACTCATAACTAACATACACGTACACATCATTCTACTCATAACTAACACACACACGTACACATCATTCTACTCATAACACACACACACGTACACATCATTCTCTTCATAACTAACACACACGTACACATCATTCTTCTCATAACAAACACACACACGTACACATCATTCTACTCATAACTAACACATACGTACACATCATTCTACTCATAACTAACACACACACGTACACATCATTCTACTCATAACAAACACACACGTACACATCATTCTCCTCATAACTAACACACACACGTACACATCATTCTACTCATAACTAACACACACATACACATCATTCTCCTCATAACAAACACACACACGTACACATCATTCTACTCATAACAAACACACACGTACACATCATTCTCCTCTTAACTAACACACACACGTACACATCATTCTACTCATAACTAACACACACGTACACATCATTCTCCTCATAACTAACACACACACGTACACATCATTCTACTCATAACTAACACACACACGTACACATCATTCTCTTCATAACTAACACACACGTACACATCATTCTCCTCATAACAAACACACACACGTACACATCATTCTACTCATAACAAACACACACACGTACACATCATTCTCCTCATAACTAACACACACACGTACACATCATTCTCCTCTTAACTAACACACACACGTACACATCATTCTCCTCTTAACTAACACACACACGTACACATCATTCTACTCATAACAAACACACACACGTACACATCATTCTACTCATAACAAACACACACACGTACACATCATTCTACTCATAACAAACACACACACGTACACATCATTCTCCTCATAACAAACACACACACGTACACATCATTCTCCTCTTAACTAACACACACACGTACACATCATTCTCTTCATAACTAACACACACACGTACACATCATTCTCCTCATAACAAACACACACACGTACACATCATTCTACTCATAACAAACACACACACGTACACATCATTCTCTTCATAACTAACACACACGTACACATCATTCTACTCATAACTAACACACACATACACACCATTCTACTCATAACAAACACACACACGTACACATCATTCTACTCATAACAAACACACACACATACACACCATTCTACTCATAACAAACACACACGTACACATCATTCTACTCATAACGAAGACACACGTACACATCATTCTACTCATAACAAACACACACGTACACATCATTCTACTCATAACTAACACACACACGTACACATCATTCTACTCATAACTAACACACACACGTACACATCATTCTACTCATAACTAACACACACGTACACATCATTCTACTCATAACTAACACACACGTACACATCATTCTACTCATAACAAACACACACGTACACATCATTCTACTCATAACGAACACACACGTACACATCATTCTACTCATAACTAACACACACGTACACATCATTCTACTCATAACTAACACACACGTACACATCATTCTACTCATAACTAACACACACGTACACATCATTCTACTCATAACTAACACACACACGTACACATCATTCTACTCATAACTAACACACACACGTACACATCATTCTACTCATAACTAACACACACACGTACACATCATTCTACTCATAACGAACACACACGTACACATCATTCTACTCATAACTAACACACACGTACACATCATTCTACTCATAACTAACACACACGTACACATCATTCTACTCATAACTAACACACACACGTACACATCATTCTACTCATAACTAACACACACACGTACACATCATTCTACTCATAACTAACACACACACATACACATCATTCTCCTCATAACTAACACACACATACACATCATTCTACTCATAACACACACACACGTACACATCATTCTCTTCATAACTAACACACACGTACACATCATTCTACTCATAACAAACACACACACGTACACATCATTCTACTCATAACTAACACATACGTACACATCATTCTACTCATAACAAACACACACACGTACACATCATTCTACTCATAACTAACACACACACGTACACATCATTCTCCTCATAACAAACACACACACGTACACATCATTCTACTCATAACTAACACACACACGTACAAATCATTCTACTCATAACAAACACACACACGTACACATCATTCTACTCATAACGAACACACACGTACACATCATTCTACTCATAACAAACACACACCCATACACATCATTCTACTCATAACAAACACACACACGTACACATCATTCTACTCATAACTAACACATACGTACACATCATTCTACTCATAACTAACACACACACGTACACATCATTCTCTTCATAACAAACACACACACGTACACATCATTCTCCTCATAACTAACACACACACGTACACATCATTCTACTCATAACTAACACACACACGTACAAATCATTCTACTCATAACAAACACACACACGTACACATCATTCTACTCATAACGAACACACACGTACACATCATTCTACTCATGACAAACACACACACATACACATCATTCTACTCATAACAAACACACACACGTACACATCATTCTACTCATGACAAACACACACACATACACATCATTCTACTCATAACTAACACACACACGTACACATCATTCTACTCATAACTAACACACACACGTACACATCATTCTACTCATGACAAACACACACACATACACATCACTCTACTCATAACTAACACACACACGTACACATCATTCTCTTCATAACGAACACACACACGTACACATCATTCTCCTCATAACAAACACACACACGTACACATCATTCTACTCATAACTAACACATACGTACACATCATTCTACTCATAACTAACACACACACGTACACATCATTCTACTCATAACTAACACACACGTACACATCATTCTACTCATAACAAACACACACACGTACACATCATTCTACTCATAACTAACACACACACGTACAAATCATTCTACTCATAACTAACACACACACGTACACATCATTCTACTCATAACGAACACACACGTACACATCATTCTACTCATAACAAACACACACGTACACATCATTCTACTCATAACACACACACACGTACACATCATTCTCTTCATAACTAACACACACGTACACATCATTCTACTCATAACAAACACACACACGTACACATCATTCTACTCATAACTAACACACACGTACACATCATTCTACTCATAACTAACACACACACGTACACATCATTCTACTCATAACTAACACACACGTACACATCATTCTCCTCATAACAAACACACACACGTACACATCATTCTACTCATAACTAACACACACACGTACAAATCATTCTACTCATAACTAACACACACGTACACATCATTCTACTCATAACTAACACACACATACACATCATTCTCCTCATAACACACACGTACACATCATTCTCCTCATAACTAACACACACATACACATCATTCTACTCATAACTAACACACACACGTACAAATCATTCTACTCATAACTAACACACACGTACACATCATTCTACTCATAACTAACACACACATACACATCATTCTCCTCATAACACACACGTACACATCATTCTCCTCATAACTAACACACACATACACATCATTCTCCTCATAACAAACACACACACGTACACATCATTCTACTCATAACTAACACACACGTACACATCATTCTCCTCATAACAAACACACACACGTACACATCATTCTACTCATAACTAACACACACACGTACACATCATTCTACTCATAACTAACACATACGTACACATCATTCTACTCATAACTAACACACACACGTACACATCATTCTACTCATAACTAACACACACACGTACACATCATTCTACTCATAACTAACACATACGTACACATCATTCTACTCATAACTAACACACACACGTACACATCATTCTACTCATAACTAACACACACACGTACACATCATTCTACTCATAACTAACACACACGTACACATCATTCTACTCATAACAAACACACACACGTACACATCATTCTACTCATAACTAACACACACGTACACATCATTCTACTCATAACTAACACACACACGTACACATCATTCTACTCATAACAAACACACACGTACACATCATTCTACTCATAACTAACACACACACGTACACATCATTCTACTCATAACAAACACACACGTACACATCATTCTACTCATAACTAACACACACACGTACACATCATTCTACTCATAACAAACACACACGTACACATCATTCTCTTCATAACTAACACACACACGTACACATCATTCTACTCATAACTAACACACACGTACACATCATTCTACTCATAACTAACACACACGTACACATCATTCTACTCATAACAAACACACACGTACACATCATTCTCCTCATAACTAACACACACGTACACATCATTCTACTCATAACTAACACACACGTACACATCATTCTCTTCATAACTAACACACACACGTACACATCATTCTACTCATAACTAACACACACACGTACACATCATTCTACTCATAACTAACACACACACATACACATCATTCTCCTCATAACAAACACACACACGTACACATCATTCTACTCATAACTAACACATACGTACACATCATTCTCTTCATAACTAACACACACACGTACACATCATTCTACTCATAACAAACACACACACGTACACATCATTCTACTCATAACTAACACATACACGTACACATCATTCTACTCATAACTAACACACACACGTACACATCATTCTACTCATAACAAACACACACGTACACATCATTCTACTCATAACTAACACACACACGTACACATCATTCTACTCATAACAAACACACACGTACACATCATTCTACTCATAACTAACACACACGTACACATCATTCTCCTCATAACTAACACACACACGTACACATCATTCTACTCATAACAAACACACACACGTACACATCATTCTACTCATTACTAACACACACGTACACATCATTCTACTCATAACAAACACACACGTACACATCATTCTACTCATAACTAACACACACGTACACATCATTCTACTCATAACTAACACACACACGTACACATCATTCTACTCATAACTAACACACACACGTACACATCATTCTACTCATAACAAACACACACGTACACATCATTCTCTTCATAACTAACACACACACGTACACATCATTCTACTCATAACTAACACACACGTACACATCATTCTACTCATAACAAACACAGACGTACACATCATTCTACTCATAACGAACACACACGTACACATCATTCTACTCATAACTAACACACACGTACACATCATTCTACTCATAACAAACACACACGTACACATCATTCTACTCATAACGAACACACACGTACACATCATTCTACTCATAACTAACACACACACGTACACATCATTCTACTCATAACTAACACACACACGTACACATCATTCTCCTCATAACTAACACACACGTACACATCATTCTACTCATAACGAACACACACGTACACATCATTCTACTCATAACAAACACACACGTACACATCATTCTACTCATAACAAACACACACGTACACATCATTCTACTCATAACAAACACACACGTACACATCATTCTCTTCATAACTAACACACACACGTACACATCATTCTACTCATAACTAACACACACGTACACATCATTCTACTCATAACGAACACACACGTACACATCATTCTACTCATAACAAACACACACGTACACATCATTCTACTCATAACTAACACACACGTACACATCATTCTACTCATAACAAACACACACGTACACATCATTCTACTCATAACTAACACACACGTACACATCATTCTACTCATAACGAACACACACGTACACATCATTCTACTCATAACTAACACACACGTACACATCATTCTACTCATAACTAACACACACGTACACATCATTCTACTCATAACAAACACACACGTACACATCATTCTACTCATAACGAACACACACGTACACATCATTCTACTCATAACAAACACACACGTACACATCATTCTACTCATAACGAACACACACGTACACATCATTCTACTCATAACAAACACACACGTACACATCATTCTACTCATAACTAACACACACGTACACATCATTCTACTCATAACAAACACACACGTACACATCATTCTACTCATAACTAACACACACGTACACATCATTCTACTCATAACGAACACACACGTACACATCATTCTACTCATAACTAACACACCCGTACACATCATTCTACTCATAACTAACACACACGTACACATCATTCTACTCATAACAAACACACACGTACACATCATTCTACTCATAACGAACACACACGTACACATCATTCTACTCATAACTAACACACACGTACACATCATTCTACTCATAACGAACACACACGTACACATCATTCTACTCATAACTAACACACACGTACACATCATTCTACTCATAACTAACACACACACGTACACATCATTCTCCTCATAACTAACACACACGTACACATCATTCTACTCATAACAAACACACACGTACACATCATTCTACTCATAACAAACACACACGTACACATCATTCTACTCATAACAAACACACACGTACACATCATTCTCTTCATAACTAACACACACACGTACACATCATTCTACTCATAACTAACACACACGTACACATCATTCTCCTCATAACAAACACACACGTACACATCATTCTCCTCATAACAAACACACACGTACACATCATTCTCCTCATAACGAACACACACGTACACATCATTCTACTCATAACAAACACACACGTACACATCATTCTCTTCATAACTAACACACACACGTACACATCATTCTACTCATAACGAACACACACGTACACATCATTCTACTCATAACAAACACACACGTACACATCATTCTACTCATAACTAACACACACGTACACATCATTCTACTCATAACAAACACACACGTACACATCATTCTACTCATAACTAACACACACGTACACATCATTCTACTCATAACGAACACACACGTACACATCATTCTACTCATAACTAACACACACGTACACATCATTCTACTCATAACTAACACACACGTACACATCATTCTACTCATAACTAACACACACACGTACACATCATTCTACTCATAACTAACACACACGTACACATCATTCTACTCATAACTAACACACACGTACACATCATTCTACTCATAACTAACACACACGTACACATCATTCTACTCATAACAAACACACACACGTACACATCATTCTACTCATAACTAACACACACGTACACATCATTCTACTCATAACAAACACACACGTACACATCATTCTACTCATAACTAACACACACGTACACATCATTCTACTCATAACGAACACACACGTACACATCATTCTACTCATAACTAACACACACGTACACATCATTCTACTCATAACAAACACACACGTACACATCATTCTACTCATAACTAACACACACGTACACATCATTCTACTCATAACAAACACACACGTACACATCATTCTCTTCATAACTAACACACACACGTACACATCATTCTACTCATAACGAACACACACGTACACATCATTCTACTCATAACGAACACACACGTACACATCATTCTACTCATAACGAACACACACGTACACATCATTCTACTCATAACTAACACACACGTACACATCATTCTACTCATAACTAACACACACACGTACACATCATTCTACTCATAACAAACACACACGTACACATCATTCTACTCATAACTAACACACACACGTACACATCATTCTACTCATAACTAACACACACGTACACATCATTCTACTCATAACTAACACACACACGTACACATCATTCTACTCATAACAAACACACACGTACACATCATTCTACTCATAACTAACACACACGTACACATCATTCTCCTCATAACTAACACACACACGTACACATCATTCTACTCATAACTAACACACACACGTACACATCATTCTACTCATAACAAACACACACGTACACATCATTCTCTTCATAACTAACACACACACGTACACATCATTCTACTCATAACTAACACACACGTACACATCATTCTACTCATAACAAACACACACGTACACATCATTCTACTCATAACGAACACACACGTACACATCATTCTACTCATAACTAACACATACGTACACATCATTCTCTTCATAACTAACACACACACGTACACATCATTCTACTCATAACAAACACACACACGTACACATCATTCTACTCATAACTAACACATACGTACACATCATTCTACTCATAACTAACACACACACGTACACATCATTCTACTCATAACTAACACACACGTACACATCATTCTCCTCATAACAAACACACACACGTACACATCATTCTACTCATAACTAACACACACACGTACACATCATTCTACTCATAACTAACACACACACGTACAAATCATTCTACTCATAACTAACACACACGTACACATCATTCTACTCATAACTAACACACACACGTACAAATCATTCTACTCATAACTAACACACACACGTACAAATCATTCTACTCATAACTAACACACACGTACACATCATTCTCCTCATAACACACACGTACACATCATTCTCCTCATAACAAACACACACACGTACACATCATTCTACTCATAACTAACACACACACGTACACATCATTCTACTCATAACTAACACACACGTACACATCATTCTACTCATAACTAACACACACATACACATCATTCTCCTCATAACACACACGTACACATCATTCTCCTCATAACTAACACACACACGTACACATCATTCTCCTCATAACTAACACAGACACGTACACATCATTCTCCTCATAACAAACACACACACGTACACATCATTCTACTCATAATTGACACACACGTACACATCATTCTCCTCATAACTTACACACACACGTACACATCATTCTACTCATAATTGACACACACGTACACATCATTCTCCTCATAACTAACACACACACGTACACATCATTCTCCTCATAACTAACACACACACGTACACATTATTCTACTCATAACAAACACACACACGTACACATCATTCTCCTCATAACTAACACACACGTACACATCATTCTACTCATAACTAACACACACGTACACATCATTCTACTCATAACTAACACACACGTACACATCATTCTACTCATAACTAACACACACGTACACATCATTCTCCTCATAACTAACACACACACGTACACATCATTCTCCTCATAACTAACACACACACGTACACATCATTCTCCTCATAACTAACACACACACGTACACATCATTCTCCTCATAACAAACACACACACGTACACATCATTCTCCTCATAACAAACACACACACGTACACATCATTCTACTCATAACTAACACACACGTACACATCATTCTACTCATAACTAACACACACACGTACACACCATTCTCCTCATAACTAACACACACGTACACATCATTCTCCTCATAACAAACACACACACGTACACATCATTCTCCTCATAACTACCACAGACACGTACACATCATTCTCCTCATAACAAACACACACACGTACACATCATTCTACTCATAATTGACACACACGTACACATCATTCTACTCATAACAAACACACACACGTACACATCATTCTCCTCATAACTAACACACACACGTACACATCATTCTCCTCATAATTGACACACACGTACACATCATTCTCCTCATAACTAACACACACACGTACACATCATTCTCCTCATAACTAACACACACACGTACACATCATTCTACTCATAATTGACACACACGTACACATCATTCTCCTCATAACTAACACACACACGTACACATCATTCTCCTCATAACTAACACACACACGTACACATCATTCTCCTCATAACTAACACACACACGTACACATCATTCTCCTCATAACTTACACACACACGTACACATCATTCTACTCATAATTGACACACACGTACACATCATTCTCCTCATAACTAACACACACACGTACACATCATTCTCCTCATAACTAACAAACACACGTACACATCATTCTCCTCATAACTAACACACACACGTACACATCATTCTCCTCATAACAAACACACACACGTACACATCATTCTCCTCATAACAAACACACACACGTACACATCATTCTCCTCATAACTAACACACACACGTACACATCATTCTCCTCATAACAAACACACACACGTACACATCATTCTCCTCATAACTAACACACACACGTACACATCATTCTCCTCATAACTAACACACACACGTACACATCATTCTCCTCATAACAAACACACACACGTACACATCATTCTCCTCATAACAAACACACACACGTACACATCATTCTCCTCATAACAAACACACACACGTACACATCATTCTCCTCATAACTAACACACACACGTACACATCATTCTCCTCATAACAAACACACACACGTACACATCATTCTCCTCATAACTTACACACACACGTACACATCATTCTACTCATAATTAACACACACGTACACATCATTCTCCTCATAACTAACACACACACGTACACATCATTCTCCTCATAACTAACACACACACGTACACATCATTCTCCTCATAACAAACACACACACGTACACATCATTCTCCTCATAACTTACACACACACGTACACATCATTCTACTCATAATTAACACACACGTACACATCATTCTCCTCATAACTAACACACACACGTACACATCATTCTCCTCATAACTAACACACACACGTACACATCATTCTCCTCATAACAAACACACACACGTACACATCATTCTCCTCATAACTAACACACACACGTACACATCATTCTCCTCATAACAAACACACACACGTACACATCATTCTCCTCATAACTTACACACACACGTACACATCATTCTACTCATAATTAACACACACGTACACATCATTCTCCTCATAACTAACACACACACGTACACATCATTCTCCTCATAACTAACACACACACGTACACATCATTCTCCTCATAACAAACACACACACGTACACATCATTCTCCTCATAACTTACACACACACGTACACATCATTCTACTCATAATTAACACACACGTACACATCATTCTCCTCATAACTAACACACACACGTACACATCATTCTCCTCATAACTAACACACACACGTACACATCATTCTCCTCATAACAAACACACACACGTACACATCATTCTCCTCATAACTTACACACACACGTACACATCATTCTCCTCATAACTAACACACACACGTACACATCATTCTCCTCATAACTAACACACACACGTACACATCATTCTCCTCATAACTAACACACACACGTACACATCATTCTCCTCATAACTAACACACACACGTACACATCATTCTCCTCATAACTTACACACACACGTACACATCATTCTCCTCATAACAAACACACACACACATCATTCTCCTCATAACAAACACACACACACATCATTCTCCTCATAACAAACACACACACGTACACATCATTCTCCTCATAACAAACACACACACGTACACATCATTCTACTCATAACTAACACACACACGTACACATCATTCTCCTCATAACAAACACACACACGTACACATCATTCTACTCATAACAAACACACACACGTACACATAATTCTCCTCATAACAAACACACACACGTACACATCATTCTCCTCATAACTAACACACACACGTACACATCATTCTCCTCATAACAAACACACACACGTACACATCATTCTACTCATAACAAACACACACACGTACACATCATTCTACTCATAACAAACACACACACGTACACATAATTCTCCTCATAACAAACACACACACGTACACATCATTCTCCTCATAACAAACACACACACGTACACATCATTCTCCTCATAACAAACACACACACGTACACATCATTCTACTCATAACAAACACACACACGTACACATCATTCTCTTCATAACTAACACACACACGTACACATCATTCTCCTCATAACAAACACACACACGTACACATCATTCTCCTCATAACAAACACACACACGTACACATCATTCTCCTCATAACAAACACACACACGTACACATCATTCTACTCATAACTAACACACACACACGTACACATCATTCTACTCATAACTAACACACACACGTACACATCATTCTCCTCATAACAAACACACACACGTACACATCATTCTCCTCATAACTAACACACACACGTACACATCATTCTCCTCATAACAAACACACACACGTACACATAATTCTACTCATAACTAACACACACACGTACACATCATTCTCTTCATAACTAACACACACACGTACACATCATTCTCCTCATAACAAACACACACGTACACATCATTCTCCTCATAACTAACACACACACGTACACATCATTCTCCTCATAACTAACACACACACGTACACATCATTCTCCTCATAACAAACACACACACGTACACATCATTCTCCTCATAACTAACACACACACGTACACATCATTCTCCTCATAACAAACACACACACGTACACATCATTCTACTCATAACAAACACACACACGTACACATAATTCTCCTCATAACAAACACACACACGTACACATCATTCTCCTCATAACTAACACACACACGTACACATCATTCTCCTCATAACAAACACACACACGTACACATCATTCTCCTCATAACAAACACACACACGTACACATCATTCTCCTCATAACTAACACACACACGTACACATCATTCTCCTCATAACTAACACACACACGTACACATCATTCTCCTCATAACTAACACACACACGTACACATCATTCTCCTCATAACTAACACACACACGTACACATCATTCTCCTCATAACTAACACACACACGTACACATCATTCTCCTCATAACAAACACACACACGTACACATCATTCTCCTCATAACTAACACACACACGTACACATCATTCTCCTCATAACAAACACACACACGTACACATAATTCTCCTCATAACAAACACACACACACGTACACATCATTCTACTTATAACAAACACACACACGTACACATCATTCTCCTCATAACAAACACACACACGTACACATCATTCTACTCATAACAAACACACACGTACACATCATTCTACTCAAACTTTGTAGTAGATGTTCTCATAAACTCTATTAGTATAATTGAAACTCGTGAAAACAATTTAATAACGGAAAAATTAAAGTTATTAAACATAATATTTACTTGTATACAATCCTTTTTTCTTATTACTTGTCAAGATTAAAAAATTAATAATAATAATAATAATAATAATAATAATAAAAATAACTGGCAAAGATGGGAGACACGGTCGGCATCCTGGGAATGTTGGCTCCACTAATTTCTGGAACAAGGAGAATCGGATCAAAACCAGCTAATATCAGGTACGATAATGATAAACCAAACATCAGAAAAAAGGATAGAACAAAACTATAACTGTAAAAGCTATAGAAACAAATCGATCATGAAAGAGAAAAGGCTGATAATCGAATGCTACCACAAAGGCAACTCGAAAGAAAGGGGCTTTAAGAAGCGAATAAAACATTTATCAACGGAACAACGCATAGCAGAGCAGGCAAGACAGATCCTCAAGGAAGAGCGGTTCTTGAAACTAATGGAAGTCTACCAAAAGATAAATGGTGTAACTTATCAAGAAACGTCACTTATTGAAAACCCACTGATAACAGACTGGTAAAACTAAATAACTGAAATTTAGGAGATCGATAACTATAAAATAACAGAACTGAGGAAGATGCATCAGAAGTTAAAAACATATAACAATTAATGAAGAAAGATAAAGCAAAACTCACATCGACAAGGAACGAACGAATGAAATCAAAATTATTAACAGAAAAGATGAATAAACTCATCCAATACATTTAAACAGATAAACTCACAGACCGGAACAGCTTAATTTATGCAGGGGCCAAACTAGTAAGCATGTAACTTTATATAGAAATACAACCACGTCAAAAGAATTGATTGACAAATGCTGGATGGGAAATGAGACTTGTAACATAGATAAACAAACTTGAAAAAAACTAAAGCCGCAAATAGGATGAAAGAGAACAGAAAGCGATGGAAGAAGGGAAATAAGACTCATAAAGTAGAGAGACTAGATAAGAAACATGAAGAACACGACATATACAAAACACTCATGGGACAATATATGGGAAAAAGGACAAGACAACAACAAAAGTGTTGAAAGACTGAAAAATATCAAAGAATTTGGGGAAAATGAAGAAAGAACATAAACCGAAATTACTGAAGAAACTAAGAAAAATGTTAAACTTTAAAGCACCAGGCCACACTGAAATACATGTGGTTTAGTTGTCAATTGAGTTATCCCCTTTTGCAGATTGGCTGTTTGGAGTCTCTAAAAGCGAGATTGCTCTGGTTGGCAATTTGAATAAGTGGTGGGTTGAATAGTATAAGAACTTTACTCTTTGTATTGAAAATTTGAGTTCTTCAGAAAGCAGAGTCGAGGTGCAGAGGTAGAACTGAAAATTGCCATTCAAACTAATTTTATTAAATTTCTCTTAAATCACTAAATGGGCAAACTAGTCAAATTAAACAAGCCCGTTTAAAGGAGAAGACAATGTGGTCGCGTGGCTTAATAAGCTGAAGTTGATTGCAAAGCTGCAAAATATTGATGATGTAGCGACATTGATCCCAATGTATTTGAAGGGAAATGCGCTACGAGTCTATCTTGAAATGGGAGATAAAAAAACAGGTAGACCCCGAGATGATTGAGAAAAAAATGATGATAACATTTTCAAATAGTGCTTTTGAGACCTATAGCAAACTCATAAGAGTTACCTGGACCCGAGAATTAGTGGAAGTGTGTGCATCAGAAATAAGTCGATTGGCTGGAAAGCTGGATACATGGGACAAAGCCTTGAGACGGTTCAAGTGGCTTTCGTGAGTTTTTTTCCTGACCGCATCTCGATAGAACTGCAACGAATGACTGAGATTGAGGTAGATGAAATCCTGAGGCATGCCAGGGTGCTGGCGAAACCTCCTAGTGAGTGAGAGGCAATTGCAACTTCTACCACAAACAAGCCTGGCGAAGAGCAGTTAGTGAGGAGACGTAAACTTACTTGAAAATACATTAGATAAGAGAGTGTAGTGAAGTAAGACCGGGTGTTATCTGTGATTACTGTCAACGAGGAAAGGGCTAGAGCATTAGTTGATACCGGCTATACAACTACGCTTGTCACGACAAGTGTCACCAACTTTAAGAATGAAGCCAGTAATATTATCGCAGTAGATGACAGAGAGGTAAAGTTTTATGGAGAGACCAATGCCAAGTTATAGTAATAAATATAACACTACAACTCTGAGCAATTGTTCTGGATATGCTCGTTGCAGGAATTAATATGATACTGGGTGTTATCAACTGCTTAGGAGGAGCTACAATTTCTAAGGGCGAGGTAGAGTTCGACAAGTAATATGTAAACTTTAATAGCAAGACGTTCGTACGGTAATAATGCCATCCACCTGATAAAACTCAGGTCCTGTCAGATTGAGGATGAGGACTTCCGAACCCATTTTGATAGTGACAAGTGGACAGTAGAGTGGCAATGTACCGTGGGACCGCTTGTGCTGACAAATCGGGTTAGCTGTGACGAAAGCATGCTAAGAGGACAGATAAAATCGCAGTTATAAAAGAAAGTTCAGAGGTGGATCGACGAAGGATTTTTTATTATATGGTTAAGGACGATTGAAGGAATTTAGCGACTCATGGAAGTGGTTAAGCCTACCAAGAAGAAAGTCAGGCTAGTTTCTAACATCCGGGCGTTGAACAAACACGTTGCGAAAAGGTCATGACAGAGTGGAGGAAAAAGGAGCAAGCAACAAAAACTTTGAACTTAAAATCAGTTTACTTTCAAATTGATGTGAACAACAAGCTATGGCAGTATCAATTGCTTGTATATAAAGGTCATATTTATTGAATGACCAGACTAGGATTTGGACTGCACCAAAAGTTATGTGGACAGTGCTTAAGACCCTGGTGTCTAAAAACGATTCAGTGAAAAGAGTCACCTGTTCTTGTATTGATGATGTATCGGTGGACAAGACAGAGGTGACTGTGGAAAGAGTGAAGATCATGTCAAAACATATGGACTGACAGCTAAAACATCAGAGTCGTTAGAAAATAGGATGGCTGTTGGATTGAAATTACATCAGAATGAGGCAGGAAAGTTGAAGGTTGGAAGAGGAAACAAAAAAGTAATGGATTTCCTAACCAAGCAATAACTTTTCTCGGTGTGCAGTAAGTTGGTTGGCCATTACAACTATAATTGGATTGCTGCAGAGTGAAAACAGATTCATTAAAATGCAGACTGGTACCCACTGATAACCCGGTGTAATTGACCAAGCGGTGATGCACATGATAAAGGAAGTGATTGCAGAGGTGAAAAAGATGGACTCTGTAAAAGCAGAATGGCACTAATACAGAGCATAGAAGGAATGATATAGTGACGCAAGCAGCCGGACATTAGTAGTATTGTAATAGACACAATCAAATCAACACAAATGAAGAAGATTGGAATGGAATACCTTAAAAGAACAAGAAAACTCAGAGAAATAAAATTAAATAGAATAAATCTAAGACAAGAAATCCACACCTAAGCAGTATCACTAGTAAGATATCCTGAACCTATAAACCGATTGGACAAAAAGAACTTAGTGATCTTGACCAGCGAACCATGAAACTAATGACACATTACACTAAACCTGAAAGATATATCAAATGAGTCTATGTGAAAAAAGAAGAAAGGTGAAGAGTAATGGTAACTATAGAAGGTGGATGACTGTGCAAGCAAGAAAGGCTCTGATGCAATTGCCACAGATGTAGATTGGGTCTCGATGAGAGCGCTCTGTATTATCACCATGCTCTCTGTTCTCTCTTAGTCTCATTCGTCTTTGAGCATGTCTTTATAGCACTTCTCAAGCGGCTCTAGTCTTCAGTCATGGGTCGAGGCCACCTGCAGTTATGTCTCGGAAACATTTATCCTTGTAGCGTAGTTGAGGTCAACCTGCTTGTCTGTAGCCAGTGGTCAGCTGACCATGCATTATATCACGTAAGATCCTCCCATCGTTTATTTTCCTGGCATGACCAATCAACCAGATTTTTAAATGATGTGACGAATGTCCGCCTGATCAGGAACATCCTTGTTTTTTTTGTGTAAATCGCTTCTGAGAAAGCATGAGGCAACTTGATGTAAGGACCTAAAATATACTACTTCAAGGTCAAGAACTAGTCACTGATAAATGTTAGATGGATAGATTTCGACCAAGAAAAAACAACCATTCCCCTTTTGTCAGAAACATCGCTCATGGAATGTGAGGACTAAATATCAAAATAAGGGAAGTTTGAGCCGTAGTACTGCCGGGTGATTCCTAGCATTATCCTAAGGTTGCACAGGTGGAAAGTGTTGAATCTTGTTCTATTTACAAACGTAAAGTGCTCATAATTCACTGTCGTAGGGCAGCATGCTCATCTTCATCTTAGTATTGATTTACATTTTGTATTTTCAGACTCTCTTTTCTAAGCAACACATGGCTGTCGCCACATTGCCGATAAGTTTGTGGAGTTCCACATCTTGGGAGAGATTTGTGGATATGGTAGATCCAGGGTATGTGAATCCGGCACTGTTGAAGACGTAGAACTACATCAAAGCTAATCTAAACAAAATGTAGGAAAACAGTAAATACAGACTCTGTGGACAAAGAGAAGAAACGGTAAAGCATATATATGAATGCTGCACTAAAACAATACAGGAACAACTAATAATATGTTGAAACTATGCAGAAAAACAGTGTTTTAACATGTAAACTAAGAGTACAGACACAAACCTAAGTCATTATTTTAAAAGTAAAATAAAAAAATCCTCTGGAACATGGAGGTACAAATAGATAAATCCATTCTAGGGATTGGATGTCATATTAGATAACAAGAGAAAACTGCCAAATTCTAGTAGGATGAATATAGGATGAATAGAAAAAAGACAAAAAACGAAACACGTATATTGAATTTGCAAGAGAACTGGAAGCGATATAAAACGTAAAGTTAGTCAACATGATACCAATGATCATATGAGTCCCCAAAATTACAATAAAAAAACTGGGAGAAATTGATATTGTTGTCTTGGAAAAAGTATATTCATATACATGTTTGATTATTTGCCTAATTATTTAATGATATTAAATTACTTGTTAGGCCATAATTGTAAGATACAGAAAATGTTAATATTATTGCAGTCACAAAGTGAAAAATCTAAAATTTGAATATAAATTAACCAACAAGGACTAAAAATAAAAGTAATTGAACAAAGTGATTATAACAAGGATTTTTTATTTTAATAATCATATGTGATATATTATCGTCCAGAAAATCAATATATGAAATATGTGTTTCAATAAAAGTAAAGTTAAAAAAGGTCCACATCTTTGTTATTTTGTCTTTCTTGCTGCAATTATATTATCGACAAGGATAATTGTAATACAAGTAATTCCACTTAACGATATTATAGTTTTCCTCAAGTCTAAATATCTGAAGAAAAAAACAGAATATTCCTTCATGATCATACATATGTACATCTGTAAAGAAACATATGACACGTCATGTTTCATTTGCAAATCAATTCTTTCCTATTGAAATGGTTGCGATCGCAACAATGTCTTCCAACAATTGGAAAATGTAGTTATCTTTTGTTGAAGAATATAGCTGGAGTTATTCTTATCACATAAACTGTGTTGCTCAGTCGAAAAGTATAAAATATTAAAATACTATAATTCGATTTATGTTAACAATGACACATTTATTTTGACGTATAAATGAATTGCTTTTACGTTTTATTATATACAATATGTGGAATTAGTGTTGACAGTGTTTTACAAGAAAAAAAGTAAACTTGAAACTCGTACAAGTGTAAAAAGTGTTCAAGTGTTAAAAAAACTTAATAGGTTCTGTCGATTCTTCAATTTGTCAAGTCTAAATTTATGTAGAAGCTGTCGTTATAGGATTCGACATATTTTACTGAAGTGACATTCGGTATTCTTGTGTGCATTAGTGTTGAAATATGGTTTCCTGATCTTTGCAAAAAATTACATAAGAGATCTAATTCTTTATGATAAAATTTTAGCTGGGCAACTAGATATAAAAGAAGATTTAGGTTCAAAACATTACAAGAATATGTTTCAATCATTCAAAGCATGTGGATCTTTTTTACGTTTATTTACCCCACAAAAACAAAAATATTGTCACTGAGACCTAAAATGCTACTCTGATAAAGGGTTAGATTTATAGGAAGCATCGTAAGTTCCATAGAAACATTTGTTTACATTATATGTACATTTCAGCATGTTTGAACACTTGTTAAAATCAGGGAGCAGGAAGATAATTCCAAAGACAGCAGACTAAGAAAAGTAACATTTGAAGCAACTGGGGACATCTACAGTAAAGCGTGACATTTTGCTACTCATCCGGTTAGTCAGAGGTATACATTACATATAATTAAATATGGACAGTATATGGTAAATGTTGGCAGAACAGGAGACTTTGATGTTATGTCCACGTTGACAAAAATGAATGAGAATTCGTGGGTTAGTAGATGTAAAGGAGTTGAAGTACAAAGTTCAGTAAACAAGGGAAGATCAACGAAAAAAGGGATCGAAGTCATAATAGTAAACTTGAGAAAAAGAGGGATGAAGAAAGACCTGGTCAGAAATTATGTAGTTTCGAAATCAATATCTAAAACCCTCCAACGCATGCCAACATGCAAAACGTATGTCAACACAAATACGATCTTTTTTTATCATGAAAAGAGTTTTTGGGTTGTCTTATTTCTCTTTTGTTTTCTCCAGTGTGCATGTGCTTTCTTGCTTCTTTTTACAAATTATGAGTAATGGAAGCAAAAAATAGCACTGGTTTTTAAACATCGTATATTTCTTTTTCGTTTAATGTTCATGGTGGAGATAATTGACCCATACCTTTTTTATAAAGGCTTAATGGCTGATCGTTGTTGAACTGTAACGTTTGGAGTGTCACTTCCAGAGGCGAACATTTTATTTAGTCTTATTGTTATTTAGAATATTAAGAAGTAAAGAATATTGATTTTTATCTCCCCAATTTAAGTGTGAACTATGTTATAATATATCTTTTTTATGGTCTCTTGGTTTTACTGGATTCCAGAACAAGAGTTCATCTAGTCTGCTGGAGTATCCAGTTAAGTGCTGTTTCTTAGATTACTTTGAAAAAAGTGCACCATTCCTCATGTGATCCAGTGTATAGCCGCGTCGAGAGAATCTTATTTGGGTTTCGAATACTATGTTATTTTGAATATCTGGTCAGGGTAGAATTGTAGAAGTAACCTTATGTCATGTTATCTTGACAAACCCTTGTACAGAGAAAACGAAGATAGTCGATGATGGTCTCTAATAGTTAATTCAAACTTTCCTGTTTGTTCGCATGTGACTTTTTTAGATGAGAATTCCTGAAAAATGCATATCCACAACCTTCAGAAGAATATGATTCCTCTCTTGTTTCATTTTACGTTGGTCGAAGTTCACAGAAATCAAGAGGCCTTTTTCTGTGGCTAACACCTGATCTCTATATGAGAAACATAGATGTTCTAATATTTTACTTATGTTCTGTATTAGTTCAAAGACATTGCATCAGTAAAGACGAACTTAACACTAATTTTATTATTCCCAATTGACAAATTTACTATGTTGTCATGTATCTTTCTTGTGGTCTCTTAGTTTTACCAGATACTAGGATAATAATTCATCTAGTCTGGTGGAATATCTAGCAAAGTGTTGTTACTTGAGGTAATATTACTATGAGAAGGCGCACAATACCTCATATGAGCAAGTGTATAGCCGTGTTGTGATCTTGTGCTACGAATGCCATATTATTTTGAATATTTGTTTCAGGTTTACTTGTATGGGAAAGTATCTTAATGTCATATTATCATGACACCCTCTAATACAGACAGACTGAAGACAATTGAAGATGGTGTCGAGTAGGTAATTCACTCTTTCTTTTTCATTTTAATTTAGTTTATCTAAAGAGATCAAGAGGCCTACTCTTGAGGCTAACACTTGATTTCCCTATGAGTTAAATTGATATCCGAGGGCTCTCTTAAGGATAGATGTGGTTCCTTTTAGGGCTGCTATCTGTATTTCCCTACAATTTGGTTTTCCGGGGATTGTTTCTAAGTATTTACTTAGATTTTTTTCACCAGACCAGTTGTTCCCACTACAACCGGTATGATGTTTATTTCATCGAGGGACCATGTTATTTTTAGATCATTTTTGAGATCTTGGTATTTTGTTATTTTTTCCCGTTCGGCTCTATTGAGACTGTAGTCATTTGGGACGGTTACATCAATGATGAGAGCAGTTTTATCTGGTTTGTTCCAGATGACAATGTCTGGTTTGATGGCCTTGTCTTTTATGTATCTGCCCGCCTGTATGTCTTTATCATAGAACACTGTCACTTTTCCATTCGATGTTATGGGTGGGGGTTCATGTTCCCAGATGTTCAGTGATCTTTCTAGCTTCATCTCTCCGCAGATCTTCCAATGTAAGTATTTACATACTTTGTTGTGGCGGGCAGTGTAATGGCCATCAGCCAAAAGGATCTTGCATCCAGACATTAGGTGGCTTGGACTTTCGATGGCAGAACCTGCACTGGTCAGTTTTTTGTAGACCCGCCATTTTCTTAAATCCATTAGTAAGTAGGCCTTGGTCTTGTGCTGCTATTAATATCCGTTCCTCATCGAACGGGAAGTTGCCACTCTTGAGCCATTGTAGTGAAGCCTCCTTGTCGATATAGCTCTGGTTGAGTTCTTCAATGAACTTTCCTGCTCTTTTATTATTTCGCCATCTTTCTAGTCTGGTCTTCAGCTCCTTTTTCGTGTACTCCTCCCTCTTCTTGCGCGCGATCAGGGTTGCTGGGTTGTTATCATCTTCGCTAGTGTTCTCCAGTGTGTTTCCACTGAAATTATCGGCTAGTTTTGTTGTTGAGGTCTGCTGAGGAAGGTATTTGGTGTGATGTTCATTCACCATTCTCATTTTTTGATCACAGGAGCTCTTTATATATTGTCCCACACTGACCATTGAGGCTCGGTAGGCATGATTGATCTCAATGAGGCCCAGACCACCTTCTCTTATCGGTAAGTAAAGTCTGTCCATACACTGGTGTCGGTAAATGACTGTGTGTTTTTGCATATGGCTTTTTAGACGGAGATTCTGTTGCTCCTATAATTACTGGGATGATAGAGATTTTCCTAAGATTCCAGTTTTTTTTCATGTTGTACATATGACCTTGGTATTTTGTAATCTTTTCTCTTTCAGCTATGTTTAATCGTGCATCATTAGAGACACTGACTTCAACTAGGGTTGCTACTTTCTCCTTTTGTCCTATATCACGATGTCAGGTTTAACAGCTCTGTTTTCTAGATATGTAGCTGTAGGGAGTGCATAGTCATAGTGGATGGTGTATGAATTATTTCTAACTGTTCTTTCTGGTATATGCTCCCAGGACTTGCTGCTACACTGGATATTCAACTTTTTACAGATAGTCCAGTAAAGATACGTACACACTCCTTTGTGTCACATTGTATAATAGCTATCCCTCATGGGAACCTAACAACTGGATGTCAGGTTGCTCAAACTTCTGTGTGTTCGCATGTGTTTCTGTAAACTATACTTCATTGAAAATGCGAATCCACAAACTTGACAAGATTATTGTTTCTCTGCTGTGTGTTTTTGTATGTGTTTCTTTAGATTAGAATTCTGTGCAAATGCAGATCTACAAACTTGACAGGAATATGGTTTCTCTCCTGTGTGTGTTCGCATGTGGTTCTTTAGACTAGAATTCTGCGAAAATGCAGTTCCACAAACTTGACAAGTATACGGTTTCTCTCCTGTGTGTGTTCGCATGTGAATTTTTAGATGAGAATTCTTTGAAAATGTAGATCCACAAACTTGACACGGATATGGTTTCTCTCTTGTGTGTGTTCGCATGTGAATTTTTAGATGAGAATTCTGTGAAAATGCCGTTCCACAAACTTGACAAGAATATGGCTTCTCTCCTGTGTGTGTTTGCATGTGGTTCTTTAGATTAGAACTCATTGAAAATGCAGATCCACAAACTTGACAAGAATATGGTTTCTCTCCTGTGTGTGTTCGCATGTGTTTCTTTAAAGAAGAATTCTGTGCAAATGCAGACCCACAAACTTGACAAGAATATGGTTTCTCACCTGTGTGTGTTCGCATGTGAAATTTAAGATCAGAATTGTTTAAAAATGCAGATCCACAAACTTGACACAGATGTGGTTTCTCTCCTGTGTGTGTTCGCATATGTATATTAAGTCTGGAAATCATTGAAAATGCTAATCCACAAACTTTACAAGAATGTGGTTTCTCTCCTGCATGTGTTCGCATGTGAACTTTTAGATAAGACTTCTGTGAAAATGCAGTTCCACAAAGTTGACAAGGGAATGGTTTCTCTCCTGTGTGTGTTAGCATGTGTCTTTTTATATGAGAATACTGTGAAAATTTAAATCCACACATTTGACAAATATATGGTTTATCTCCTGTGTGTGTTCGCATATGTTTCTTTAGATCAGAATTCTGTGAAAATGCAGAATCACAAACTTGGCAAGAATATGGTTTCTCTCCTGTGTGTGTTCGCATGTGATTTTTTAGATAAGAATTCATTGAAAATGCAGATCCACAAACTTGACAAGAATATGGTTTCTCTCCTGTGTGTGTTCGCAAATGGCTTTTTAGAAGAGAATTATGTGAAAATGCAGATCCACAAACTTGACAAGAAAATGGTTTCTCTCTGGCGTGTGTTTGCGTATGTTTCTTTACAGAAGAATTCATTGAGAATGCAGTTCCACAATACTGATATGGTTGCTCTTCAGTGTGTGTTTTCCTGTTAATGTTAGACAACATGTTCTAACGTGTACGACAATACGCTTTTTCTATCTGGTAATTTAGGATACTAATACTTACAGAAATGTACGTTTACTACCTGTACATGCATGCACTTTTTAAAATGTCAATTTGCTTTATAGACTAAGAACTTCTTTAATATGTGTATTTTTGTTTATTTTTTCAAATAGGATTTCTCACACTATATACATTTACACTTCAAAAAGCATCTACATTTTTCAGAACTGTTTTAAAGAACGTGACGAATTGTTTTACTAAAAATATAGCAAGACTCATCTAAAACAGATACAACACGTTTCCTCATTCTTTGTCGAATTGGAAAATCATCACTCTCTATAAGCGTGTTAATCTGTCAATGAAAAAAAAGAAATACAAAGATTTTTCATTATTTGCCCTTATTTTACGTCTGAATAAATCAAAGTAAATACTCATAATATAGACATGATCTCATATATTTTTGTAAATCAAAAAGAGTACTACTGCTAATTCCGTTTTAGTCCTTGGAAATTTTCAAGTATTCTAATATTCATAAATTGCAAGTTATTGATAGATATGGTTAGCATTTGGTTTAACAATCGCGTACTGATTATTTGTTACCTTAAAAAACAAACAGGAACGACTTATACAAATATAAACTACAACACAACTGATATCTACATAAATTTTTATTGAATTTTTACTTCATAAGTGTAACTTTACTATGAAAACGACTTATAAATATGATATGACGAATACTTAGATGCTGAAGCATGGACTAATCTGTTTACCAATTATTATAAGAAACTCGTTGCCTTCGATTGTTTGTTGAAATAGGTTTCACATAACATTATTAGACGTATCCACATGCCTCCATGGTAAGTTGTAATCATGTTGGTTTGTAACACTTTTCTAAAGTGCATTGTAAGCTGTTTCCATGCATCTCTACAAAAACCCGTCTCATGTTTTTCTTTATCTCTAAAAATGCTACAGTCTAAAAAGTACCACTAATATGCACATATATATCTCTATAAAAACCCTGACTGTTCCTCTGAAGTTTAATACGAATTTGAAGATGAGTACAAACCTCTTACAGTCTGAATTGTAAAATACTATTTTTACATTTATATACGAATAAGATTATGGTGCGTTGGCTGTCTTTGTCAGGCTTAAGTTTCAAGGATGATTCTACAGTCTGTCATTCTATAGATTTTTCATGCTTCAAGTAGAAATAGCATTTGTAGATGCTTCCATGCATCTCTACTCTTGTAAGAATAAAGAATGAAGTATCGCTTTTAAGACATATCTATTGATCGATATTTATCTCTGTCCATATATCTGGCATGCTGAAATTTGAGGAATACTTTTTAGATTTGTCCTGTATTTCTATAAGTAGTAATGCCCTGTTGTCAGTCCGTCAAACTGAATTCTGAAGTATGTATTTTAAGATGGGTCCCTGAATTTTTGTAATAAGCACTGTCCTTCCACTTATTGGTCATGACATGTAAGGTAACATAAATTAAATAAGCCGAGAAATGTTTACAAAACATTCTGTCTATCCGTGAATCTGTCACGATTAAAGCTAAAGTAACATTTTTCATTTATCGAAATTAGTCTGTAACACTGAAGAGCGAAATTTCATTATTGTTATGCATTCATCTAACATTTCTAAGAAGTTCTGTCTGTCTGTCAATCTGTCACCCTTAGTTTTAGGTAGGATTTATCTTTCATCATTAAGTGGCTTTTTAAGATTGGTCAAGAAATTGATATATTCTGTGGGGGTTTGACAGGCTGTCATACTGAAATCATAAGAACATTATTTACATGCGTCTATGAATCCATAGTCGAAGCTCTGACCGTCCGTTTAGTGCGTCACATGATTTTAATAAATGATCATTGATTTCTCCATCATCTGAAATCTTATTTCTTGTTATTGAGGTTCAATTTCGACAAATTAGTTAAGTAATTATTATGTTTTAAAGCAGAAAAAAGATTCAAATTTATAATTGATCTACGAAAAATAGTGGCCAGACACAAAATTATTTTTAACATATTCGCACCAACATTATTTGTTTTCAAGTATTTCAACAGCCAGTGATAACATGTAAAAATCTATGTTGTCATCGCGTTTCAACCAGTTTACAAGTTCAGCGTTTCATTCAGTTCTAATGATTAGATGTCGTCTTCTTATTCGCCCCGCTTTGGAGCTTTTGTGCGTTGTCTGTAAACCGCTGAAAAGCACTGCCACCAAGGGACTTTTAGTGTGGGTCCCAATGTAAAAAAAGTACCTGTAGACTTAGTGGACAAAGAGACAAAAACTGTAAATTTCATATGTGAATACAGCAAACTAGCCCTAAAAGAATACAACAGACACGACAGTTCAAGGAAAGGTGCTATACTGGAAACTATGCCAAAAAATGTATAGATTCTAAAAATTGTACAGATGCAAAGTAGAGACATTATTTGCAAACGAAAATCACACAATCCTCTGGGAGGTATAAACAGATAAATTCATCTCAACGAGGACACTTTCAGTAATAAGAGTAAAAAAGAAACAAAACTGCCAAATCGTAGATTTTTTCGTCCCAGTGAGAAACAGAGGGATAGCACAAACCAGTGAGTAACAGAGGGATAGCACAAACCAGTGAGTAACAGAGGGATAGCACAAACCAGTGAGTAACAGAGGGATAGCACAAACCAGTGAGAAACAGAGGGATAGCACAAACCAGTGAGTAACAGAGGGATAGCACAAACCAGTGAGAAACAGAGGGATAGCACAAACCAGTGAGTAACAGAGGGATAGCACAAACCAGTGAGAAACAGAGGGATAGCACAAACCAGTGAGAAACAGAGGGATAGCACAAACCAGTGAGTAACAGAGGGATAGCACAAACCAGTGAGAAACAGAGGGATAGCACAAACCAGTGAGTAACAGAGGGATAGCACAAACCAGTGAGTAACAGAGGGATAGCACAAACCAGTGAGCCACAGTGGGAAATCAAAGATAACAAAAATAAAGAACATATTTGCAATTTGCAAGAGAACTAAAAGGGATATAGAACATAGAGTAAGTGAATATAATACCAATAATCCTATGAGCACAAGGAACATATCTCAACTGGAAGAGTGAGCAGGGTACTGCGACCTTGGGGATGTGTATTTTCACACAAATAGCTGAGAAGACGAAGTGTCATTGCCAGCGGAAACTGATGCAATGACACAAACTTATTTAAAATGCTTATCGATAGAGAAACTCTAGGGAGACTTGTTTTCATTAAGATGTCAGGGAACACCCCCGGTTCTAATGAGATGACTTTTGTAAGAACTTGTGAGAAAATGATGATAATATAACAAGTCTCCCTAGATTTTCTCTTTCAATTACTGTTGTGAAGTTGTCCAACAGTAAATAATAAATAAAGGAAGTCAAGTCGAGGGTTGGTTTAACAAGTGTATTAACAAAGTAAGAAATTGACTAGCACTTGGCTAGACAGTTACAAGACTGTGCTTTGTCTTCTCTGTGTCTCTGGTGACTCGCACTATTTATAGTGACAACCGGTGCAGTTTCTCCTGTGTAAGAACGGCCGGTGTAACAATTACCATTGCAAATAACTTTGCATTATCGCAACAGCATGAAGAAAATCAGTATACTACCAATAATCGTAGGAGCACTAAGAAAAGTAAACAAAAAACTGTAGAAAATACTGGGAGAAATTGGAATCAAAGAGATCACTGAGACCATACTAATGACGGCAATGATCAAAACACCTGCAATTTTAAGGAAAATCCTTGAATGCGGAAACAATCCTTCATAAGCTACAACTAGTAACCAGTGACATAGAAGTTACAAAGAGGAAACAAAACAACAGGAAGTAAACAACCACATAATCAGAAACAGCAAGAACTATCATAAAAATGTGGGCGCTACACAAAGTATTTATAGAGGGTCAATGAGGATGAGAAAACCGAGGAGGGACAGCACAAACAAGACCTCCACTGAAAATGTATGGAGTGTGTTGGGACCTTGATGGGGCTTATTACCACCCAAATATCAGAGAAGACCAATGGGTCTTACCAGCGAGAAATCAATGGTAAACGGTTGTTGCGGTACCACAAAGTCATTTGCTGTGGTTATCAAAAAGAGGTGGATAGTACTGAACATTTCTGGAGGCTTCTAACTCAGACTCCAGTGAACTCCATCGGTTGTTGTCGGTGAGCAATACTTACGATGACCTGTGTGATAACTTCTAGCGAGTACTACTATTACTACTACTACTACTACTACTACTACTACTACTACTACTAATAATAATAATAATAATACTAATAATAGTAATAGTAGTAGTAGTAATCACATGATTACATTTGAAAATAAAAAATACGATATGAAAATTCAAAATGTTGACCAGAAAAGGATTAATTGATATTAATGTACAGAAGGGGACAAGAAAACACCATCTTGAATTAATCGAGACTGGTAAACCTCTACACTTATTTATTTTATATTCAAATTCATTTTTAATAAATCTTACTTAAGTAAATTTTTAAGTGAAAATATTTTTAACGCGTATTTATTTTAGTAAATAATTACTGTGATTTCCCCAAATCAAATTTGTTTGTTTATTAATAATTAATCAACAAACATATTTCAATATGGTGAAGTGCTGCATCTTCGTTAAATAGTGATAAAACATAAACATTCTGATTTACATCTATTTACAAATTCCTATTAAAGAAGAAAACCTAAAGTGATTTTCATGAGACTTTTTTCAGAAGATGCTGAACAAAAAGTCGGTTTTGTTTAAAAGCTGTACCAGTACCAACTTTTTTAGTAAACTTTTATTGAGTCAATTTAATTTATATATAATTTTTTTAAATGTAAATAAATACCTTCCCATTATAAATTATTCAGAAAAAAACATTTTTTGCACGTATTTAGTTTAATATTTATGTTTATTCATGAAATAAAATCGTATTTATAAACATATTACAAGATGGAGACTAAAATATATCAAAATTACGTGAAATTATTGTATTTTACGAGTTTTACGGTAAGAAAAGCGGAAAACCAGAAGACTTCCCGACTCAAAGTTCGTAGAAAACGGTTTCGTGTAAGATTTAGTTCCTGATACGAAAATTAATATGTAATATAACGTCAAGCGAGAGTTTCAACGAACACAGAAAGACTTTAATATCAGGAATCATATGTTACCGGACACCGTTTGCTGCGGATTTTGACCGTAGAATTCTTCTGGTTTGCCGATAAAGAAATTCTTTAAAAAAACAAAAAGAAATTGAAGAAACTTTTAAATGATTTGTCATGCATTTGCCCGAGTGATCTAACTTTCCAAGGGGAACATTCAAGATGGTGACCAGAAAAGCAGCTTCGCAGGTAAAAAAAAAAACAGAGGTAAAAAAATAAATCAAGAAAGAAAACCACTTCTACTACAGTATCGGTTACTTTCAGAAACAAAAGTTTATTTAGTTTAATTTTATTTATTTCAATATTTGACTATTTAGTGGTACTTGATGAAGGACATGATCTTAACTTGAATAACTGTCCCGCCGGCCCTGCAATAAAATAACGTAGAGTTATCTGATGTTACAGATAGATTAAAGTTTAAAATGGTACTTAGGGAAAGATTATATAAAAAATTAAAAAAGGGGATTTAATAAACATAATACTTACTTGTAAAAGATTAGTGACGTGAGTCGAATTGAAAATTCAAGATGGTGACTACAAAAGCAGCTTCGCAGAAAACTACAAATTAAAAAAATATATATTTCAACAACAGAACGAATCACTTTTAGAATTAAAGTTGTGGGGATGGCTGTGGTTCCCTGTTTGGGGTCTGGTATTTTAGATGACGGTCGCGTCTTTAGGGATTACCAAGCCACCACACTAAACAATTAATTTTGTGTAGATAATTGAGACCGATTCGATTACAAGGATCACCAGTTAGCGAGTGCTAACTTTTAACAATATAATATTGCTAATAAAAAGAAGAAATTTGCAAAGTAAAAGAATAAAAACTTTTATATGTAAACAATTTTACAAAAATGTAAAATTTAACAATAAAGTTTGAAGGATAAAAAAAGTTTGAAACGACACGATGTGTTAACTTTGTCCTTAAAGTTTAGTATGCGTGTGTGCGTGTGTGTTTTTGGTTAAGCTTGTTCTTGCGGGGAGACAGCAGGCGTGCTTACAAGTGGATTGTTGCTGTCTTCATTGGTAGCGAGGCGCGTTGTCTGGTCTCGCCAAGAGAACTGCCTTTTTCAGATAATTCCCTGTTTTTTATTAAAAGTCTATTTTCACACCCACTTGATAAACACTTTTCTAAGTTCATCTTTCGGCCACATCTGTTATCACTTATTTGTAAAGGTCTGCCCGGTACTGTGACCCCTCTTCAAGAAGAAAGAAAGAAAGAAAAAGAAGAGGGAGAAGAGGAGAGAGTAAGCCGAACGAACCTAGAAAGAAAAGGGGTAGCTAATCAGGCTAGCACTTTTCCTCAATGCCCGTTCGTCTCATCGATCTATTGATCTGCCACAATGTCGATATAATTCAATTTAAAAAAAAATATTTGACTATTTTAATGATGAATAACGAAGTATATCATCTTGAATTATATTTATTAATAACGTAATATTAATAATTTGTTAAAATTAACTTTAGATTATGATCTAATGAACTTAATTCATTTTTTTCCAGCCAAATAAACTGACATATTTATATTTCATGTGAATTAATAACAATGTTTGTTAGACTTAATATCTGTGGGAAAAGAGATGACGATACTGACATCGACAGTAAGAGACGACCGGAAGTGCCGAAGTCAATGAATCTCAAGTGCATGTGTGTGTGAAGACCTTTTTCATCGAGCCATCAGAGCGAGCAAACGACTTTTTTTTGATTGGAGAAATTCTGAAGGAATTCCACTTTTACCTGTTTCTTCTATTGTTACTTCACTTCACCTTTTCCAAGCACACGGTTATCCCCTAAGGATTATTCCTTTAGTTGAAAACTATTGTTAACCTGTTCTTGCTATTGTGACTTTATTCCCCGGCCAAGAACACATATTGTGACGTTATTCCTCCGCCAAACACACAGATCCTCCTAAGGCTTATTCATTTACTTTAAAACACTTGTTCCCTGTTCCTGCTATTATAACCTTATCTTTCTGTTAAACACACTGCTTCCTCCCCAAATGACCACTCATTTACTTGAAAACTATTGTCAACCTTTTCTTGATAGTATGACTTTATTCCTCTGTCAACCACGCGGCTTATTCTTCTACTCAGAAACAAGTGTTACTCTGTTGTTGCTTTTTCATTTTCACTAAAAATGCATATGTAAATAGAGTCACTGTTTCTATGGAAAGTTGCGAACTTGCAGTATTTTGCAAGATACCCACTTCCAAGGACTAACTTTTATTCTATTCGCATCTTTGATTTTCTAACAGTGGAAAATATTTTCGACAGAATAAGCAGAATGATTTAGGGAAAATAATCGACTTAGGTTAAAT
The DNA here is from genome assembly GCA_963556195.1 of Sepiola atlantica. Classification (NCBI taxonomy): domain Eukaryota; kingdom Metazoa; phylum Mollusca; class Cephalopoda; order Sepiida; family Sepiolidae; genus Sepiola; species Sepiola atlantica. Next base: position 152,020,446 of record OY744525.1, read on the forward strand.
TAAATTTCCCATCGATAAAATGTCAATAATTCTATTTTGAATTATCAATAACAATAATCGAAATAATTGTTGTTGATTATTTAACTTCAATTATTTAAACAAAAGATATATAATGGAAACAACATTTATTTGGTGGTCTGATTTGCATATGTGGATGATATAAATGAAGAGGACAGCTCGGAAAGGGGAAGCGATTTGGATTGGAGAGAGAAAGGCAGAGAGAAAGTGGGTTGCACGAAATTCGGTTGGAAATTGAATTAGAGTCAAAACTTTTTAAAAATTCTTTTATTTTTTCTGGCACAGTTAGTTAACATTAATAAAAAAGACCAAATAAAACAAGTTCTGCTCAACTCTGTTTTTTGATGGGACTGGTTTAGATAACATCGAGAATGGCTGATCAGTCCAGAGTTATAAACATTTTCAAATAATGAAAGTTCAAAATAAGTAATTTGTTTTCTTTTTTTCTTTTTGTTTTACATAGTGTCACGAATGCCGCCGGTCGGGACCACCGAAAGACAATACGTGGCAATGATAAAAAAAAAGTTTAAAAAAAAAAGTCGTCCGGAGTGGCTCGTGATATCCTAGGTTCAAATAAAACATGATATGGGATGGGGATTTCTCCAATATAAGACACCGTCAGGAAATACAACAAAAAGATGCGAAGAAACGACAAAAGACTTTAGGATTTAAATTTTATATTCATTTATTTAATAAAACTATATACTAGAAAAAAGGGGAGTATATCTATAAAACAAAACGAAATAAAACGTCAAAACAAAAGTATAGTCTTAAGAAGAGGGGGGGATTATCTATCCTATCCCTATAGTAGCAGGATTCACTTCCACACAAAAATACACATACAACAGCCATAAGGGGCGAATGTCCGGGAAGAGATATTCAGGTTGTCACTTACACGTTGGTTACTTTTTCTCCGCTTAGTTCAGCGAGTCGTATCGCCCGAGCTGAGGACGGCTATAATTCCATCTTCAAAAAGGTCCTTGCCTTTTCTCGCGACTTTTTTATCGACGGTCGTTCATTTCTTCCCCTCTCTTGCGCAGAGATACTCGGGAAGACTGGCTGTAGTTGTCCTCAAAATATGTCCGTCTTAACCCGGCAGCTAACGTTCTTCCTTGCCGGCATCCTTCGTCCTCTGTGTCGGATTAACTTCCTGTCGACTGTTCTTCTTCGCGTGCGGCTGAAAGTTTTTTTTGTTTTCACTCTCTCTTTTTATCTCTTTTCCTGACGTCATTCGAATCGCATTATTATAATTTCTCGGTCGTGTATAAATATGCAAAAATGAATCCCATATCTCTCTGTAAACCGGAGTCGTGAGTTCGAATCCCGATAGCTCTCCCTACATTTTGTAACAATAGTTAGCGGCTATGATTAAAGTGTTGCAATAGTGTCGAAAGTGCCGATGCCACATATGTTAGTTTCCTGCTTTCTGTCAACATGGGAAACTTCACAACTGTGTCAAACACGCTGCTCAAGGTGTTGGCTATTGCGGAAACACCAGAGACGAGCAAGTAAAGCTCTGAGTGGGCATAAATTTCAACCGTTGACAAAAGTTCTTCGCCGGATAGAACCCGTTGAGCAGCCGTTCAACTCAATTGTGTTAGAAGAGGTAATCAGTAGCAGAAACTACAGAGGTCAAACAGCGTCATAACTATGCCAATGGCTGCTGCTGCTTCCCTTGCATCAGGGGCAGCGGCATCTACGTACCAGATGCAGACATATAGACTACATGTTATCAGACAATGAATTGCTACCACATGATTAATCAAAGTGGGACATATGTTATAAGTGTGATACTGGGACACTGAACGTAACATATACGTAATTCAGTCACGAATGTGAAAAGGTCGAAAACCCGATGAAAGGCAAACAACCCGTACTTCATAAAAATAAATAACACATCGTATCACAAATTATAATCATATATTTGTATAAACAACCAAGAGAAATTAACAATACATAACAAGTATTTATTTTTTCAAAAGATCAACTGATATTCTTTCCGCACAAACAGAGTTCTTTATAAGAGGTTTGTTTTAGTTATTTAGAGAAAGTTGATCAGTCAGGATAAGAATTAAAAGTCCAAATATAGCAATTAAGAAGGCTTATAGCCTTTATGGAAAAGTGAAAATAGGAAAGTCTTTTTTCCTTATGTAATTCGAGGAAAACAAATGAGAAGTCCTTCTCCTCCCACGGGAGATCGAGATATGAATGTAAATGTGTTAAAATCGCGGGGGAACGATTGAATGAGATCATTTAACACGACAATATATAACAATATGAAAGTTTAATTTTAGGACGAATTAACGTGGTATTTTTTTTGTTTTCGTCCTTATATCGTAAACAAATATCTTTTTGGTTTGACGGCGGAGGGGGGGGCAGATTTTAACATAATTTTAGATTCTGTGGTTCCTTCTTTAACGGAGCTCTATTGTTTTTTTTTGTCCAGTAAATTCGAGGTTATACCTCGCGGTGTTTTCAGCCGTTAATTTTCTAATTAACTTTTCCTATTTTGGAATAATTATTTGCCTTGGCTGCTTCGTGAGCTGCCAGTCAAAAATATACGTCTGTTCTTGATGCTGCTCGACGAACCTTTTTCCCCTTTTTTCTCTCAATTTTCCCGCTTCTTGGGTATTACGTTTGCATAGTTGAAGTATTCTCCCATTTGATTAGTTGAATCCTCCGGCCCCACAAATGATGAATTATGACTGCCTGTCTGTCGAACTTTCTGTTGATCCCTTTTGACAATTATTGCCCGTCTGCACCCTTTTCCTATATGCCTAGGGGAACATGTGCCAACAAGTTCCCTGTTCCTTTTTATGCTTTATGGAGCAAAATATGTGGATATAACACATACATGGTTTTAATAGACGAGGGTGCAGGGCGTCCATTAATGATGTTAAACAGATCGAAAAATGGGCAGCAAATGGCAGGGGCGAAAGCAGAGGAAGTGGCAGGAACGCTATGAAAAGGACAATTGCTAGGTTGAAGAAAGGAGCAATAAATGAAACATGCTGACAACCACAAACTATGGATGAAAGGGGGTGAACATCGAGCATATAGGCATAGGAAAGAAGGTAGACGCGGCAGCAACAGAAATGATGCATAACACACAGTGCGTCCAAAGATTGCACTCGACCACCTTAAAGTGAAAAAAAAACTGTTTTCAAATTGTAAACACACTAAAGTATTTTCTTACCAAACATGTTTTATTAAGAATTTGGTGACACAAACACAGAACTGGTGCTAATAACTGTTCGACAATTCCCATCCAATGTCGAAAATAGAGCCACTAAACATTATTTTGGATTTTTACCGGATCTGACGTCCGCACTGTGAATACTCGTGGTGTGAGGTGTTCAATGCTGGTAAAGAATCCATGATTTTGTCAGTTTTTGCTGATCAAGCTGGTGTCCATAGAAATGGCGAAATGTTTCCTTGCTGACCAAACAGCCGATCATAAGCCGTGTTAACTTCGGGTAGAAACACATTAGACTTTGTTGACTTGTACTGCGTGCAGCTGTCTGGTGTCCATAGGTCTGAAAAAGTGCATCACATATCACTTACCTGATTGGCCATGCATCACCTGGGGACTTACTAGGACTCCAGTTTGTCTCCTACCGTAAATGTTTTATCAAGCGTTTGGTATACCAATCCTAATAACTGGTGCTAGACGGCTCCCAATCCTGTGTCTTGCACTACAAAAATATATATCACTTATACTGCACTCTTCAGTTAGCGAGTTTTTTTTCTTTTTACCGGATCTGAAGCAGCGGTATTCCTGTGCTTAAGTATTCATTGGACTTTATTTATTTTCGCTGCTGTCTGTATGCATGGCAGACTGTGCCGCCGACCATAGACCCGCCAGCCACATGTCACTCAGATACCGACTAAAACCCCAGCACCGGCTGGGGATGTCATATTTGGACATGCAATGGGTTCAACTGAATCATTTATGTAATCAACTTGAGGTTCAAGAGGAGAGCATCCTTCAAGACTATTAAACCTATTTTACACTTTAGTGTGGAAACTTACCATTTGAAAGGAGATGACTTATATAAACAGGTGTACAGGTGATGTGTTGTGACCTTTGAGGTGGGGCATGCAATCGGTTCTACTGAATCATCTATGTAATCATCTTCAGTGGCGAATTATGGCTGTGGCTACCAAATGAACCCCTGCCCCACCTTATGCAGTCATGCAAAAGACTATCGCCCTTGTCAGCTGTTCGATAGAGATATTTATGTTTTCTAGAGCCAAATTACCTATGCATGAACACCATCGTCGATCATCTTCTCTTGCACAATATTTATATGTACAACAGTCAAAAAAAATTTCATTACTCAGTATCACTTTTTGGGCGCGTGATTATTATTATTATTAAAAAAATAACTTTATATTATTATCGAAAAATGTTATTATTTTTTTTACTGACAACAAAACTGACATATTTATATTTCATGTGAATTAATAACACTGTTAGTTAGAATTAATATTTGTGGGAAAAGAGATGACGAAACTGACATCGACAGTAAGAGACGACCGGAAGTGCCGAAGTCAATGAATCTCAAGTGCATGCGTGGTTGAAGACTTTTCTCATCGAATTATCGGAGCGAGCAGACGACTTTTTTTTATTGGAGAAATTCTGAAGGAATTCCACTTTTACCTGTTTCTTCTATTGTTACTTAACTTCACTTTTTCCAAGCACACGGTTACCCCCTAAAGATTATTCATTTAGTTGAAAACTATTGTTAACCTGTTCTTGCTATTGTGACTTTATTCCCCGGCCAAGCACACATACCCTAAGGGGTGTTCCTTTACTTGAATACTATTGCAACCGGTTCCTGCTATTATGACCTTATTCCTCTGTCAAGCACGCTGTTACCTCCCCACCTTTCACGAGTAATTCGGCCTACTTGAAATATAAGCAACATTTTAAACTCAACTTAAACACTATATTCATTCGCGGTCCACGGAAATATTTTAAAATGACCCTAATTCTCAAAATTGCATCCTAACAAGCTCTTTTTATCTACGGTTGAACTGAAGATAATTCTGTTTCATTTACTACATTTTGAGCATTCCTTATGCAGTCTCAACGAAATCTATATTTCCATCTTTAAATCTTTAGTTACTGGATAGACATACTCTATATTTTGCGGACCTGTGACGTAGTGGATATAGTACTAAGTAAAATTTAGTTCTAAGTAACAGTCATCTGAAGGTTGAAGGTTCAATCCTCAGTGCAGGCGATAAGAAGAATTGTGAATTACTGAAGACTTCTTCTCAGTCATGGCAGATGGAACGATAGCATGCTACCCCGTAGATTTAATAAAAGGGTTCCTTTCGAAATTACGTCCAGATTGCCGAGTTAGATAGATTCCAGAGTTAGACAAGCTACACATGAATAAGGTCGCTGAATAAGGTTGCTGAAAAAATTAATCTTCCACCTCTTCTTCTTCCTCTCTCTCTTCTTATTTCTCTTCTTCTTCCTCTCTCTCTTCTTATTTCTCTTCTTCTTCTTTCTCTTCTTCTTTCCACGTCGTCCCTCGTAGACTACGCTCTCAGCCTTCTCACGTCTTGCCTCCAGCGACCCGTTTTTATATCAAACTGGACTCTCGTCTCCGCGAGAGAACACGAGATTTCACGGGATTACCTGGCGATATTAAGCCTAGGACGCCATCTTGCCGCTCTTTGGGCGGTCCAGCCCTGCAGAGCGCGCATCGAGACCGTTTGCCAGGTAATCCCATGTTTTCACAATTTATAACACACTCCCCCCTGATCTCATTATCACAGAAAGAGCAGGGAGGCCGTGTCCTTTTTCTTCGAGTGCTTCTTCGGGGAGGGGGATTCGGGGCCTCATCGTCATCCGTGCTGTCTTCCGTGGCAGGAAGGTCAGCGAACCTGAGGCTGCGCATCGCAGCATCACTGTCCGGGCTTTCATCAGCAGTAGGAGGGTCAGTACATTCAAGGCTATCACTCTCAGTGTCGCTGCGCGATGAAGCCGTCATGAACCAGAATGATGGTTCGCTGGTCACGGATTCAATGTCATTATCCTCGTTAAATGGCAGCTGCGTTTGGAATACCGATCTTAAGTCTTTAATGTGACGGGGTACTCCATCAACTCGCACCGCCTGCGGGCTGATCACTTCAGTGACACGACCGGTTCCGTAACGAGTCGTGCACTGGCCTCGGGTTTTTTTAACCCAAACGACATCTCCTTTTTTCATTTTCTCCTGTGGAGGTTCTGGTTCGGGCAGTAAGCTGCTCTCCAAACCTCTCGCCCTGACATGGTATGTATGTAGCGCATTAGCTGGCGCGGTGGAGGGTGAAGTATCGTCCTTAGGGGTGACGTTATACCAATAGACTGCTTCAGCCACCGTACACCCCTTCCGCGCTGCGATGGTCTTGATAGTCCTATGGTTGCGCTCAATAATTCCGTTCCCACTGGGCACATGGGCACACCGAAAACGCAGACGGACACCCCAGCCATCTACAAACTGTTTTAACGGTGCACTAACAAAAGCGGGGCCATTGTCGGTCAATATCTCAGAAGGAGGGCCACGCTCAAGGAACACACTTTCCAACTCATGGACAATGGCAGCCGTATCCTGCCGGCGAAGGGACCGCCACAATGCAAATCGGGACGGTCCGCAGTCAATAAGGGTCAAGAAATTCCCCCCGTTGTAGTGAGTTATGTCCATCGCAATCCTATCCCAGTTATACTTCACACCGAGTGTGCCCTTCTTCCACCGGACAGGTGCTGGGTCGATCGATTGGCAGGTGTTGCAACTTCTCACAACAGATTTCACAGCCCTCCGTGATACAGAGGGGTCAACCAACCTGGCGAAGTAAAAGGTTCGGTTTACACCAGGGTGCCCGCTTTGGCAATGGACATCAGCGATACGCTCTGGGCTGAGTCTACGTCCCACCGCAGCACAATTTACAGGTGCTGGTTCGTTCATTTCTTTCTGCAGGTCCAGCCAACGGCGAGGCACTCTGGTCAATCGATCCGCTCGATTCAAACAGGACTGCACCAGTGTCACATCTATGACCAAGTTGTATTCATTGATGGTTTCGGTTAGGGTAGCAAGCCGCCTCCGGATTAACATTTCGGCCGATGCCTTCGTTGTCAGCCGTGCTTTTCCGTTCAAGGCATCGGTCATCCACCGATGCACACACGTGGAATCCGTAATAACGTGGAGGACGCTAGCCTGCCACTGAAGCGCTAGATTGACTCCTTTCAGTGTAGCATCGAGTTCAGCTAGGTTTATGTGCTTAGCGTCATTCTCTGGCCGGAGCCAGCAGGCATCTTCTACTATGCTTCCGTTGACTGCCAGAGCAACGCCAAGGGCAAGTGAGCTGGCGTCCACCCAAACTGTAAACTCACTCCCATCGACGCACCAGCTCCCTCGTACAAGGTCATCATTGGTCACTCTGGCCACAGCTTCCACCAGCATGCTTCGCAGGGAAGGATCACGCACCTCATCGTCCCATCCTGTTGACAAAGAAGTTGCCCGTCCCTTTATAGCCGCCACAGCCACTCGGAGCCACCCACACACAGGGAAGTGACCCACCAGTTTTCCACACACGGAAAACGTGCTCCGACGTGTGATGGTAGATGGGATTTCCGGGATTTCACCGCCCCTTCCCCATTGGAGGCCATCTGCACTTCCGCTCACCTGCAGCCCGAGCACTTTCGCCCTATCCTGCAGCCGCTCCGGTTCCTTGCACGACAACCCGAAGTGCTCAAAGTGTTCTTTGACCGCCTGGGCAGACAGCAGGCTCTCATTGACAAAAATGTCGTCTATATAAGACGATGTCGCCTGTAGCACAGCTTTATCCTGACGCCGGATCGCCCGCATGATCGCCGTCATGATGCCCGGGGCTACATTCAAGCCGAACCCCAGCCTAGTCAAGCAATAGCGAGTTCCTTTGATTACCACCGTCTGGAATGGCCACAGCGATTTCTCAACACGTATTTGTAGGTAAGCTCTTCGCAAGTCCAGTATGGCCGCTTCCGCACCCTGCCGTCGCCACTCTCGCAGTTTATGAGCACAAACGTCAGCCCCCGAAGTGTACGGGTCAACGTGTTCATTGAGTTCCCGGTAATCAAGAACAGGTCGAACTTTCTGCTTGTTCTCTTGTCTGATAGCCATCAGGGGAATTAGCCCCCGCGGGGGCCCGAGCTCATCCTCTGGGTATGGAATTAACCAGCCGTTATCCAGCCACACTTAAGTTCTGCCTCGTACTGCCCCCTAAGCCATGCAGGAGGGGGATACTCTGTCAGCCGATTCCGCAAAGACACTGGTGGCTGGTCGCCTGCCCACTTCCAGGACGCTGTCCATGTGTTTGTGCCCTTGTCATATTCTGCGTGGAAATCGGGTTCGTCAAGAGTGATTGCTGCACACATTTGTTTGTCTGGTCGAGGGAATCTCACATCACCGACGCTGTTTACAGTAATTCCGCCTAGCTGTGTAATAGTGTCCATTCCAAGGAGAAGGTCATATCCGAGCAGCTCCCCATCGACCACCAACACCGTCACAGCCACCGGGGGGCCATTGTCAATGCTGATATGAACAACACTGGATCCACAACACACTAATGAGCCTTTGCCGACAGTCAGGACGGGGATCTGTCGTTTCTTCCATGTGGTGCAACATTCCTTTCGAAGGAGGGTTTGGGTACAGCCGGTGTCAACCAGCGCTGAACGTTTACACCCATCAACTTGAACTGTCACTGCAGGAAGCGCTTTGTTCAATGCCGCTTTGGGGAGGGTGCTAGCGCTGCGGCGTCCTCCCCTTGCCCGTTTCCCGGACAATTCCGTGCTATGTGGCCTGGCTTATTGCATTGGTAACACCGTATTACTTTTCGTGCTCCATAATTTGGGGTGCGCCTTGTGCCGTCTCTGGAGAAGTGGTTGGGGCCACCACATGTATAGCATCGTAGGCCCTCTGCTGGCGAGTCCAAGGTGTCAACAGCTGCAGAGATCAGTTCTCGATCGTCCTTCAAGATGTTTCGTGCTCTCGCCAACAACTCCACCAATTCAATCTCTGTGAGTCTCAATGATGCTCGCAGCAGTCGGCTTGCATCGTCCGGAAGTCCAGACAAAAAGGCGCATGCCAATATGCGGTCACTCGCACCGCCGAAGGGAGCAGCAAGCTTTTTCAAGTCGGCCATGTAGACGTCCACTGTCTCCCCCGGCCCAAGCCGGCGTTCGGAAAATTGCCTCCAGGCAACAAAAGGATCTGCACCAAATGCCCCGTGCAGCGCCTGTGCAATCTGCTCCATGGTCGCATCATAACTGAGCTGCTGGTACACGGCGTAAGCCCCCTTAGTGAGTCTCAATGGGATGACCATAGCTGGGTCTTTAATTTTGCACAACCGGCAAACACGCTCGGCCTTCTCCAGCCATTCGACCACCGATGGACCAGCAGGAGAGCCGTCGAATTCCGGAATCAATCTGATGTCGAATTTTTCCATAACAATGCCGAAAATAGCTTGTTGCTGAAAAAATTAATCTTCCACCTCTTCTTTCTCTACTTCGTTATCTTCTTCTTTCTCTTCTTCTTCCTCTCTCTCTTCTTCTTTCTCTTCTTCTTTCCACGTCGTCCCTCGTAGACTACGCTCTCAGCCTTCTCACGTCTTGCCTCCAGCGACCCGTTTTTATATCAAACTGGACTCTCGTCTCCGCGAGAGAACACGAGATTTCACGGGATTACCTGGCGATATTAAGCCTAGGACGCCATCTTGCCGCTCTTTGGGCGGTCCAGCCCTGCAGAGCGCGCATCGAGACCGTTTGCCAGGTAATCCCATGTTTTCACAATTTATAACACAGAAACGTTGTGATAAAAACACCCATGATGAGAACAGTAGTCCGAATATACACAATTCTATATATATATATATATATATATATATATATTTATATATAAATATATCTAAATATATATCTAAATATATATATATATGTTGCTAGATATATATAGCTATATAGCTGTATATATATATATATATATATATATATATGTGTGTGTGTGTGTGTATGCGTAGGTGGAAAGAGATATACCTTCACCACCAGACATCTCATGAGTGACTCAACGTACAAGCATGGAGAAAACAGGTCAGTCCAAAATGATAAGTACCTACATTTAATTTCGGTAATAATGTTCAATAATGATTTCTTCGTTTTATTTTAGTCTAGCGGGGCTACCCGGCGTTGCTCGGGTCATAAAAACATATAATTGAAGAAAAATCGTGTGTGTAACATCTTTATATTCAAACTTCTATTTCTCTCCCTCTCTCTGTAACCGTCTCTTTATCTTTCTACCTTTCTCTTCCCTGGTCGCCCCATTTCACCGCTACTTACTCCTTTTGCCTTTTGCGAATGCTGTCACTTCCCCACCATTCCTCTTTCGTTGCCCAGGGCAAAAGTATAACATATTTCGATAAAAAGTACTACCTCTCTCTGCGCCTTCTATATAGGTACTTATCTCTGAACCGGTGCACATACTATATATGTACCTATCGCTGCCTCGGTGCGAATGCTAAATATGTACCTATCGCCACCCCAATACAGTTGCTACATACGTACCTATCGTCGCACCGGTGTTCATACTATATACATACCTATTGCCGCCTCAGTGCAGATACTATATAAGTACCTATTGTCGCCCCGGTCTGCATACTACATAAGTACCTATTGTCGCCTCGGTGTGCATACTACATTAGTACCTATCGCTGCCCCAGTGTGAATACTAAATATGTACATATCGCCGCCCTGGTGTGAATGCTAAATATGTACCTACTGTCGCCCCGGTGCTAATGGTAAATGCGTACCTATCACTGCCCTGGTGCACATGCTATATACATACCTATTGCCACCTTGGTGTGCATGCTGTATACATACCGATCGTTGCCCCGGAGCACATGCTAAATACATACCTATCACCGCCCCGGTGCACATGCTATATACGTACCTATCGTCACCCCAATGCACTACTATATACGTACCTATTGCCACCTCTATGCACTACTATATACGTACCTATTTCCACCCCGTGCACATACTATATATATACCTATCTCTGCCCCGGTGTGTATACTATATTTGTACCTATTGTCGCCCTGGTGCACATACTATATACTTACCTATCTCTGCAAGGGTGGACATACTATATATGTACCTATATCAAGCCCAGTTTGCATATCTAAGAACTCATATTAATGCGCCCTGTTTAAGTTCAAGGGAAAAAAAATTACCATTCAGTCCCACTCCGGTCCCACACCCTGAGAAATATGTTAGGTTGAAAAATAAATAAATTTGCCCCCCACCCCCAAATATTTTCCCCGACACCCTTCAAGATTTTTTACCCTCCACCCCCAACTGTGCCCCAAATTTTTTTACATTCCCAACCCTGAGAAATATTTTAAGCTAAAAAAAATTTGGCCCCACCCTAAAAGAATTTCCACGGCCCCTTCCCCAATTCCCCCCCCCCAAAAAAAAATTGTTTTACTCTTTTCCAACCCTGAGAAATATTTTAAGGTAAAAAAAGGTGGCCCGACCCCCTAAAAGATTTGGCCCCACCCCCCAAAAAACTGTTTACCCTCACCCACACGTTAAAATTTTTACTCTCCCCAATCCTGATAAATATTTTGAGGTAAAAAAAATTGGCCCCACCCACTTAAAAGTTTACCCTCTACCCCCACCCACTAATCAAAATTTTTACTTTCCCCCGAACCCTGAGAAATATGTTGAGTTAAAAAAAAATTGCCCCCACCCCCAAACAAAAAGTTTACCCTCCACCCCTACCCCCACCCACACCTCAAAAGTTTTACTCTCCCCCAACCCTGAGAATTATGTTGAGTTAAAAAAAAAATCCCCCCCCCCCACCAAACTAAAAGTTTACCCTACAACTCCACCCACCCCTCAACATTTTTACTCTCCCCCAACCCTGAGAAATATTTTAAGGTAAAAAAAGAAAAAAAGAATTTGACCCGACCCCCCCAATAATAATTTCACTCTCCACCTCCACCCATCAAAATATAAGGTGTACAGTAAATGTGGTATTGTGGTGACAGATCATTTTAGTTAAAAGTAGGATAGACCGAATTTACACAAAGCTGCTATATTTAGGGTAATGAACACCGACATATAAAGCAGGTACAACTTACAAAGTGTTACACTGTTCTATCTAACATATTGAACAGTTGCTGATTTAGTATATATCCAATTGTAACCTACACACATGCTCTCTCTAGGATATTGTGCACTGTAACATTCATCATAAGACCTACTATGAGCCACACTATATTATAAAACATACTTGCTCTATCTAGAGTATTAAGTACATCTGGATTCAGCATTTACTATGTTTTGAGTCTCCTACTGCATTATTGCACACATATGTTGTATCTAGCAAACTGAGCAGTGTTTTCTACAACATATATAACATTTACAAGTGTTCCTAGTGCAGTAATACATTATTGCTCCTGAGTTTGTTTCATATTATAAACCTAGGCATGAACAACAAAACAATAGTCAAAAAGTGTGCATAACATATTTATGTGAAACATTATCACTTTATTGCTCAATATATTGGAACACATTTATTTTAAGTTTGTTCACCACTTTCAAGCAATAACATAATGAACAAAACAAAATCAATTTTATATTTAAATGGGTGATTTTTATTTTAATGTGTCTTTTGAGAATGTGTAAGTATGTCAAAAGATAAAAATCCAAATTTAACAAAGGAAGTGCAGCACTTAATGATATCAATCACAGAAACACATTGTTCAAACGTGATATTTTAGTAAACAAATGTTTTTTAACCGTCCCATTTTGAATGAAAGGTACCGAACATCGTGCGTCAGCTCTAAGGGTACCAAACATGGTGTGTCAACTATAAGAGTACCAGACATGGTGCCTCAGCTATAAGGGTACCCAACATGGTATGTCAGCTCTAAGGGTACCCAACATGGTGTGTCAGCTATAAGTGTAATCACATATGGTGCGTCAGCTCTAAGGGTACCCAGACTCGGTACGTCAGGGGAAGAGTGACAAACCCGGTAAGCAAGCACACTAGACGATGTGTTATAAGTCATAAGTATATAGTGAACCAGGGGAGCAAGTGCGCTTAAACTACAGCAGATACTGTCATGCTATCAGAACTCTATGTCCCACAGGGAAAGACCAAGCGGTATTCTGCATATCATGGTTGAGTTCATGCACGTGATTCCGTCGCTGGTGTTGGGTTAAACCTTTTTACAGAGAGAGAGAGAGAGAGAGAGAGACAGAGAGAGAAAGAGAGAGAGAAATAGAAGTTGTAATATAAAGATGTTACACACTCTATTTTTCTTCTATTTTGTGTTTTATAACCCTAAGCAACGACGGGTGGCCCTGCTAGTATAAGATAAGAGTAGTTATTGTAACGGGTAGTGCAGTTTATGTGTAATAGTAGGTTGTGAATTGTGTTCCTTTCTTCTGAGTTCTCGAAACGCGTTTTCCTTCTTTTTCTTCCGTATTCTCGAACCGCGTGCGAACTTCATGATGTTTTCTCCTCGACTCTCCCAGATCCAAAAAACACCGCCTTTTATGTAGCTTACTTTGCCACACCTAATTTGCATAATGCAACCCTCTCAGTCTCGTAATTTAATGGATCGGTGTGACGACTGTCTCCTTCCATGCAGTCACTGCACTCCTCCCTGATCTCATGATCACAAAGATTACACCGCGACGGTCGGCGTTACCAGGTGCTCTTTCGCACAAGTGGGGCTTCTTCAAAGGTGTGGGCTTCTTCGGGAGAGACTCTTCGGGTGTGCGGGCTTCTACTTTCGTCTCGGGTGAATCATCCGACTCCGTGTCGTCGTCAGTTATCAGACACTCTGAAGATGTTGTGCTGTCAGAATCTTCCTCTAACGAGAGTATGCTGTAACAGGGGCGCAGGTCCTACACATGTCTGGACATTCCATTCACCGCGACATATTGTAGACTGATTAGTTCTGTTACCCGACCTTGGCCAAAACTCGTGGTGCAGCGATTCTCTGGTGACTTCACCCACACACAATCTCCAACCTGGTAAGGACCGTCTTCAGGACCTGCTGATGATTGCACCAAGTCAACCCCTTTTACCCTCACTTCGTAACGGTAGATCGCATTGGCTGGTGCGGTCAAATGTGAGTCATCGTATTTTGAGGTCATGTTATGCCAGTAGACAGCCTCTTGTATAGAGCAGCTCATTCTAGCCGCAATCTTATTTGTGCTTCGGATACTATGTAATTTGAATATTTGGTCAGGGTTTACTTATAGGGGTAAGTATCCTCATGTCAGATTGTCCTGACAAACCCTTGTACAGAGAGAGCGAAGACACTCGAGGATAGTGTTTAGTAGGAAATTCAAACGTGTGTTCGTATGTGAACTTTCAAATGTTCCTTTCGTGAAAATGCTGATCCACACACTTCACAAGAAAAAGGTTTCTCCCCAGTGTGTGTACGTATGTGAACTTTCAAATGTTCCTTTTGTGAAAATGCTGATCCACACACTTTACAAGAAAAAGGTTTCTCCCCTGTGTGTGTTCGTATGTGACGTTTCAATGATGGCTTTGCTGAAAATGAGAATCCACACACTTGACAAGAAAAAGGTTTCTCTCCAGTGTGTGTTCGCATGTGAAGTTCCAAATGTTTCTTTCGTAAAAATGATGATTCACACACTTTACAAGGATAAGGTTTCTCCCCAGTGTGTGTTCGCATGTGAACTTTCAATTGTTGCTTTAGTGAAAATGCTGATCCACACACTTCACAAGAAAAGGGTTTCTCCCCTGTGTGTGTTCGCATGTGATCTTTTCTTGTTTTGTTTTCTGAAAATGAAGATCCACACACTTCACAAGAAAAATGTTTCTCCCCAGTGTGTGTCCGCATGTGAAGTTTCAAACATAGCTTATGTGAAAATGAGGATCGACACACTTCACAAGAAAAAGGTTTCTCCCCGGTGTGAGTTCGCATGTGACCCTTCAAATGTTCCTTTCGTGAAAATGCTGATCCACACACTTCACAAGAAAAAGGTTTCTCCCCAGTGTGTGTACGCATGTGAACTTTCAAATGTACCTTTTGTGAAAATGCTGATCCACACACTTCACATGAAAAAGGTTTCTCCCCCGTGTGTGTCCGCATATGACGTTTCAATATATCCTTTTGTGAAAATGAGGATCCACACACTTCACAAGAAAAAGGTTTCTCCCCAGTGTGTGTTCGCATGTGAAGTTTCAATATATCTTTTTGGTAAAATGAGGATCGACACACTTCACAAGAAAAAGGTTTTTCCCCAGTGTGTGTTCGCATGTGAACTTTCAAATGTTGCTTTCGTGAAAATGCTGATCCACACACTTCACAAGAAAAAGGTTTCTCCCCTGTGTGGGTGCGAATGTGAAGTTTCAATGTTTGCTTTGCTGAAAATGAGCATCCACACACTTCACAAGAAAAAGGTTTCTCCATAGTCTGTGTTCGCATGTGAAGTTTCAAATGTTCCTTTTGTGAAAATGCTGATTCACAACCTTTACAAGGAAAAGGTTTTTCCCTTAATGTTTAATTTTACGTCAGTCGAAGTTCTCAGAAATCAAGGGGCCTCTTCCTGGGGCTAACACTTGATCTCTATATGAGATACATAGGTACCCGAATATTCAATTAAAATTCTCCTTTATTTCTCAAGCATTGAGTTAGTAAAACAGTTAAGAATGATAAATTTCTTCTCTCCCCAACTGACCAGTCAAGTATGTCATAGTATATCTTTGTTTGTAGTCTGTTCGTCTTACCGGATTCCAGGACAAAATTTCATCTAGTCTGGTGGAGTGTCCTCATCTCAGGTTCTCCTGACAAACCCTTGTACAGATAGACCGAAGAAACTCGAGTATAGTGTCTAGTAAGTAATTCAATCTACCCAGTATGTGTTTGCATGTGAACTTTTAATTGTTGCTTTTGTGAAAATGCTGATCTAAACACTTCACAATAAAAAGGTTTCTCCCCTGTGTGTGTTTGCATGTGACATTTCAATGTTTCCTTTTGTGAAAATGAGGATCCACACACTTCACAAGAGAAAGGTTTTTCATTTTTTGTTTCAGTTTAATAAATGTAAAAGAATTGCTAGCTTTATTTAAATATAAATATATCCATCTCATTAACTGTTACCCTTGAGTAGCCTTTGGCCTTCATAAGTGATTACACATTTAAAAGAATTACTATATTTTCATCAGCAGAGTTCTCCTCGGAATGAAGAATTATGTATAGTCATTAATTAAATTTATTTCTTCTGCTTCACCTCACCTAACATCTGTGAATAAAAAAGAATATGTTAATATTGGATAAGATTTAGACATATATGTGAATATATATATGTATAAATTCGTATACACGTACATATATGCCTTCAGATATATACATAAATGTATGCATTAATATACATATATATATATATATATATATATATATATATATATATATATATATATATATATATACATAAATGTATGTATTTGTAGCAGTTATATGTTCATGAACTATTTTCTTTTGAGCAGAAATATTATTTCAATCACAGTAAAACATCATCCAATCTGATCAATGTATGGCTAGCACTTCCCTTGAAATATATTGACCTTTTTTCCACTTTTAGGAGTCATATTTTTAATGGCATGTTAGATAGTCATGCAATGTGCTCGTCTAAACCGGGTAGAAGTATTGATGCATGCATGACATTTGAATGCAAGATACAACTGATTGTGCAGATATACATGCGATAACTGCATCATAATTTCTTGTTGCATCACTTTTTGATTCTCCCTTTCATTTATTAAGCGATAATCAAAACTGAATTAAAATATACTAGAAGAGTTTGTCCTTATATTTGGCTCAACAGTAAACCATACAAAAAACAATACAATGGTAACCTATTTCTCTTTCCCCAGAAGTCTTACATCTTACAGAACGTCTAGCCTATATATGCATATATATATATATGATTATTATAGTTTGTCTTAATGAGTCGTTTCTGTTGCTTATCCTGACAGATTAAAATATGTTTACCATAATGTTGTCTGTCCACCAGAAATAAAGAAAAAGAAAATAATTTGAAAATCTGACAAATAACAAATAAGTGGAACAGTGTTGCACAATGAATTTATGACATAAGAACAGTAAATATTAATGAGAAGAAATTGATAATTAGCACATAATAAACTACACTGTAATGTAACAACAAAAGAAAACATTATGTAGTTCAATATTTTTGACAAACTTTTAAATAACTTTAAAAATATCTTTTTAAAATTTTTTACATTGAATTTCTGATTCGCAATTGACCAATATAATTATTTTGTGACAATAATTATGTGTAATACTTAGATTTCACTTTAAAAATCCTATTTTCAAAAGGAGTAATCCTGAATTTGCAAGTGTAATAATTACATTTATAGTTTAGCATCCTTTTTTCGAAAAAAGCAATCATACATTTGGAAGTGTAATAATGAAATGTTGCTTTTAAAATTTTATTTTTAAAAAGAAAATCCGACATTTACAAATGGAATAATTACATTGAAGTATTACAATATGTTCAAAAAGTATAATCCCACATTTACAAGTGAAATAATTTAATTAAACTATAAAAATCGTATTTTTAAAAGAATAACCCTTCATTTATAAGTTTAATCATTAAAATTAGTCAAAAAAATAGATTTAAATAATTTAGGTGTTAAAAATTTAAATTCAACTTTCAAAATCATATTTTGAAAAAGAATAATCCTACAATTCGCAGTGTAATAATCAAATTTAATTTTTGAAATACTATTATCTAACAAATAATCCTTCATTTGCAAGTGTAAAAAGATACCCCCAATTCTGTTTAATTCCTTCCTCAAAAAGGTGACTCTCCTTTTGCAGTCATTCGAGGCCAAGCGGCCGACTGACACGATACTTCCCAATGTTAATCCGATGGAAAGATTAGCACCTTTTTTAATTTATTCTTTATTTTTTTGTTTCCCTACTCTTCGCTACTCACATACCATATTTTTATGTGTCTTATATGAATGTACTTAATTCTGTGTTTGACTTGAATGTGTTTAAATATTGATATATACTTTCTTATTGCTTTCCTATTGATTTCCAACTGAAGAAATACTTGAAATCCCACACTGGCCTGAAGTTTTGACTCTCTTTCTCATTGTACTTACTTGCGAGAAGGAAACCTATCTTCCACTTTCTGTTCCCTCTTTAGTATACAATGAACATATTCTATCGCACTAATATATATATATATATATATATATATATATATATATATACACACATATATATATATATATATATATATATATATATATATATAGTACTTCATGTATCCACATGAAATATTATAAGGAGATATATTTTTTTATGTATCAGTTTTCAGTATTTACTTCAACAGTGCTCGATACGTAAGTAGAGCTAGGTAGTAAGCAATTAAAATGTATATGGCAATCAAGCTACACAGAGGCTCCCGCGTTTCATCCCCGGGGGGGAATCTTCAGGCTAAATGCATGGAGTTATTTTTGTCAGGTGTTTTTATATACATGGCTTGCTAGTTAACCAATCAGATTCTTTGTTGTTTCCTCAGCCAATCGTTGCGCTTCCCACGATTAAAGGCTTTGTTGGTAACGCTCCTATACCTATCCTATTTTTTATTAACAATGGGGTTTCCTATATCCTGTTTCCTTTGTTGTGTCAATATAGTGGGCGAATTTATTTTAACATGTGGTTTCTTGTATTTCTATTTTAGGTTTTAATTTTTTACTTGTTCATTTTTTTATAGTTTTTTTATTAGGTATCATCTAATGGAAAAATTATTTCTGTGTAAACAGCTGTTTGCTATTTCACTTCTAGAATTTAATAGGTTTCGGGGATCTTTAAAATTTAGGATTTCATATTTTTCATTCAGGCATAATCTACACGGGTCGTCTAAGTTTCTACATGCACTGGCCTGTCTTACTATTTTCCATTCAATTATTGGTGAGTGTCCATTTTCTTTGAACTCCCAATAATGGTTTGCAAG
This sequence comes from Sepiola atlantica, assembly GCA_963556195.1. Lineage (NCBI taxonomy): Eukaryota > Metazoa > Mollusca > Cephalopoda > Sepiida > Sepiolidae > Sepiola > Sepiola atlantica. The sequence continues at coordinate 152,039,533 of OY744525.1, forward strand.
TGCTGTTTTAGTTCGACGTTCTCTGTTTTTAAATGTGCTTTTGTGGTCATAGTATCTGGTCTTAAAGTCTAGGGATGTCATACCCACATAGTATTTCTTGTCATTTGGTCTTTCGTTGGCAAATATCGTTGCTTGCTATACAATACTTTTAGTTAGGCATTTATTTTGTAGTGGACATAGTTTACGATTTATGCAGTTACATCTTTTCTCTTCATTGCTAACTTTTTCGTTTCTATTCGGGTGGATATTATTAGTGTTTTGTTTATTTCTATTAGTGTTGTTTATATTTTTGTTCTTCGTAGTGTTATTTTTGTTATATTTTCCACTTTGTTTATTTTTTTCTTCTCTGTTGTTGTCTTTTAGTATTTTGTTATTGTGTGCTTTAATTATCATTTCTATGTTTTTACATCAGCTGTAGGATAGTTTTAGGTTATTTTTATTGAATATTTTTTGTAGAGGGTTGATTATGGGGAAGTGTTTTTCAATCAGATTTAGAAATTTTTTGCCTAGTTTAGTTTTTAACATCTGGTTATAAGGAGGGGTATAGTAGATTATATTTCTTTTTCTTTTGTTTTTATTTTTAATTTTGTTGTAGTTATTGGTGTCCTTTTTTATATTTAATTTCAGTATTATGGTAACCACTATTTTTTAGAGCTGTATTGTAAATGTTGATTGATTTTTTAAAAACGCTTTCGTTGCTAGAATTGTGTATAAGCCTACTTTCGATCGAATTCGGGATATGTTTTATGATTGATGGGGTGATTAGACTTTGGGTTTACGTATATCGGATTAGCGTTATCTTTTAGGTATGGTTCGTAAGTGTTTTTACTTAAGTTTAATGTGACGTCTAGAAAGTTTGTTGTTTTTATGTTAGCCATTACTTCTACTTTTAGGCCTAGTTTTTTCATTTCCATATGTATAATTTTCTTGAAGTTCTCTCCCTTGACTTTGTTGGAATCTCTTATAATCGCAAATCCATCATCTCTATAAAGGCTGATATCCGTATTACCGAATATATTTGTGAGTGTATATAAAAGGAGATCAGTTTTAATCAACAACGAGGACCAATGGATTAAAACGAATATGACAAACTCCTTTGATTTGGCCATGGGTTCCCTTGACTCTGCGCAGGCATCTGATCTTGTGGGGTTATTAATTTTATTCATAATCTTACATTTACAAGTGGAATTATCAAATTTAAATTTTAACATCCTATTTTCAAAATCAATAATCCTACATTAGCAAGTTTAATTATTTAATTTAAAGTTTAATAATCTATTTTCAAAAATAATAATCTTACATTTACAAGTCTAATAATTAAATTAATATTTAAAAATTACTAATCCTACATTTACAAGTCTAATAATTAAATTAATATTTAAAAATTACTAATCCTACATTTACAAGTCTAATAATTAAATTAATATTTTAAAAATTACTAATCCTACATTTACAAGTGTAATAATTAAATAAAATTTTTAAAAGTACTACTCCTAAATTCACACGTGTAATAATTAAATTAAATTTTGAAATTCTATGTGTTAAGAGAATAATCCTACATTTGAGAGTGTAATAATTTATTTACTGTTAAACTCTCATTTTCTGAAAGAATAATCTGACATTTTCAATTGTAATAATTAAATTTAACTTAAAAATCAGGGTTATAATAAACACCATCTAAAATAAACATATCACGAATTCTAAGTTCTGATGCTAAGAGATCATGCAGCAAAAATTGGTAACATGAGAATCGTTATTTTCTTGATAAGTAATGGAATATTTTTCATTAAATTGATGTGCTAAAACTGCTACAACGTTGTTTTTTCATACTAACCATACTCAGTCTAATGTATGCACACACATATACATACATGCATGGAATGGTTAGTATATGTAATTAGTGGATCAGCATGAAAACAAATTAATTCATACAATAGGAATATTGAATGACTGCATTTCTAAGAAATAGCCTGAATAACAATAAACAACAAAAATAAACAACATTAACGAAAAGTGACAGAACTAGAATATGGTGTACTGTTAGAATAAAATAAAAAGGCTTATGTTTTTATAATAAAATACACCAAATCAAATTTATATAATCCTAAATACACATCAAATAAATACATGCATATATCCAATGGTTAGTATATAGAATTAGTGTATTAGCATGAACACAGAATAAAAAGCCAACTGATATTTCGGTGGCTGCGGATATGAAGAGACCCATGCTTTAAGGATCTATTCTGACAACATGGCCAAACTAGTTCATTCTTATATTCGAAATAGCCGTGATTATGGCATTACCAAACACAATATTTTCTTTAAATTAGGCTGCACTATAGTGATCCTAATAATTTTTGCATACTATCTTTCTGAGCGAGTAATTTCAAGCAGAACCTTTGTCCTATTCTGCCTTTTAATGTCAATGTCTCAGAAGGAGATATTGGAACCACAAGTACATTGTAGTGTCTAATGCTATCCTTCTTTCCACATCGTTTGAAATATTTAAATGCTGTTTTAATTAATTTTGATATGATTGACTTAATCAGTAATTACTTTGCATGTGGCTGTATTTACTTAGAGCACACATTTTCTAGTTCTTTAATCGATAATTGTAACTTATAAAACACTAAAGACAGTTGATGTCACATGATGTATGGCATATCTCTGTGAGGATGAAACTGGCTCAAATTTGCAGTGTCATCCATTACAATTTCTAGAGTGTTGCAGATGATCGTCAAGGAGAAGATAAACCCTGTCTCAAACTCACTTCAAACTTGTACCAGTCTATAAAGTTGGTATCAATTTAACTGAAAATGATGTATCGTCATACATATTTAAGGATATCTTTTTTGCCAATCGTCAATAAATTTTTTTTTTCCAATCTCCAAATTTCTACAGGGATTTTATGGAGCATATCTACCATCCTTTCACAACATTCTTTAAGTTCAACACAAAGAGTTTATTTCTGCCTTACCTTCAGACTCAAGAATGTGAAGTATATTTTCATCGTGAAAGAATAGAATACTGAGATGAGCTTGGAAATGTGTTTTCCATAAAGTGATTAGTTGATCTATTTGTACCACATTCTCACCATTATAATTTGTAACTAACGAATTAAACAAACAAAACAAAAGGGATTTTGAGGGGATTACTAGTTTATGTTTTTGATGTAATATCCACAAATTCCATGTATCTAGGACATTTCAGACGGATTACTGACACACTCCTTATTCAACCGAACTAAGGATCAGATATCTCTGGTTTGCATATTAATTTAAAATGTTGTTCAGAAACTGCTATGATTAGAAACTTACTCAGGGTTTCCTGTGTATTTCAAAACACCTTGTCATAGAGTGTCTACAGTAACAGAAGCCACATTGACCAGGTACCAGATGTTTTCCACATAGAGGTTTCTTCTTTTGAAGTGTTTAAATTGAGAAACCATTTACTTAATCCATGACAGGAGCTTGCTCTTGTTCTGTCAGCCATTGCCGAGTAGAGGTGTTGTGCAAATGCAAGCACAACAAAACAAGAGAAGTAAATAAGGGTGGAACATTTTTCTTTTCAATACTGAAAAAGAATATATCAGCTTTGTAGGTGTGTCTTGTGTAGTTTCTGATTTTTATGTGGACACACACACAAATAACATTTTGGAGAGAGATAACTACAAGGTCTTACCATGTATTTTTAAAAGATGACATTTTCCAGTAAGGAAACTGTGTCTTGCGTAGTTTCTGATTTTTATGTGGACACACACACAAATAACATTTTGGAGAGAGATAACTACAAGGTCTTACCATGTATTTTGAAAAGATGACATTTTCCAGTAAGGAAACTGTGTCTTGTGTAGTTTCTGATTTTTATGTGGACACACACACAAATAACATTTTGGAGAGAGATAACTACAAGGTCTTACCATGTATTTTTAAAAGATGACATTTTCCAGTAAGGAAACTGTGTCTTGCGTAGTTTCTGATTTTTATGTGGACACACACACAAATAACATTTTGGAGAGAGATAACTACAAGGTCTTACCATGTATTTTGAAAAGATTACATTTTCCAGTAAGGAAACTGTGTCTTGTGTAGTTTCTGATTTTTATGTGGACACACACACAAATAACATTTTGGAGAGAGATAACTACAAGGTCTTACCATGTATTTTGAAAAGATGACATTTTCCAGTAAGGAAACTGTGTCTTGTGGTGTTTCTGAATGGTATAAGAACACACACACAACTTTTTACACGTAGATATTCGAAAGCAAAGAAAACATTATTTCACAAGAAATAAAATAAAATCAATGAAAGAGCAAAACTTGGGTTATCTCCATTTATTTATATATCAGCCACGTTTCTTTTCTTCGTAAATTTTTTTATCAGCGTTTTGTGTGTATGATTAAACCTGCTATAACTAACTGTATTCAAAGTGTTTTTATTTTTTATGAAAACACTTTTTTTTCCATAAAAATAGCCTGAGAACCATGACAACCTGGCCAAACCTATTTAACAGTAAATAATAACCAACTGCATTCGCACAAACGTGGGAAAAAATAAATTATTTACGAGAAATAATGTTTTGTCCTGAAAATTAATTATAATTTAATTTTTAACATAAACAAATTTTTATTTTTATTCTGAACGTTTTACCCGCCATGATCATATTCTTTCTTATGATTTTTTTAAAAATTATCGACTAGTAATGTTAATTCCATTACATTCTGTTAAAACGTTTTCTCCTTTTGTAAAACGAATGTTCAAAGTTATTTTATAATTTTAAAAAATGCTCATTAAAACAAGCAAACTTTTTGTGCAAAAAGAAATAAAAATAAGTTGTTTGAGAGCGTGGGAGCCCTGCCAAAACCCAGTTAATAATAAGAGACCATACATTAACAATTATGATTAAGGGTCTTTTTTACAATTTCCCGTTTCAGATATTTGGTTTTATTTTGGCTGTTATAGGATTTTACCGAGTCAGTAAGAACTCATCTATATAAAAAAACTTTTTGATAGTCTTAAAAATATCAATAATTTTTCTCTTAGTAAATTTGTGGCTCTGAAGAAGTGTCGTGACTGCATTGACTTCCAGGTGATCCCGCAGTAAATTTCAAGTGCGGATGATCATAAATTATTAAAGAAACGTTTGTTTTTTAACATTAAATTTAGAATTGTATTTTTATGATAATAAAATAATTTTTTTCTTTTTTCATGAAAATATTACAAATCTTTTATAAAAAATCTTTTATTTATAAATCAAATATGTTGAAATGTTTTTTTTGCTGAAAATATCACAACTCTTTAATAAAAAATCTTTTTTAAGAAGCAAATATGTTGAAATGTCTTCTGTTTATGTTTGATGAAAATATCACAAATCTTTCTTAATAAAAAAATCTATTTTTATAAAGCAAATATGTTGAAATGTCTAGTTTATTTCTTTAATGAAAAAATATCACAAATGTTAAATAAAAATATTTTTTATCAATCAAATATGTGTAAATATCTTCTTTTTAGTGATATAAATAAAGTATTGAAATATTTTGTATTTTGTGAAACAGCAAAATATTTTTTGATTTTTTATGAAAATATAATAAAATAGCATGGTATTTTAATAGTAATTTTTAAAGCATATATTTTATAACAATTATTAAAGGTTTGTTATATTTTCATAAAAAATATAAACAAACATATATTTGATAATTTGTTTTGCTAACAACTTATTTTATTATAATACAAATACAATTCTAAATTCTACCATTGAAAAAAAAAGTTTATTTTATCATTTATGATCATCCGTACTTTAAATTTACTGCAGGATAAACCAGAAGTCAGTGCAGTTGCGAACCCTTCTCAAGAGCCAAATTTGTCCTTAAAAACATTTCTCTGCTGTAAAGAAAGGTACTTGTTCGTCTTTTTCCATAGTCCGTTTTTAACAACTTTTTACTGACCATTTTTTCTTTCTTTTTTCTGTGTACACTTACCTATCAGTCTGCTATAGAATTCCGGGTTTTTTAAAAACAAATTGCAAATATTTTACACTTTAGACGGGGGATCAGTTTCCAATGTAAATTCAACATAGACTTATCCCCCTCCTTTTGACCATCTCAAATTACAAAAAATTCTTCTTCTGTTTACAAGTACCTATCATGTCGTGTGAGAATTCCCAGTTTTGGGGAACATTTTTCAAATATTTGAGATTTTAGGAGGGGGATCAGTTTTGACCATGGTGCATGTGTTGTTTGTTCTTTATGGACCCACTGTTTTTCTCACTAGAGAATTCCGTTGAATTTACATTGGAAACTGATCCCCCTCCTAAAATGTAAAATATTTTGAAAATTTTCCAGAAACCTCCGGAATTCTCTAGCAGTCTGTTAGGTAAGTGTAAAAGGAAAAAAAAAAGGTCAGTAAAAAGTTGTGAAAAACGGACTACGGAAAAAGACGAATCAATACTAGGATCAGTTTCTAATGTAAATTCAACGGAATTCTCTAGTGAAAAACAATGTTGGTCCATAAAGAACAAACAACACAAGCAACATAGTCAAAACTGATCCCCCTCCTAAAATCTCAAATATTTGAAAAAATATTCCCCGAAACTGGGAATTCTCTCGCGACATGATAGGTAATTGTAAACAGAAGAATTTTAAATATTTGAAATGGTCAAAAAGAGGGGGATCATTCTACGTCAAATTTACATTGAAAACTGATCCCCTGTCTTAAAATCTAAATTTTTGAATTTTTTTTCTAAAAACCACGGAATTCTGTATCGACATGATATGTAATTGTACACCAAAATTTTCTTTTTTTTAAATTGAGAAGGTCACAAAGAGGGGGATCAGTCTACCTTTAATTTACATTGGAAACTGATCCCCCTTCTAAAATGTAAAATATTTGCAATTTGTTTCCAAAAACTACGGAATTATCTAGCAGCCTGATAGGTAGTGTACACCGAAAAAAGAAAAAAATGGTGAATAAAAAGTTGTGAAAAACAGACAATGGTAAAATCGAACGAGTACAAAAAAAATATTAAATAAATTATTAAATATTTCACCGCCATTTTATCAAAAATTGTTTACGATCGATTGAATAGAAAATCTGAAAATTCATTGTTTAAATTAAATATCAGATTATCGAAAAAGAGAAAACTTTTTTTCCTACCAATTTGTTTTATTTCCTTTTTTTATCATACAGATGGGGGTGCACTTAGGTATTAGTATTATTATTCAAACGATTCTTTAATAAAGAGACCAAACAAATGAATCTTTTTAAGAAGCTACCAACCAAACAATAAAGCCCCGCTATTCAAGGGAGACAACTTTTCAGCCACTTTTACTTCAAAAATTAACAAAATAAGATTGTATAATTTATTATATACGATTTTATTATTAAGGGATGTTATTTTTTGTGACTAAAGTTTTCATAAATATACAACATAAGAATGTTTCATTATTAAGCGATGTTATATTATGTTTGTTATTTAAGTTTTATAAAAGGGGTGTTATATTTTTTTGTAAATAAAGTTTTTTTTAAAAGGGTGATTTAAAAAAAAAAGGGATGTGTTCTACATTGATGGGGACAAAATTGTATCAAATCAGTTAGAATTTGCGCGAATAGGTCAGTGCCCCGGTATGGTTGCCTCCAGACAAACTCACAGAGGTAGCTGTCAACAAGCGTGCGATAGGTGCCACATTGCCGCTTATTTTGCATTTTATATCTGTCCCAACAATTGCTCGATAAAACCATTTGATGGCCATTGTTGCAAAGACGATGCTGGTGTAGTACTCCGTGGTTTTGCAACAACAAAAAAAAAAAAACTACAGCAGACTCCTTGTCTCGGACCAGGTTGTGAGTCTTAGAAAATTCATGAACAAAGAAAACTTTAAAGAAAGGTGCACTCAAGCACGTGTGAAAAGGGTTAACGGCTAAAGAATTTATCAAGCCGAAAAGTTGTCTCCCATGGCAGCGGGGTTATTCTTAGCGACCGACTAACTTTAACACTAGTGCGGGAGCTTCATAAAAAGATCCAACGAAATTCTAATAGTATTAAAAGTCGTCAGAAAAACAGTAATTTAGTTAATTCAATTTGTAAAATAAAGTTTTAAATACTTACACGAAAATACAATGGTTAATCTTTTCTTATTTCTGGAGTTGAGAGAATATCAGATTAAGGAGGATTAACTGCGATTATCTCTTCGATGTTTGGAATTTGTGAAAGGAAGTGGTTTTAAATAAGGAAAATGTCATCTTACTATCCTCACTTACTGAAGAGCGTCAATTTCTTATCGGATTTCCGGTTTTTCTTCAGTCGTCTCTTTACTAATTCCTGTAATATTTAATATTATAAAAAATAGGAGTAGGTATTCGCTTATATTAAAGCGATTGAGTTTACGTAAAAATGGCACAGTGAAATAGCACCGTTAAATGGCAAAAGTGGATAAATAGGAAAAATGGCACAAAGGAAAGATATAGATCAATATCTAAAAATCTGGGATAAATAAATGGAAAACATAACAAGATTGTCAAATTAAAAAGAAATAATATCTACATTTAAAAGTAGATGAGTACCCTTAGGTAGCCCCCCCCCCCTCCAAATAAATGGGATTTTACTGTTTTTTAGGTGATTACGTGTGAACATCCCTGAAAAAAAAAAAAAGAACTATTATTTTAGAATTTAAAGTGGACCATTAGTTTCGCATATAAATTTAACATTAAATGATCCAAAATTTCCTGCCCATTTGACCTTTGCGGACAGTTCATTTTTTTTTCCAACTCTGAGTCTGGTAAAATATTGATTATGTTTATAAATAAATATAAATAATTAAAGTTTAACAGACCGGCGAATAGTAATTTGTTTTCTGTTCTCTAGGGACCTCCCATTGGTTGTGAACTATTTATCCCCACTATATGTAACACGATGTAACTTAGATTAAGATTATCAACAAAACTTTTTTACCATTCAAAAGAGGATACATAAAATAAACTTTTTTCCAGCATACGAAACTCATGAAAATGTGAAGTTAAAATGTTGTTTACTTTTTTTACGTGATAAAATAACGTTCTTATGTATAAGCATTTCTGCGCGCTCTGATAGGCATATTTTTAATAAATCTCGCATAAATCAAGTTATCGCCAGATCTTCACGAAATTTTCAATACTTATTCACTATAGGACTAATTTATCTTTAAAATGCTGTTTTCCTAAAATATATTAGGGAAAATATTTTTTCTACGTGACCCCCCCCCCCACACACACACACACACCTATTTCATTTTATGAAATATTGAACGAAATATATTCAGGTCCGGCGGGTTTTTTTACTTATATAAAACTAAAGTCTTTTAAAAAACACATTGGATTAATTTTATTAAATTTTACGTCCACATATTTTAGTAAACTGGTCCGTGAATGCACAAATAAAAAGTGGAAATAAAAGCAATATTATTATGTTTTGAATTTTTTTACCTTTTCTCAATAAAATATACTGTGATTTATTGAAATGCCAAAAAAAAAAAGTTTTACGAAATAATTTATATTTTCAGAGACATTTATTCATTTGATCGAGTTTATCGGTTAGTCAAAATGTTTAAAAACATTTTTGAAAATATGTGTTCTAAATTTTTCAAAATATTTTATATAATATAGCCCGAAGTATTAGCAATCGTAAAAGACCAAAGTTGTATACAACTTTGTATACGTCGACCTCATATGTACTTTGAAAAAAGTCCATCATTTGCTAGAAGTAAGAAAGCCTTTATCGCCGTAGCTAGTTTGGCCGCAACTATGGAACGCACTACTCGCCGTAATTAACGCGGTTCATTTTTAGAGTGAAATTGACGCACGCTAATTAATTTATAGAGCTATGCTCATTCTAAAAAAAAACGTTGACAAAAGTAAGTATTAATTATATTTATTATTATTATTATTATTATTATTATTATTATTATTATTATTATTATTATTTTATTATTATTATTATTTTATTATTATTATATATTTATAATACTTTTTATCATTTTTCTTTTTTCAAATAAAAATGTTTATCCATTCAGAATTTTCTTTCGAAATTTCGAAATAAAAACTTATTTTTACTTTGAATTTTTATTATTGAATGGACGAATATTTTTAATCATTAACAAACCACAATATTTTCTCCATTTTCATTTTCAGTTTAATTTTTATTATATAAAATTTAACCCAAATTTATGTCAAATGCTAACAAATGTGCAACTCAAGGAAAATGTTAAAAAACCGTTAATTTTGTCTACAACAAAATGAAAGTAATTAATTCTATCACTTTTGGACATCCATAGGTACATAACATCTCGCAATGTCGCACATGATAATGCTAATTTTTTGTGTAAACAAGACATCCAGCCGTAGAAAAAGAAAATTTCGTACTTGTATCGAAAGATAAAGAAGGGTTTCTTTCCCAAATAGATAATTTAATCTTTAAATAAACTATTTTACTTTAAAACAACTTCCTATAAATATAACTTTATTTTAGGGAGATTTTTAAAAACACTACATGGAACGCGAGTGTATGAATTTCTTAAAGAACGCAGAAACCGATGACGTCAGCGATTCTGTGGCTGCGATTGGAGGTCCCTACTATTCAAAGAACGATATGTTACCGTTTTGGGTGCTTATTTATATTGAAATACATGCACAATGTGGCAGTTAAAATTAAATTAACAGGAAAACTGAGGGATATACTTACTTATCAGTGGAAAATATTAGTGTACCCTGTACACCAACAATTACGGAAAATAAGCGAGTAGAATTTAATAAAAGGGTGTTACTCTACAAATATCCTAAAATATCTAACTGATTAAAACTACAGTGTAACTCGGATATAAGAGAGTTGTCATGGTCCAGCGAGTGTAGTATGGGAATACTTCATATAACGTTTTTTACGTACAGAACACTAGTTTATTTAACAGTTATAGACATACAAACAGACAAAAATATATTTTCGATCAGTTTTCACAAATAATTCAGTCAAAATTAACTTTTTCTTAAAAAAGTCAGTCATTTTTTTTTTGTACAGAAATCTCTTTGTTAACATAACGAACACTTTCATACAGTTCGTAAATCATTTTCAATGCACCATCAGGATTACTGCTTTTTCCTGCAAATTAGGCTGTCAGAGTTCCAAGCGCATTCAATGCAGCCAGAGAATTTTGCAATGGTTTGTCACTTTCAGAAACTTCAGAACTTATGCTTTCAGCATCATTATCTTCGTCAAAATCTTGATCATCCGATGTTATACCACGTGTGAAGTCCGTGTCAGTTCTCCATAACATTGTGTACTGTCGTCGAAGCTGATAAATTCGTCAAAATCTGTTTGCTCCATGCCCGATGGTGGATAAACTTGATCATTTTATCCAAGTATTTCTTCCACTTCAGCCTGTGATTCAATGACAAAACCGGCCTTTTTAAAACAGTTTGATCATGAAAAGTTCCCGACGATAATACGCTTTCAATGAACGAATGATGCCTTGATCCAACGTTTGAATGATGGTGTTTGGTGGCATGAACGACAGTTTGATGTTTGACAGATTTGTACCCGGCAGTAAGTTATGACAAGAGTTTTGACACTTTTAAAGCAGCATGGTTTTGCCGACTTACCAACAACTACAGCTTGCTTTTCACTGACGTCTATATTTTTGTGAACTGAAGCATCAGAGTCTGTCTTTGGGAACTTTTGTCCCATTTAAATGTTCGTCGCCGGCAAATTGCAAAGATCCAGACGACATAGCTTTGTAGGAAAGTCTCGTTTCATCACAGTTCCGAACATCTTTTGGATCATATCCACGAACAAGTTGCTGCAAAACGGTTGTCACCCATTCGTTGGCAGAAACGTGATCTGCTGACGTTGATTCGCCGTGAAATTTTTTGAACGAAACGTTATTGACCTGCTTCCGGCACATGAGCCAGCCATTGCTCGGTTCAAAATCAACTTCAAGATTTACAGCCAGTTGTGATGCTTTCTTCCTAATGACGTGATCGGTGACGGTAGCTCCATGAGCACATGCTTGCGTAAACCATTGTGTAAGCGCTTCGTTAACGTCCTTGTGCAGCGGCCAGTTTGAGTTTCTTCACTTTGACATCGTCGATGAGCTGCAACTGTTCAGAAATGCTCAGAGTGTTTCGTTGATAGTCCGACATCACTAATCGCACTGATCGCAATCAAACGGTTTTCAGTGGCAAGATTAACAAACAAACTCTTGACTTAACAGAAAAGTGGGTAAAGTGAAAGTGCTGTACAGATAAATGCAACGACAAACAAACTCTTGAAATAACAGAACAGTGGGTAAAGTGAAAGTGCTGTCCAGATAAATGCAACGACAAACAAAGTCGGCAAAAAAGCGGGTAGCGCTACCCTTAGACACACAAAGCAAACTCATAAGGTAAAGGGTGTCTGATTTACGATATATCACTGTCACTCAAAACGAACTTTCTTATATCGGGGAAAACGGGGCAAGAGAAATATCTCTTATATCTGGGTCTCTTGTATCCGGGTCTAATTTATATACATTAACACAGGCTCTAATTTGAGACCACAGAAAATGTATCTTATATCAGGGTCTCTTATATCCGGGTTACATTGTATATAGTTTTCAGTGCAACTTCGGAAAATCCTCAATACGAAAAACCGATAATATATAAAAATGAAGACATACTGGTATCATGTATATGACTGTAGCAGAACAAAGATATTGTACACCAAAAATTACGTAAATTGATCAAGTAGTTTTTTTATCACAGATAATCAAATGTTGTCATTTTTTCCATGCTCGCTGCTTAGTTAGCCATCTTGAAAAACAAGGGACGTTATATATATATAAAAAAGGCAAAATCGCTACCAGAAAAGGGTCAAATTTTGTGCATTTGGCCTTTTTTGAAGCAGTTTTCCTTAATGACAACGAACATGAAAAAAAAAAAAATCATTAAAATGACGTGAAAACTTTGAAAGGACAACGAAGAGATAACGATATAAGCAAAAAAATAAAATATTTTATTGAATAACGTGAAAATTTTCAAATGAACGTTGTAATAAAATAATTTGATTTATGCCTTGAAGATTGTAATTTACTTTCAAAAGAAAAAGTTGAGAAATAAAAAGTGATGCTTTGAAGATTGTGATTTAAGTAATTTAAGTATTAACCGGATAAATGCTGCTAAACTAAACTACTTAAAAAAGCCAAATTCACAACATTTGGCCGTTTTTTAGCTATCATTTGCAAAGATGGCGTCTTGACAAGCGAACGTTGAAAAAATAACAAAATTTGATTTTCTGTAATAAAAAAAAATTACTTGATCAATTTACGTAATTTTTGTGTACGATATTTTTATTCCGTCCCGGTCAAATACATAATACAGATATGTATTTATTATCGGTTTTTCGTATTGAGGCTTTTTCGAGGTTGCACCAAGTTTTCTTGTTATTTTTTTGATTATTTTGAACTGTCCCATTTTTGTTTTAGTTGATGCTGAATTACCTCCCTTGTTGACTCTTCTATTTCTTTGAAAACAAAACAATGTATATCTCAATGAAGAAACTTAAATTTAAGATGTTTACTTTAATTAACATCCGATTATTTTATTAATGTGTTTTTTTGAAAAGCAAATAAAACGAAAGAAATACTTAAAGGTAAGTCCAATCACGACCGAAATTGTTTTCATTGCGATCATTTTACGACTGAATTTCTAGTTTTAAAAAGCCTTTCAAGTGTAGGGACAGAAAAGCCTTTCGTTGTAAATATCTACATTTGATGCAATCCAAAAATAATTCAACTTAATTGTTTCTTAATTCTCAGATTTCCGCACATTAAGATGAACTAATTAAACTGAATTATAATTCTTTAAAAAAGTAATTAAATATATTTTCGGTATTGTTCTAAAATTCAGCCAAGAAGATGTTGAAAAAAATGAAATCCTCTGTTAGCGACCCACCGCAACAGGGTCTAGTAACAACACGTAATGTGGCAGAGAACGGATTTCTCTGCTGGAGCAAGTTCCAACGTCTCGTCTATGCTGAGTAAAGGGACTCACTGCCTCTGGTCAGCGTAGGAGGAGGATGGGAGAAACGGAAGACATAGGTTTGGTAAATACCTACAACCTCATTCCTAACCATAAACAATTCCGTCTATCTTCGCTCGTCGGAGATATTTAACAAAAAAAAAGAAATGGCCATGTTAATTTCTTGAAAATCAATTGTGGGTATTATTGTAGATGAAATTCCTCAGTTAAACACCCCGCCCCAAGTAAAAATTCGTATCTACTTTGTTTAGACAATTACGTTTAACCATCCTTTTAAAACTTGGGAGAAAAAAAAACAATTATTTTAGAATTGGGGATCAGTTTCACATATAAATGTAATATAAAGGATCATCCCGTTTCTTACAAGATATCGTTTGAACTACTTGTCACTGTTCAAGTTTAACCTTAGATATAACTATGTTCTTGTTATTTTTAGGTGGATGTTGCCACCCAAACTTAGGGTGAGTGGGGTTTTCTTGGGGGTGTTGCTACCCGGCTTTAGGGTTACGGTAGGTGTTTGGTGGGTGGACTTGTATCGTTAACAAAGGAGAGGGTATTGATTTAGCTGATGACCCTCCTCTACAGTTTTATGTTTTTCTGTTGAAATTATACAATTTTAAATGTTGTTTTTGTTTTGATTTTATTTACATGGGTGTGTGCCTTGTGGGTTTTCTGCAGAAAATATACATTAAAACAAGTTATAATCTAAATAAACACTTTTCTGTGAATGAATATTTGGTCATGCCTCTGGCTCCATCCCGTTGCTCCCACAGAATTACTGCCCATCCAGCACAAAATTGCATTCGTTTGCCCATATATTCATTACTGGTTTACTACAGAGATTGATAACCCCTCCCACCCCTTCATTTATGTGCTTGACCTTTGGGTATTATTTCTAATACAGTAATTCCTGGAGCTCAACGACCACCATGTATAATTTCCAATCAAACATTACTTAGAAATGATCCTTTATGCATATTTTTTATTTTTATTTTTATTTTTTATTTTATTTTAACATTGTTCACCCCAAACAAAGCAGGCCGCCACTGTAGACGTTAGGGGCTACCGAGAAAAAGAAAAAGGGAGGAGGTAGGGGGCGGTCAACCTAGATTGGGATCAGCGCAGTGAGGTGTCTGTTTACATTAGTTTAAAATTTTTGCATGTCTGTACTGTTGGGGAAACAGGGGGCAGGGAGGGGGTTCCAGAGGCCAGCAGTACAAGGAAAGAAGCTATTTGAGTAGAAGGCTCTTCGACATCTGGGGACCTCCACAGGGAATGAATGAGATTTAGTTGATTGTCGAGTTAGTCTAGTTAATTTACGTCGAGGGGGCACCAGAGTAGCCAATTCATCGGAGCATAATCCATTGAAGTATTTGTAAAACAAGCACAAGGATGCTACATTGCGGCGATGGGACAGAGGCTGGAGCTTGGTTGACAGTGAGGGACCTATTAGGTTGGTGATTCTTTTTTGGACCTTGTAAAGAAGGGAGAGACTAGTAGATGATGCACCAGCCCAGATGTGACAACAATACTCCATGCATGGGCGGATGGTGGCTTTGTAGAGATACAGGATAATGTCAGGTGTGAGGAGTTTACTAGTACGGTAGAGGGAGCCAACCTTCTTTGCGGCAGCCTTGGCAATGTCTTCAATGTATTTGTTCCAATTCATGTTATCTGTGAAGGTTAGGCCGAGGAGTTTGAATGATGAACTCTCAGGTAGGGTGTTATTTGCCATGACAATCGGTTGTTGAAAAGGTTCCTTGTAGTTATTAAAGGAAAGGAGTTTTGTCTTTTCGGCATTAAAAGTTACCAACCATTTATGACTCCAATCCACTACAGCCTGAAGGTCATTTTCTAAAGATTCAGCCATTGTCTCGGATATGATTGCGTCGGTTTTGCCAACATGGCGAGAGTAAAGGGTGGTGTCATCAGCAAATAAACCAATCTCAGACTCTATGCCATCAGGGTGATCGTTTATATAGATCAGGAACAACAAGGGTCCAAGGATAGATCCCTGGGGTACACAAGCATTTATGTCATGTTGCTTAGATGAATGGCTATCGAGGACAACCTGGATTTTTCTTTTGTCTACGAAGGATCTAATTATATTAAGTAATTGCCCAGTAATACCGTATGATCGTATTTTCAGGAGGAGCCCTTTATGCCATACCTTGTCAAAGGCCTTGGATATATCAAGCGCTACTGCCCTAGCTTCACCTGCCTTGTCGAGTGTATGATACATGCGTTCAGAGATGACCGTTAGGATGTCTGCAGTAGATCGTGCTTGTCTAAATCCATACTGGCTGTCAGATAGAAGTTTCGCATTAACTAAGTGTCGTACTATCGCTAGATTGATTAATGATTCAAAGGTTTTAGCAAAGATCGGCAGCAGACTGATTTGGCGATAGTTATGGGGATCGGTTCTATTTCCAGAATTCTTGTAGACTGGTACCACAGAGGCAATTTTCCAGCTATCGGGGAAGCAACATTCAGCTAGACACTTATTGTAGAGTTTGGAGAGGACAGGGGCCAGTTCAGCAGAGCATTTCTTTATTACTATTCTAGGCATAAGATCAGGCCCACAAGCTTTGGAGGTGTCAAGGTTTTTTATGATGTCTCTACCCTGGGATGGGGTGATGACCAGGTTATCAAGTGTGGCTTCGGTCAGCAAAGGGAATATGGGGAGGGCGTGGTTATCTGAGTGCAAAGTAGAGTTAGAAGCGAAACGCTGGGCAAGTAGTACAGCCTCATCAGTGGCCGTGCAAGCGACATCATTGTGGTTTGATAGTGAGGTAATCGTTGATTGACCATTATTCACTACACTATTGTAGATTTTCACAAAATCACGAGTACCTAATTTCTGTGACTGAATGCGTTTTTTTGTTAACTTATTAAACCTTCTCTTCGCTTCACCTATCACGGCCTTGCAATTATTTCTTGACTCTATAAATTTTTGTCTATTAGTAGCTGACTTATGGCGGCCGAATTTACGGAATGCTTGTTGCCTCTCAGAAATGGCAGCTGCACATTCCGAGGTGAACCATTGAGGAGAGTGAGGCTTGCTAAAGAATTTTCGCATGGGGACATAGGCTTCAATGCCTGCTTTGACCCATTCAGTTAATTCGTTTGCACACTGATTGGCATTGAGTGAGAAGGTTTCCCTCCATGGGGCGTCACTGATGTGATCTCTGATTGACTCAAAATCAGCCCGCTAGTAGTATCTTGTTGTTTTGAGCAACGGTTCATCAGCATTTTGACGACTTCTTAGGGTGATATGTATCATTTGCACAATGTGATCAGCATTCCCAAGTGGGCTATGAGCTTTCGTCACACAAGCCTCTGGCATTGAGGTCAAGTAAAGGTCTAGAAGTGAGGCTTGTTGGTCTATTCGATCGGGGATGCGGGTTGGAAAATCGACAGTCTGAGAGAGGGAATGAGCTAAGGAGAATTTATACGTAGAGTTGCCGGCTGCGACAGTAAGGCTGGAGAATCCCAACCAGTCACGGTGGTGGGCATTAAAATCCCCAAATACATGTATGTAAGCATTCGAGTCAATCAAGAGTGCTCTATCTATGCTTACAGAGACAGAGTTTAGCAGAGTACAGTCCTGGGTCGATGGGGAGCGGTATAAGAAATATAAGTAACTGACGCTGTGATGTAAAGTCAATCTAAAGCACATGTAGTCATGGTCATTGGATTCTAACCTATGTTCTCTAGTCAGGGGGAGGGGGTTTCTAACATAAACTTCTAGCCCATGCATATGTTTGCAGAGTCTTTACGGTAGAGTGGGAAGTAGTCAATCATGTCAAAGTGGTGAGAGGAGATTGAGAATTGAAGGTTAGTTTCACTTCGAGCTAGGATATCCGGGGAGTTTGTCAGGAAAAAGGTTTCTACATCGTTGATGTTGGTTCTAAGTCCCCGGATATTTGTGAATGCGAGCCTCAAGGGCGGAGACGAAAGTGTTTTTTGTTGGGTGTCTCGTTTAGGTTTGCTTTTATTTTTTTGTAATGACATGTTTGTTTTGATTATAGAGTGGGTTGGCCAAGGTGGGTACTTATTTGGTGCCAATAAGCTCACACAACCAGTCCATTAGTCTCAACCTGGTCCACGGGGGTTGTGGCCTCGGGAAAGCCCACCGGAGATAATTTCAGGGTCCCTTTCCATGCACCATATGGCACATACAACTACCCACGGTATTATGCAGCTGATGATGGAGCAGCCGTTCTTGGCGCTACCCAAGAGTTTGGGCTCTTTCCTGTCAGTCGGAAACAGCAGCCAGACAAGCTGTCTAACCTGTACCCTCAACCTGTTGGAAGAAGAGAGACCCAGATAGGTCATGTAAGACTTTATGACGAAAAAAATTTCCCCAAGTTGCCCAAATAGAGAGAAAGAGAACGGCGTTCATTGACCTAGTAAGGAAACTAGGCTAGGCACTGAGTGTTTAGAGGCGTCCCAGCACTGTTAACTCTGCGCCTGACTAATAGACAAGGAAGGAGTGCAAGGGCCGTCGATAGGCAGAACCTATCTACTCCTTAAGCAATTGTAGGTTTGCAAACCGGATATTTTGTTCGAGATTCCAACTCTAGGAATGTTGTCGATCAGGACTAAGGAGGCCTCCCTCCCCAACGGTTTACTGCCACGGCGTAAGTAGCTGGTAGCAAGGTTTTTTTGTCAGAGATTTCCTTCTCTTAGATAGATAGCCTTACGAGGTCTTACGTGTCCAACACTCGGAGAGGGGTAAAAATATCCTGCGCCCGTGTACTAGTTGGGTATTTCCTAGCCCCCACAGGTAAAAAAAAAAAAAAAAACACTTCCATATATATATATATATATATATATATATATATATATATATATATATATATATGTAGATAGAAGTTCAATTGCATACTAAGGAGGGAACAGAATGTTGAAGATAGGTTTCCCTCTCTGCCATGTAAATGGGATTAAATGAGTTCGGCTGCTTTGGAAATGACCTTAACAACAAAGTCATATCGAGTACTAAGGAACGGTCGAGGGAGCTATTAAAAACAGGGGGCATCGAAGATTTGCAGCCTATTAAGAGCCAACTAGTTGGCTATTTATAGATTAAATCGCTAGAAGATAGTTGTAAACCAAAATTAAGGAAAAGAAGAAAGAGAAGAAAAAAATTAAATTGAATAAAAATTACACGTAGCAACGTAATTATATGCAAGTATTTAAGATAAGACAGTGAGGAAATTTTAAATTTAGCTGTTTTTTTTTTCCTTTCAAAAACCCGGTCTGAAAGTTACATTTGAGTTTGGGGTTCTTCATCGCTTTACGGACGTTGATATAAATGGATCAACACGTGGCTTTTTAAAACACAGCCAGGAAGGCTACAGTGGGGTTTTCCCTTTTTTTTTTAAACTACATTGATAGTGGATATCCCTCCTTTTTAATCTTCGAACGTATTGGCCCCTCCAGAAAAAGAACTCGCAGAATTATTAGCAAGAACATAAAGAAGAAAGAAAGACACATAAAGCGTCGTGGACAACAGAGAGAACAATATAGATGAAATAAATTAAACAAAAAAAAACCTGCAAAAAAAATTATTTTACTAGACTTGGCAACGCAAAAATATTAGCAAGAACATAGAAAAAAGGAAAGAATGGCACATAGAGAGTCGTGGACAACAGGAAAGAAACGAAGAGAACCTGCGGAAAAAAGTATATTCTATACCTAGACGTAGCAACGTGATTATATGCAGTATTTAAGATAAGACAGTGAGGAAATTTTAAACTTAGCTGTTTTTGTTTTCCTTTCTAAAACCCGGCCTGCAAGCTACATTTGAGTTTGGAGTCTTCATCGCTTGACGGGCGTTGATATAATTTAGTCATGCACAAACGTTCAATATTGGTTTTCACTCTTTAGAAGTAACATGATAAAATAATCTTTTTTATAATATTTACTTTTTTAAGTGATACAATGGTAAGTAATTTATTAATTATATTATTTATGCTTTTTCAATATTAAAAAATGTACAAAATTTGTTACCCCTCCCCCCCCCCAAAAAAAAAAAATATACCACCATTTATCTCCCTTTAAAGAAAAATTGGTTATATATTCTTGAAAATGGTTTCTGCTCTGGAAATCGGTAAGCAATTTACATTACATTACATATTAATTTGTGAAACTAATCCCCATCCAAAATTCTAAAATAATTTTTTAATTTAATTTTTACCTATAAAGTGTTCAGGCTCACGTTCCACACCCTTAGAGGACTCGTGATATTTTCTTAATAATCTACTGTTCTCTCTCCACTGGGATTTTCTGATCACTCAGTTGTCTCAATTAAGATCAAAACAAAGTTCAACATGACTTTTAATATCCTTTTCAATGGCAGAGTGTATCGATAATCGATGACTGGGAAAGCCTCAGATCTATCATATGCTAAATTCCTCTGCACTCCATTTTTTCAAAGAATGTGTCGTTTAAACCATCAACTATAACTGATTGGTTAATCGTTGCTATTGAGCTTCATACTCTCCAAGAAATTTCAACAGAAACCAACCAGCAAGCCTTGGTACACTCCTGAATTTGCTGCTTCCATCATTTCAATTGCTTCAAAAAAATAGATACTCTGAAACAAAAGCTACCTTTCGGACTACTACTCTCAACTACTGCAAAAGGGGTTATAAAAAATGTGAAAAAATCCTATGCCTAATCCATTAAATCTAGAGTTGATTAGCAGAGGTTTGGTTTGCAGGAGTTTTTGCAAATAACAAATAAGGTCCTAGACTTATTCCAACCATCATCATTAGACCAGAAGTGATTTTCTCAGCATCTGATGAAGCCAAAACAATTGCATAAGACTTTGCATCAAATTTCACCCATTGTGATCAGGGCTGCCTACCTCCTTAATGTGCCACTATGACAGGAAACATTCTGAGCGACATCCACATATCTGTCTGGGATGATGTCAAATTTTCAAGAGAATTGATGGCAGCACAGGAACTTGTCCTGAACATCCTAATCATTGTTCAATTGTTGCTTAAAAGAGTAACGCTTTCTATCACCTTGGAAAACTTTGTCCATCTTTTTGTGCTGCAGCTTTAGCGATTCCAGCTCTGGAACCCTGAGGTAATTCTCTTTAACCTTCAACTGGTTATCCAAAAAATGTCACTTAATTTCTTTCAGTTTAGTGTTAGGTATCTGCAGTTAGGTATTGCAGTTAGGTATCTGCAGTTAGGTATCTGCACTAGAATTTATACGGACAATTTATTTTGCGTTCATTACATACAATTTTTTATGGTTGAAAAACATTTCTTCTTTCTTTTTTCTGACTAGGTAGTCCGATTCTTTTACTGGCCAAAACATGTTGGTTGGTAACATCTATAGGTAAAACAGCTTCAATAAGTCTGTGCAAAATAAATTGTTGATATATTTAAATACGAACATTTTAACTTACTTTTGCTAATTCTGTTTAAAGTAATGTCGGTAATAATTTCACCCTTGAATTTAATTTTTTCAACAGTCACCGATCTGGCCTTTTGGTTGATTCTTAGCATGGCTGGTTTTCCTAACCTTCTCCATGTATGCATGTTGATAATCGACATGTCTGAACCAGAATCCAATTGTAATTTTACATTTTTATTCTGGATTTTACATATTTTCATATAATTCTGCCGTCGTGTTCATTCGTTGTTTGGGATTTAATCCGAGTTTTATTTCCCTTATTCGTTCTGCAGTGTGAACTATTGTATCCGACTTTATTACAAGTTAGACATGTTTTAAAACGAGCAATCTCTTACCTAATGGATGTATCCACAATGAAAACCGGGTCTCGACGGTAATTTATCCTTTTTTTACTGGGCTAGCTTTGTTTTGTAGGAGCGTGAAAATAATCCCTCTTTTTGTTTTGAATTGTTTTTGAAGGAGAGTTGAAATGTGTTTTCTCATGTGTTCAATTCCCGACTCTTCAATGTCTTTCAAATTTTGTTTAACAATTATAAATCTCTAGCAGTTTTCAGATTATTTATGTAATGTTAAATTTGGTTCAATTTCTATCTTGTTCAGAATTCTAAGTCTGATTTCTGACACTTTTCCTGATACGAGTCCTTGCACGAAAATTAAACATTTAAATTTATCCGCGTTAAGTTCAGCAAATTTGAAATCGTCACAGTGTTTATTAATGATTGGGGCGAATGTTGTATCATTTTTACCATTTTTCTTACTAAATTCAAACACTTTCTACCGATATGGAACAGAGAATATTAAGGCTTAATAATTCTGTTAAAAGATTAACAGCTTCAGACAAAGTGAAGTCGCTCGTTTTTCGGGGTAAAATAAAGTCGTGGTGCCTAATTTTCAGAGCAGTAGGCGACCTTTTTTCATCTGTTACATTTTCACGATATTTTTTTTTTACCTTCTGAAATATGAAGCAGAAGTGTTATCCTTGTCTGGGGAATAAGTGAAATTGTCAGTTGCACTCCAAACAGCATTTTGCGAAAAAGCTTGATGGTTTTCATTTGTTTGACCCCTATGCGATATTGCTTGCATTAATACTTCAATCTTTTGATCGATTTCTCTTATTTGTTCCAGTTATTTTTGGTTTTGTTTAGTAGTTTTTCATCCGCTATTTTTTTGTTCCAGTAAAAGTTTTTGAAATCCTTTTTCATTTTTTAGTTGTTTTTTTTACTCGTTCTTATGCTGCTCTTGCTGTGTTTCTTCAGCTTTTTTGTTCCAGAAGTCTTGCTTCTGTTTCTTTTTTGTTTTAGTTGCTGTTGCATTTGATATTTAACGAGTTCTGTACTTGTTGCTTTAAAATCTTCCATGTTTCAAATGTGTCTTTATAGAATACGACTTTTACAAAGTTCTTTCTTTTATATTACGCTGCTAAATGTAATCTTAGTTGTAAAAAGAAAAACTTTTTTTCTTCGACCAACAAATAAAAATAAGTTTTTTTAGTATGCTTTTCACGTACTCGTAAAATCTCTTGTCAGCACTTTAGTCAACAGAAAAAATACAGTTAAAATATTTTTCTTTCAGCAGCAGGACTTTTCTCTTTTGGAGAGAAAAGAAAATATTATG
This sequence comes from Sepiola atlantica, assembly GCA_963556195.1. Lineage (NCBI taxonomy): Eukaryota > Metazoa > Mollusca > Cephalopoda > Sepiida > Sepiolidae > Sepiola > Sepiola atlantica. The sequence goes on from OY744525.1 coordinate 152,062,624, forward strand.
TATTCCCTTTTTGTTAAAAAATCAGACAGTTCCCTAATAGCAATAAAAAAAAACTGACCTTACTTCAATTGAAGACAATAAGTTGGTCTTTTACGTGTTTTTTTTTAGGTAAAGCCAGTTTTATGAACTACGGTGTTGTCAGGTGAATTTCTTGTATATTTCCTTACATTTGTCATTTTGTAAGGTTCTACAAAAAAACTTTTATATACTTCGTCGCCAGTTGTGGCGTCAATTGTAAGGTTCTGAAGGATCCCTTACTAACCTCGTCCCCAGTTCTTGTGAGGTCTTTTTTAAGGTTCTAAATAATCCCTTAATGTAGTTGATGTGTCCGGTGTTAGTCTGAAATAGCTCCTCGCCAGTTGTAGTGGTGGTGTAAGTTCGAAATCCCATGACGCTAGATTTTATGGGACCCTTTTTAAGGTTCTCATGAATCCCTTAATGTTGTGGAAGTGGAAGTTTAAAATTCACATGTAGCTAGTTGTGGGGCCTTTTTAAGGTTCTCAAGAAAACCTTTCTGTATCTCGTAACCAGTTATCGCGAGGTCCTATTTAAGGTTCTTAAGAATCGCTTAATGTAGTTGTTGGTGCTGATTTAAGTTCGAAATACCTTGTCGCTAGTTGTTGTGACTCTGTAAAGGGGCACAGAAAGAAAGACACAAACTCGGAGTTTATAGAAAGCAAGTATTTAGAAAAAAAGCATAATAGAACAGAGAAACAAAAGTGGTTGTACGTCAATATTGACTGCAAGTATAGACTGGGTGGATCCAACACTGAGAAGCAGGGGCTCACAGTGGTAGAGTCCAAGTAGTCCATTATAGGTAAGGTACCATAACACTGTAAGAATGTTTAACTTGTTTGAAGCCTGCATTTCTAGTTATAAACCGTGCAAATTGGCTTCTATACCAATATCATACAAGACAGCAAATCTTTTCATTTCTAGCAAATTTTGAACAGTCATAATTCCTTGGCAAATTGAGGAGCTAAAATAATCTTTGTACCATTGTTTGTAATTTTCAAAGATCTATGTGTTGACATATATTTTTTAGATATAATGAAAGTAACATTTTGGTTTTGGATACCTATTGTAATACTTTAAAAATTCTTTAAAACAAATATTAATAGCCTAATTACTGTTATACAGACACTATATATTGACATATAAAAAATACAGCTATATTTAAATAACTCACAATCTGTACGATACAATATAACAGTTTCAAGAACTTGGTAATTTACACATTTAATTTATAATTCATGACTTAAGGTTAAGAGATACATAAAATCTAACTGTATAATCAGAAAAAGCACATAATTGTGCATAAAGATTCATAAGAATAGATTTTAAAAATAAATAAATAGTGCAGAAATTCCTAATTGACCAACTTTTTAAAAAGGATTAAAAAGATGTCCAATGAAAAACAGAAATTTTGGCAATTCAAATTCTTATAACATTGAACCACTGATGGTAATTGCATAACTTTAAAATCTTAGGTTAGGGTTAGGGTAAGGCTTAGAAAAACTTAAGTTCTGCTAAAGGTTACTGAATCTTATTGGTCCACCGATTTATAAAATCAGGGGACCTATGTTTTGAGGCATTTCTGTCCGTCCGTCCGGATTTTTCTCAGCAACCATCCATTGAATTTCTCTTAAATTTTGCATGATGTTGTAACTTTAGTCAGGTTAGAAAGTGACATTCCCCGATTTTTGAAAAAAAATCTGGTTAGCCCCCCCAGGGGGGTCAAAAGGCCGTGAAATAGCAAAAAAATGACATTTTTTGCCCCATAACTTTTCATCCATCCATTCAATTTCATTGAAACTTGGCCAAAATGTGGAGGCAATTGATCCTAATAGAAAATAAGTATCGCTGACCTTGCAAAAAATCTGGTTCGCGCCCCCAGGGGGTCAAACCCCCCAAAATTGCAAAAAAATGACCCTTTTCACCGATAACGTTTGATCCATCCATTAAATTTTTCTGAAACTTGACCTCAGAAAAATTCTGGTTCGCGCCCCCAGGGGCTGAAAGGGGGGGTCAAAAATGCCCCTAATTTGTCCAAATTTATTGCATTTTACACTCGCCACATTGAGCCACATACGGAGGGGGGGACACGCATGCGCCGCTTGTTACATTTATTTTTGCATCAAACATTGCCGATATTCTATTATATATGTTTATAAAATTAAGAAAGGTCATGTCGTTTGTACACATGCAGAAAGTCTACACGTGTAAGTGTAATTATCAAAGTCAGATTTATTTATAACTGAAAAGGTCAGATTAATCCTGAAGGAATTATTAAGCAAGTGGCTTAATAGTGTTTACGAATTAACATGTTACAGACATCACTTGCCCCATATCTCGCAGTTACTTATTTAAAATTAAAAAATCCGTAATATTTGGATATAATTGATATCTGCTTTCTATTTTAATTAATGCATGAATTGTTAAATAAAATCTCTTATTCATTCACAGGTAACAGCCACAGTGGAGACAAATGGAATGATACTATACATATAATCATTAGAAGTTTAGTCTTCCAAAATGATTTCAAAGGATACAAACACATGAGAGAGAAACGTTATTCTACTAAAGTATGCTATTTGAATGTCATCTGCTGAAAAAAGAGTGATATCCAAGAACTTATTGAACTAAAATAGTGAGAGGATTTTATTCTTGCTGTTTGTTACAAATTATCTACAACTTAATCTAATTAAAAGAAACACCCACAAGCCTATACTGTGGGGAAACCTTGTGAAATGTGTTGAACACCATCTGAAAAAAGAACAAACTTCAGAACAAACTTAACTAAATTAAAGGGAAAACTTTATTCTTGTGAAATTTATGGCTCATCATTAAAAATTTCATCTTCTTAGAGACATGTAATCCCACAGTTGAAAGAAACTTTATTCTTGTGAAATTTATGGCTCATCCTTAAAAATTTCATCTTCTTAGAGACATGTAATCTCACAGTTGAAAGAAACTTTATTCTTGTGAAATTTATGGCTCATCATTAAAAATTTCATCTTCTTAGAGACATGTAATCCCACAGTTGAAAGAAACTTTATCTTGTGAAATTTATGGCTTATCATTTAAAATTACATCTTCTTAGAGACATGTAATCCCACAGTTGAAAGAAACTTTATTCTTGTGAAATTTATGACTCATCATTTAAAATTTCATCTTCTTAGAGACATGTAATCCCACAGTTGAAAGAAACTTTATTCTTGTAAAATTTATGGCTCATCATTAAAAATTTCATCTTCTTAGAGACATGTAATCCCACAGTTGAAAGAAACTTTATTCTTGTGAAATTTATGGCTCATCATTAAAAATTTCATCTTCTTAGAGACATGTAATCCCACAGTTGAAAGAAACTTTATTCTTGTGAAATTTATGGCTCATCATTAAAAATTTCATCTTCTTAGAGACATGTAATCCCACAGTTGAAAGAAACTTTATTCTTGTGAAATTTATGGCTCATCATTAAAAATTTCATCTTCTTAGAGACATGTAATCCCACAGTTGAAAGAAACTTTATTCTTGTGAAATTTATGACTTATCATTTAAAATTACATCTTCTTAGAGACATGTAATCCCACAGTTGAAAGAAACTTTATTCTTGTGAAATTTATGACTCATCATTTAAAATTTCATCTTCTTAGAGACATGTAATCCCACAGTTGAAAGAAACTTTATTCTTGTGAAATTTATGACTCATCATTTAAAATTTCATCTTCTTAGAGACATGTAATCCCACAGTTGAAAGAAACTTTATTCTTGTGAAATGTATGGCTCATCATTTAAAATTTCATCTTCTTAGAGACATGTAATCCCACACAGTTGAAAGAAATTTTATTCTTGTGAAATTTGCAGTGCTTCATTTTAATTTTAAGTTACACCTACGGACCCATAACTGCGACTCACACTGGAGAGAAATCTTGTTCTTTGTTGAGTACGGCAGTTTATCGTGTGAAATAATATCCTGAAAAATACATATGATGTCCCATAGCAGAAAAGCAGGGGTGAATTTTAATGCTTACTACATAGATAATTTTAATGTATACTAGACACTATCCTCGAGTGTCTTCAGTCTCTTTGTACAGGGGTTTGTCAGGACAACTGTGTATAGGGACACTTCGATACAAGTAAACCCTGACTAAATATTCAAAGTAAAATAGTATTCAAAGCCAAAGTAAGATCCCCTCGACGACGACACACTGGCTCATACGAAGAATGATGAACCTTTTCCAAGTGATGTTGCCTCACTAAGATGAATACTTCACCAGACTAGATGAATGTCCTGAAATCTGCTAAGAACAAGAAATCACAAGAAAGATATACTATAACATAACTGGTCAATTTGGGAGAAGAACTAAAATATTCTTCACTTCATGACTAACTTCACATTTGAAAAGTAAAGGAGAACTTTAATTCGACAGGTGGATATCTATGTATCTTATATAGAGATCAAGTGTAAGCGTTAGGAAGAGGCCTCTGCATTTCTGAGAACACTGAAGTAAAATTTTAAAAATGGAGAAACTTTATTCTTGTGAAATATGTGATGAATCATTCACAACCAAACCTGATGTGAAAATGCACATGCGAACCCACACGGGAGACAAAGTTTATTCTTGTGAAATTTGTGGTAAATCATTTACAAGAAAATCTGAGGTAACATGTCACATACGTACCCACACTGGTGAGAAACCTTATTCTTGTCAAATTTGTGGTAAATCATTTACAATAAGTAATCATTTAAAACTGCATGTGCGAACTCACACTGGCGAAAAACCTTATTCTTGTGAAATTTGTGGTAAATCATTTACAATAAGTAATCATTTAAAAGGTCATGTGCGAACCCACACTGGCGAAAAACCTTATTCTTGTGAAATTTGTGGTAAATCATTTACAACCAAACCTGAAGTACAAATACACATGCGTACCCACACTGGAGAGAAACCGTATTCTTGTCAAATTTGTGGTACATCATTTACTACAAGTTCTAATGTTAAAAGACATATGCGAACCCACACTGGAGAAAAACCGTATTCTTGTAAAATTTGTGGTCAATCATTTACCATAAGTAATCATTTAAAAATGCACATGCAGAGACACACTGGCGAGAAACCTTATTCTTGTGAAATTTGTAGTAAATCGTTTACAACAAAATCTGAAGTACAAGTACACATGCGAACCCACACCGGCGAGAAACCTTATTCTTGTGAAATTTGTAGTAAATCGTTTACAATAAAATATGATGTAAAAGTACACATGCGAACCCACACCGGGGAGAAACCTTATTCTTGTGAAATTTGTGGTAAATCATTTGCAATGAATAATCATGTAAAAAGACATGCGAACACACACTAAACATCATGCCGGTTGTAGTGGGGTCAACTGGTCTAAGAAAAAAAATCTAAGTAAATACTTAGAAACAATCCCAGGAAAACCAAACTGTAGGGAAGTACATATAGCAGCCCTAAAAAGAAACAACATCTATCCTTAAAAGAGCTCTCGGATATAAATTTTACTCATAGGGAAATCAAGTGCTAGCCTCAAGAGTAGGCCCCTTGATCTCTTTAGAAAAACTAAATTAAAATGAAAAAAAGGGAGAAACCTTTATTCATGTGAAGAGTGTGGCTCATCATTTACAAGTCATCATCTTTAAACAAGCAAAGGCACACTGACTGGAAACTACCTAGAAGATCAACAACTGGCTGTAGGAGAAATACAATCATACCCAAAACAAAAGAGACACAGTGCCCGAATAAATACAGACCCATATGCTGTCTCAGTACCACCTACAAGCTCTTTACTGGCCTGGTAGCCGATAGCATCTCGGACCATCTCTCCTCTGGAAAGTACCTAGAAGATCAACAAGCTGGCTGTAGGAGAAGATGCTTTGGTACCAAGGACCAGTTATTGATTGACAAAACTATTTTAGAGGATTGTAGGAAGCGGCATAGAAACCTGAGCATGGCATGGATTGATTACCAGAAGGCCTATGACAGCGTGCCCCACTCATGGCTACTACAGTGCCTTGATCTGTATAATATCAACCCATTAATTAAACAAACAATGACTGAACACATAAAAATGTGGCAAACCAACATCTCACTAAGCCACAGCCAAGGAAAGATTACCATACCTAATATCAATATCAGAAGGGGAATATTCTAAGGTGACAGCCTATCCCCGTTTGCTCTTCTGCATGGCAATAGACCCACTTAGTAAGCTTCTCAACAACAGGTGAGAGGCCTATAACCTTGGTCAGGGATGCCAGAGAGATCCATCTAAGAGAATCAACCACCTCTTCATGGATAACCTTAAGCTGTATGCAAGCTCTGACACTGAATTGCAGCAGCTCCTGCAGGTTGTGCACACCTTTTCCAAAGACATCGGAATGAGATTTGGCTTGGACAAATGTGCCAAGTGCTCCCTCAGGGCTGGGAAAAGGATTCAGACAGACAATATACAGCTAGATGAGGAAAATGAGATACAAGATCTCGACGAGCAGGAGTCCTATAAATACCTTGGCATTGAGGAAAATGACACCATCCAACATGCCAGGATGGGAGGAAAATTGGCAGAGAGTATGTACGCAGTGTGAGAAAGATCTGCAAAACAGCTTACAAATAAAAATAAAATAACTGCCATTAACCAACTTGCCATGCCAGTAATTACGTACAGCTTTGGCATCATTGATTGGCCTCAACAAACCATCAACAGGCTAGATGTAAAGACACGAAAAATGTTAACCCTCAATAGGGTCATCTATAGAAATCTGTGTCTGCCAAGACTGTACTTGCCAAGAAGAGAGGGAGGATTTGGTCTATCAGAGATAAACCACCAGCATAAAGACATTATTGTCAGCATTGGCCAGTACCTAAGAATCTCCTTAAAACCCAGCCTAGCAATGGTACGTGAACATGAAGAGTCAAGAGCCAGCAAAACAAATTCCATCACAAAGTTGGCCAATCATTTTAGACAAGGCTGTCATATAAATGAGGCAGAAACACCAAAACAATCCTGCCACAGAGATAGCCCAACAGAGCCGCAAGAGATACACCCAGACTTTTAAGAAAATGTGCATTGATGAGTGGTCAGGACAGAAACGTGCCACATACTTCCTCAATGAACTATCTAAGGACTATATTGATAAGGAAGGATCCTTGGACTGGCTAAGAAGAGGCGCCCTCCACTACGACCAGGAGAGGCTTATAATGGCCGCACAAGACCAGGGCCTGATGACAAATGCGTTTAAAAAGATGGCTGGTCTCAGTCAGGACAACAAGTGCAGGGTTTGTCACACTGAAGTGGAGAGTGTGAGCCACCTGATATCGAGTTGCAAAATCAGATGGCTCCTATACAGCACGACATAAGGGAGTGTGCAGGTACCTCCATTGGACCGTCTGTAAGAAACTGAATATCAGATGTAGCAGCAGGCACTGGGAACATCTACCTGAGAGAACTGTGGGGAATGAGACATACACCATCCATTATGACCATGAAATCCCCACACCTACCTATCTGGAAAACGCAGCTGTCAAACCTTATATTGTAATATGGAACAAGAGAGAGAGAGTGGCAACTTTGGTTGAGGTCAGTGTCTCTAATGATGGGGGCCTAAATAGAGCTAAAAGGAGAAAATAACAAAATATCAGGGTCTAATGTATGATATGAAAAGAAACTGGAACCTCAAACAGATCTCAATCATTCCAGTTATCATAGGAGCCATTGGACTCATGAAGAAGAACTTGAAAAAGTATTTAGCAAGTATACCTGGTGAACCAAGTGCAAGAGAAATCCAAACAACTGCACTCAAGGGAAAAGTCAGAATCCTGAAAAGAGCTCTCAGTTGGAGTCTGTAAATAGCGGGTGATCGTATGCCATTTGGAAGAATGCCCCGTCCCTAGCAAATGAATGAAAAGAAAAATGAAAAAAAAAGAGAAGGATACTCCCAATTAGAATAAAACTTGAGCAAAGATTCAAAGAAAAATAAGAAAGTTTTCAAGTGCAAATATTATATCTTTTGTATGTCTACACACTTGCTCATATGATGAAAGTAGTGGGTCAACTTCTAGTTGTGCTACCACAACTAACAACAGTAAGCTCAGTACTTAACTAGTCTAGCACAATTCAAGTCCTGTAATCCAACAAAAGAAACTATAACATAGTTAAGTGGCCCAGTGAATTGAAGAACATTTTTATTCTATGTTGCTTCATTTAATAAAACTTGTATTTATCCTACAATAAATAACAAACATAAGATCGATACTTTACTAGCTCAGCACAATTCTAGTCCTGTAATACGACAAAAGAAACTATAACATAATTAAGCAGAAGAAAATTAGCATTAAGTTCTGCTTAATTTAATCAAAGTTTAAGAAGTAGGGAAGTTCCTTATATGAACTTTCAGATATGTGTTATGGTGTGATGTTGATCTACCCTATTTCAGAAATAGACAATTCAAGACACTATAGACTTCTGATGAAATGTCGTGGCAGTCATAGTAACAGTATCGGACGTTTTCGTTTCTTGTTTTCGGGAATAGATGGACTCTTCTAGACACTATATATAGAGTTACAATGAAGTTTTGTGGCAGTCATGGTCACAGTATCAGACGCACACCTTCTGTAACATACTATTATGTACTTCTGTAAATACACACTTGTAAATATACCACCGTGTTATCTTAATTATCATCCGCCCTATTTTTAATTAGTGATGCAAATATTGGGCTCATAATTTGATTGAAAAAGACATGAGGACGACACGGTATCTATTAGACACTATGCTCGGATAACTACTTTGTCTCACCGAAAAGGAGAGAGTTTATAAGTACACCCTGAATGAGGATATTTAACCATACAGGTAAACCTTGATAGTCCAGTTAAATCAAGGCTCAAAATAATTGCAGCACAAGTGTCATGCACCATGCATTGCTATGAGGTTTTTATATGAACATATTAAAACTCTAGTAGACTCGATTGATCCAAAATATGTAATTTTATTAATTAGACATCTGAAATGCAGCATGTTTTTATGTCAAAGAAATGTAAACGACCTCGTTTTCGTTTCTTGTTTCTAAACAGTAAATACATGCTCAATAGTTTTTTTTAACTTATTGACGTGCAGTTACCTTTGTCAAATTAATTGCCGGAAATATATATTTTAAATAAATCATCATATGAACTTCAATAGCTTTTTATCTTGTTGACGTTTGGTTAACTTTGTCAAATGAATTGCTGGAAGATATATTTTTTTAATTAATCAGATTAACTTCATGAGTAAATTTTATTAATGAAGTTTATGAGTTCTCAGTTAAACCATATAGTTACATTCAAATAATGTAATTCACATATTACTAATAATTTTAATTAAAAAAATGATTGAAACTGATCATTTTTTTTAAAATTTTATCGACCAAGAAAGTATTGTAGTGGTAAATACGTGTCACACAAGTCAGACGTTGACGCTTTGAGTTTGTGATTTTCGAAATGCACTGATGAATATAAATGCAATTCTATACACAATGTTTTGTCCCGTTTTTTATCAAGTGTTCAATTTTCAGCTGCTATGGTACCTGTTCCCGAAGTCAAGCTAATTCTCTGCACAGAATTGACGACAAACACCTTATGTTACTATTTATTACTTGTTCAGCTAAACAGCAGACAACATGGTTGAAGACAATGGTAAACCGCTGCCCAAAAGGAACTGTGACCATCGTATTCCATTGTAAGCACAGCAACACCAAATATACACTTTTTGGCAATGATAGTACTACAGTTAGGTTGATTTTGTTTCCTTTTTTATGAAAATTGTTTTAATTTACATTGGAAAAATTCTACATTCTTCACCAAATAAATGATAAATTGTAAATAATAAATTATTGTAGGCAAAATTCTTTTTTTGAAACTTAGTTAACCTCAAACAAGGCAAGTTGACACTGTAGACGTAAGGGGCTACTGAGAATTAGGGTGAAAGTTTTTTGGGAAGCGGTGATCCTAAGTTTAGAAGCTTTGCAGCAAGATGTTTGTTGACATTAGTTTTAAATTTCTGCATGTCGGCACAGTCAGGGAAACAGGGAGGGAGTTCCAAAAGTCGACAGCTTAAAAAAAATAAGCTATTGGAGTAAAAGGCTCTCCGGAAACGAAGGACCTCCACAGTGAATAAATGGGATTTAGCTGATTAGCGGGTTGGTCGAATGTATTTACATCGAGAGGGCCCCAGAGCAGCAAGTTCATCGGAGCACATTCCATTGAAGTACTTGTAAAACAAGCAGAAAGATTCAACATTGTGACGATGGGACAAGGGTTGGAGCTTGGTTTATAGTGATGGACGTATTGATTAGATACTCTTTTTCGGATCTTGTCTAAAAGGGAGAGATGGGTCGATGGTGCACTAGGATACTATCATGTGTGAGAAGAGGGAGCTCACCTTCGTTGCAGCAGACTTGGCAATGTCTTCTATGTATTTGTTCCAATTCATGTTACCTGTGAATGTAAGGCCGATGAGTTTGGACGTTGGACTCTCAGGTAGGGTGTTATTTGCCATACCAATCGGTGGTTGAAGAGGTTTCTTGTAGTTGTTGAAGGAAAGGATCTTTGTCTTAGTAGCATTAAATGCCACCATCCAGTTATGACCTTATTCCACTAAAGACTGGTAGTAACTTTCTAAAGGATGCAGCCATTTCTTCGGATATGTGCTCGTCTGTGTTACGAAAGTAGAGCGTAGTGTCGTCAGCAAATATACCAATATCAGACACAATATAAATAAATTGTCAATAAACAATTCAGAGATCCACTTATTGTCTTAAAATTTCATATTAAATATCTCTCCTAGACCTTGGGAGTTGAAAAAATATCGGGTCAAATTTTCCTCCCCCGAAAATTGAATTACCTACTAGACACTATCCTCGAGTGTCTTCGGTCTCTCTGTACAAGGGTCTGTCAGGACAACCTGGCATGAAGATACTCTACCAGACTAGATTTACTCTTGTCCTGGAATCTGGTAAGACCAAGAGACCACAAGAAAGATATACTATAACATACTTAACCGGTCAATGTAGAAGAAAAAGGAATGTTCTTCACTTCTTTACTAAGTAAACGTTTGACAGATAAATGAGAATTTTAATAGAATATTCGAATATCTATGTCTCTCATATAGAGATCAAGTGTTAGCCCCAGGAAGGGGCCCCTTTATTTCTGAGAACTTCGACTGAAGTAAAATGAAACAAAAAGCTAATTCTGGAGAGCTTGAATTACCTACTAGACACAATCCTCGAGTGACTTCGGTCTCTGTATACAAGGGTTTGTAAAGACAAACTGGCATGAGAATACTTCCCCCTACAAGTAAACTTTGACCAAATATTCAAAATCACATAGTATTCGAAGCCTACGTAAGATCCCCTCGACTCGACTATATACTGTCTCATTATAGTAATAGTGCGCCTCCTCCTAGTGATGTTACCTCAAATAACAGCAATTAGCTGAATACTCCACCAGACAAGATGAACTCTTGTCCTGGAATCCGGTAAGACCAAGAAACCATCAGAAAGGTATACTATAACATAGTTAACTGGTCAATTGGGAAGAGGAAATTTAATATTCTTCACAAATTTACTAACTCAACGTCTGAGAGATAAAGAAGAACTTTAGTTAAACACTCAGATATCTATTCATCTCATATAGAGATCAAGTATTAGCCCCAAGAAGGGACCTGTGATTTCTGAGACTTTAAACTAGAGTAAAATGAAGAAAAGGGGTCATTCCCACATCCATGTATCTGGAAAGTATTCCCGGAAAATTAAGTGTGAAAGAAATCCAAATAATTGCAATTCATGCCCCATCCTTATGAAAAAAGAAATAAGAAAAGGAGAAACCTCTGTGTGACTCATCATTACTTCTGCCAAGGAGATTATTTTTTCAGTTGAGTTTGTGTACATCCTAGCGTTCACATCGCTTGACTTATCGTTAGCATACTTGGTCAAAATCCTGGTCATGGTCTAACTTAGAACTGATTTAATATCTAGGTCAAAGGTGACTTGTTGTTTCCAATGTGATCTACTTTAAAGTTTAATATGTGATCCAACATCGAAGAAAATCCTTATTCTTCTGAAGTTTGTTGCTCTTCAGATGATTTTTAAAAAATATCTGTTGAACTACATTTTAGTATTTTTTTACTATTAGTGAAAGTAAATATAAAAAAGCAGCCAAAAACAAAGTTGACAAAAAGTTCGATTGAGCATCGACTGTGAGTAGATTGGGTCACACGATCAGTAATCAGCCTTCAAGGCGTACCAATTTCAACTGAACTATTGAAAAACAACTTCCAGACTCTTAGGGAATTACAGAGAATAGACGGAGCGCTTTCTGCCACTAACGAAGAAAGATGCCCCCGCCCCTCCTGCACCCGTCGCTTAGGTGCTGAGCAAAAGGTATATTCGTTTGAAGATATATTGCTTCAAGTAGACTTTCGGCATTAAACTATATTGGTCACTCTTCCAAACTTTCGACAACCTACACCCAACAGTTTTTAGGGCCTATTAATTTCGATGGTATTATAAGAGGACACCTCCCAGACCCTTAGGGAATTACAGAGAGTAGACAGAGAGCATCTTGGCATCAACGAAGAAATACGTCCTCTCTCCTTCTCCCGTCGCTTAGGTGCTAAGAAAAGCTATCAGTTTTTAGGGTCTACTAATTTCGATGGTATCATTAGAGGACAACTCGCAGACCCTAACATAACATTAATTGTATCAAATAACAGTAATTGTATTACAATTACTAATGTATTACATAAATATTAGTGTATTACATAAACACTAGTGTATTACTTAAATACTAGTGTATACCATGAATATTAATGTTTTACATGACATTAATTGTATCAAATAACAGTAATTGTATTACAATCACAAATGTATTACATAAAAATTAGCATATTACATAAATACTAGTATTTAATAATTGTATTATAGTTACTAATGTATTACATAAGCACTAATGTTTAAATGGATACTAGTGTATTACATAAATATTAGTGTATACCATGAATACTAATGTATTACATTACATTGTATTAAATAACAGTAATTGTATTACAAATACTAGTGTATTACATAAATACTAGTGTATTACATAAATACGAATCTATTACATAAATACTAGTGTATACCATGAATACTAATGTATTACATGATATTAATTCATCAAATAAAAGTGATTGTATAACAATTACTAATGTATTGCATACATACTAATGTTTTATATGAATACTAGTGTATTACATAAATACTAGTGTATACCATGAATACTAATGTATCACATGACATTAATTGTATCAAAGAACAGTGATTATATTACAATTACTAATGTATTACATAAATACTAATGTATTACATAAATACTTGTTTATTACATAAATACTAGTGTATTACATAAATACTTGTTTATTACATAAATACTAGTGTATTACATAAATACTTGTTTATTACATAAATACTAGTGTATTACATAAATACTTGTTTATTACATAAATACTAGTGTATTACATAAATACTAGTGTATTACATAAATACTAGTGTATTACATGACGTTAATTGTATTAAATAACAGTAATTGTATTACTAATTTGTTACATAAATACTAATGTTTTACATAAATACTAAAGCTTTACATAAATACTAATCTATTACATAAATACTAGTGTATTACATAAATACTAATGTTTTACATAAATACTAAAGCTTTACATAAATACTAATCTATTACATAAATACTAGTGTATTACATAAATACTAATGTTTTACATAAATACTAAAGCTTTACATAAATACTAATCTATTACATAAATACTAGTGTATTACATAAATACTTGTTTATTACATAAATACTAGCGTATTACATGACGTTAATTGTATTAAATAACAGTAATTGTATTACTAATTTGTTACATAAATACTAATGTTTTACATAAATACTAAAGCTTTACATAAATACTAATCTATTACATAAATACTAATCTATTACATAAATACTAATCTATTACATAAATACTAATGTATTACATGATGATAATTGTATCAAATAACAGTAATTGTTCGCCTTTACCAGAGACAGTCCGTGCAGTAGGCGCAGCCTGATAAACATGCGAATGGTTCCCCCTAGCCTCAGCACAGTACAGCAGGTTCGAGTACAGAACCAAGACTCACGAAAATGATCCCGGCAGTCGTCAGACAAGCCTGCACTGAATAGTGGTCCTTCATTGTAAAAACACTAACCGGAAAAGTTTTATGCAGAAAGCATAGACACCTGATGGAAGACTTAGGTTATGTGAATAATACACAAACCCCAATACCCAATCTCCCCCAGCATTACACCAAACAGCCTCCCCACAAATCTCCAAACACGCCTAATAATAACGATACACCAACCGGCATAGTCACCAGGTATGGACGTGTCGTAAAGGCCTCCCCAAAATACAACATATAAGTCGACATCACTTTCTATAAAAACAAGGATGTCACAGTATGACGTAGTTACTTCCCCTTAGATCCCCTATTTCCACATACAAACAAAAGCAAGCTTTACTAACATCAAATGTATAAAACATTTATATGGTGACAGCGGTAAAATAAATAAGAAAAAGGAATCATGAACACTACAGTCTAAGAGGAGGTAAATACGTCATACTGTGACACCTGCCCACGTCGCATAGGTGCTGAACAAAACAATCTTCGTTTGAAGAGATACTGCCTCCAGAAGACTTTCAGCAGCAAACTGTCTTGGTCACTCTTCTAAACGTTCGCCAACCTACACCCGATGGTCACTTAAATAAATACATATATTGTTTTTATAGAATAGTTTTTTCCGTTTCATTTGGCGACTGTTCTATTACAAAATATTATAGAGGTTGGTCTTAAAATCCATGTGAAGACCCAGTTTCTATAGAACATTCAGTGCTTATTTTTTCAGTAAATGGGAAGGGGGTTCCTCTTTTCTAGGTTATTACGTGTGTTATTACGACCTTGAAACTATGATTTATGGTTAGTGGTAAAAAATCAGTTGGTGCAACTTCGGAAAACCAAAAATATATATAAAAAAATTAAGACATACTGGTATCATGTATTTGAAAAACAAGGGACGTTATTCAGCTAAGCATTATAAAAAAAGGCTAAATCGCTACCAGAAAAGGGTCAAATTTTGTGCATTTGGCCTTTTTTAAAGCAGTAATGCCTAACGACAACGATATAAGACAAACATTTTTTTTTATTAAAATAACGTGAAAACTTTCAAAGGACAACGAAGACGTAACGATATAAGCAAAAAAATAAAATATTTTATTGAATAACGTGAAAATTTTCAAATGAACATTGTAATAAAATAATTTAATTTATGTCTTGAAGATTGTAATTTACTTTCAAAGGAAAAAGTTGAAAAAGTTGAGAAATAAAAAGTCATGCTTTGAAGATTGTGATTTAAGTAATTTAAGTATTAACCGGATAAATGCTGCTAAACTAAACTACTTTTAAAAAAAGCTAAATCCACAACATTTGGCTCTTTTTTAGCTATCATTTGTTAAGATGGCGTCTTGACGAGCAGGCGATGAAAAACATAACATTTGATTTTCTGTAATAAAAAAAATTACTTGATCAATTTACGTAATTTTTTGTGTACGATATTTTTGTTCCGTCCCGGTCACATACATAATACAGATATTTATTTATTATCGTTTTTTCGTATTGAGGCTTTTCTGAATTTGCACCAATCAGTTAACTGCTCTACAAAGCTAAAATGAAAGGTAAATGCATCACTGTCCTATAATTTCCATTTATTAATGTTGTCTATTCAAAACAATGAAGATTATTATTACTTTTATTTTACTTTGTACTGAATTATCTCCCTTGTTAACTTTAGATTTAATTATCTCCCTTGTTGATTTTAGATTGAATTATCTCCCTTGTTCGTTTTAGATTAAATTATCTCCCTTGTTGACTCTTCTATTTCTTTGTTAACAAAAGAATTTACAACGCGAAGAAGAAATTTAGATTTAAAAATCTTTACTGTAAATAACATCCGTTTATTTCATCAATTTCATTTTGCAAAGAAAACAAATAAGACGAAAGAAATACATAAAGGTAAGTTCAATCACTACCGAAATTGTTTTCATTGCGTTTATTTTAACTTCGAGTTTAAAAAAAAAACTTTTAGGTGTAGTACAGAATAGTTAACAAATGTAAAGAATAGTTTTTTTAAATTAAACTGTTTATTATAATTTAGTATAATATTCTAACTTTACGACTAAATTTTAAGTTCAAGTTTAAAAAAGCCTTTCGTTGTAAATGTTTAAATTTGATGTAATCAAAAAAGAATTCAACTTTATTCAATTTAATTTGTTTTTATTGTTTCTTAATTCTCGGATTTCCACATATTAAGATCAACTGATTAAACTTAATTATAATTTTTTTAAAGTAATTAAATATATTTTCGGTATTATTATACTTTTGTATTCTATGCTAGTTAAGCCAACAAGAAGAAAAAAATGAAAAATCTTTGGTAAACGTTATTATTGGCAACATAAAAAAATTGAAATTAAATACAATTATGAAATTAGTCAAAAAGTAATTTATTTTAGTTTACTTACTAATCCGTGACCTATTTGTGTTCAAAAATTTAATATTTTCTATTTGAAAGAATTTATAAGCAATTTAATTTACTCATTTGTGACCTATTTGTGTTATAAAGTTTAATATGTATAAGAAGGTACGAGCAATTTGATTTACCATAAGTTGAGAGTAAAACTTCTTTTAAATATTCAAAACATTAAAATCTTTAAACAAAAATAGGTTACACATGAGTAGTTAGATCAAAATAAATTGTTACGACGTATTTCCCAACTGTATTTTTCTCAGATAATTATGTTGCCAATAGTAACGTTTGCACTTAAACCAGATATTGCTTTGAGGACATGTTTAAAAAAAAAACCTAAAAAAACTGGCACTTTTCTTAATTGTTTGGAAATGAATTGGGGAGGTTTGGGGGAGATTTTCTGGATATTATTGTAGATGAAGACCCTCAGTTTAATCACCTCAATCCCAAACACAAATGCGATGGTATTTGGTTAAGACAAATAAGTGTTAACACCCTGAAAAACTTTAAGAAGCAAAAATATATTTTAGAATGAGAGATCAGTTTCTGTATAATTTTAACGTAAATAGATCATCCACTTTTCAACCTTATATCATTTAAACCAGTTGTAACCGTTTTAGTTAAATCTTAGATGTAACCATTTTCATTATTAATTTCAGAGGGCAGTTTCTACCAAAACTTTGGAGAGTTTTCTTGGGGGTTGTTGCCACGCGTTCTTAGGGTTAAGTAAGGTTTTGGTGGGAGGGGGTGTTATCACCCAGACATAGTTGTAGTGTTAACAAAGGAGAGGAGGGTTATGGGTCGATTTAACTGAGAGTCTTTATCCAACAAATTGACGTTTTTATGTTGAATTATACATTTGTTGTAATAATACCAACTTGTTAAGTGATTAAAAGTACGTAATTTATAAAATTATTCTTTTATGCTCATACACCATAAACTATGTCCCAAATGTCTTACCCTCCTCATAACATGTAACAAATGTATATCTCTTTAAAGAAGGATTTGTCATATATGCTTGAAATGGATGAGCTATTTAAATTAAATTAATTTGTAAAACTGATCCCCAGCCTAACTTCTAAAATAAGTGTGTTTTTAATGTTTCTTGCAAGTTGCTTGTGTACCCGATGACGTAAATGTTGCAAGTCTTCTCGATATTTGCCTGATAATCCACTGTTCTCTCTCTACTGGGATCTTCTGATCACTCGGTTGTCTCAATTAGAATCAATACAAAGTTCAACAAGATCTCTCATGCCCCTTTGAATCAGAGAGTGTATAGATACTTATTAGCTGACAGGGACAGTGCCAGATCTTTCAGAGCAGAAATTCCTGTAAATTCCATTTTTGAAAAGAATGTGCCCTGTATTGCATCTGCTATAACTGATTAGTTAATTGTTGGTAGTGAGAATTTCATATTCTCCAAGAAATTCAAACAAACCAAACAGCCAACTTTAGTACACCCTGGAATTTGCTGTTTCCATTTCTCACAAAAATCAATATTTCAATTGTTTCCAACGAAATAGATGCTCTGAAGACAAAGCTGCATTCAGGACTGGACACAGCCACTGCAAAAGAGTCAGAAAAAATGCAAACGAGAAAATGCAAAAGAATCCTATGGCCGATGCATTACATTTAGAGTGGCTGAGCAGAGACTTGGTTCTCAAGAGTTCTGGCAAAAAACAGGTTCAGGAACAGATGTAAGACCACTATTACAACCATGATCAATAGATGAGAGATAATTTCTTCATCATCTGTTAAGGCCAACATTTTTGCAAAGAACTTTGTATCAAATTCCAACCATAGTGAACAGGGTTGCCAGCTCCTGAATGTCCCTCCTATGACGGTAAGCACACTGAGTGACATCAGTATATCTGTCTGGGATGTTGCCAAACTTATCAAGAATCTTGATTGTAGCAAGGCAACTGGTCCTGACAACATTCCAATCATAGTGTTTCAGAAGCTGCTACCAGAACTAGCTCTGATTCTTACAAAGCTGTTCAATCATTGCTTAAAGGAGAAATGCTTCCCATCATTTAAAAAAAACATTTGAGTCGTCCCAGTATTAAAATGTACTGGAGATCGATCTTCAGCATCTCAGTACAGAGCAATAAGTCTCCAGTCGTCATGAGTAAGTTGTTTTAATCTGTGATAAATCAAGAAGTGTTAGGTTAATAAGAGTAGTCGTTAATGGACAGAAGTCAGAAACAGATACTATCAATGATTGTGTGCCTCAAGGATCCATTCTAGACCAAACCCTCTTTCTGATCTTTATCAATTATCTCTCAAATCATCTTTTAATTTTTGTTGACATTTATGCAGATGAGATAACCACCTATGGCAACACTTCGAAGAGCATTAATGATTAAGATCTTTGCTGCAGTTGAAAGGAATGACTCTCTCCTTGAAGAAGCTCCCTGCTTTGCTAAGCTTATATGACGGACCTTTATTCCAGATGTAAAATGGAAAACTTAAATTTAACCTGTTGATAATGTCGCTGGAAAAATGATTAGATCATTCGATTCTGATACAATCCTTTACCTATATAATAGTCTAATACACCTAAGATGGAGTACTGTTGCAACATTTGGGGAGGGGCACTAAAGCACCTTTTCCGGCCTTGCTAAGGTACAAGATTGACTCATTAGTAAGTGCATGTGCAGTTTACTGTTATACACATATTTTCCTTTTTTTCTCTGTAATAGTCTAATGATTTGCTAGAGTATAAAATAAACTTCGAAATCCAGTAGAGGTTGTCCTCTTCTCTTCCCTACATCCTCCTCCTCACAGAATAGAGGTTGCCAGTTTTTCTCATCTCTATCATTATTTTCATTGTAAGTGCTCGACTGAGTTCTAAACTATGGTTACCCATGTAAAATATTCACAACAAAAAATCGTATAGCTACAACGACTGTAGATAAGTTTCCTATCTTCATCTGGGTACCTAAAACTAAACAGAACTTCTACAAGCAAAGTTTATTTCCAAAAACTACTCATCTGTGGAACACAATCCCACGAGTGTGCTTCCCAGCTGACTACACCATGACTGTTATTCAAGTCCAACTTTAACAAATTCTAGTAAATTATAAAATTTTGCCTAGTTTAAACAATCATCTCAAATCCTCATATTGTTGTCTCACTGTCCTGACAATCTTATTAACCCTTATCCTCGAGTGGCCTTTGGGCCTTGATAATTTGTGAATCATTAGACATAAAAAAATTTCATTGTTTAAAGAAAGTAGAATCTCATTTGTGTAGAGAATAAGAATAAGTTGTGAGGGTAGAAGTTTATCATATTTTCTTTTCGGGTTCACACTTTCTCAAATTTAAGTACACACAATTTTGAATTAGAAATAAATGACCTTATATGAAATCAGTTCAACAAATAAAGAAGAAATAATTTCTATAGCCTTAAATACAATAAATGACAATAATAAGCAGAATTTCTGAGTGTGTAACATTCAGTTATATAGTATTCTTCTCTTTCCTACTTGTTACCTGAAAGCATGTAGTAGAGGTGCATACAAACTAGTCACATTTGTTTGTACAAAGTCTTTTTGCAGGTGAGTTGCGTTGATTGTTGGCCCTTTTAATCTTGGTCTAAGACATTCAAAGGGCAAGTAAAGAACTGACCTCTGACCTACTACAAGAGTGAAGAAATAAAGCCCTGACATCCAAAAACTGCTTTCATCCTGACATAGATTTTTAAAGTATTCTCGATATTTGCCTAATAATTCTATGTTCTCTCTCTACTGCAATCTTCTGATCACTCGGTTGTCTCAATTAAGATCAAAACAAAGTTCAACAAAATCTCTGATTCCCATTTCAATCAGCGTTTATAGATACTCTATAGCTTAGTGGGACAGTGTGAGATCATTCATAGCAGAAATTCTTGTGGAGTCCATGTTCTAAAAGAATGAGTCCTGTATCGCATCTTCTATAACTGATTGGTTATTTTTTGTATTGAGAGCTGCAAGAAATTCCAACAAACCAAACAGCCAACTTTAGTACACCCTGGAATTTGCTGTTTTCATTTCTCACAAAAATCAGTATTTCAATTGCTTCCAACGAAATAGATGCTCTGAAGACAAAACTGTGTTCATGACTGCTTGCAGCCACTGCAAAAGAGTCATAAAAATGCCAAAGATTCCTATGGCCGATGCATTAAATTTAGAGGTGCTGAGCAGAGACTTGGTTCTCAAGAGTTTTGGTGAATAACAAACATGTTAATGAACAGATGTAATACTACTGTTCCAACCATGATAAATTGGTCAGAGGTGATTTCCTAAGCATCTAATAAGTCCAACATTATTACAAAGAACTTTAAATCAAATTCAATCCTATGTGAACAGGGTCTTCTAGCTCCTTAATTTCCAACTATGATTGTAAACACACTGAGTGACATCCATATATCTGTCTGGGATGTTGCTAAACATATGAATAATCTTAATTGTATCAATAAAGAATAAATAATTTCTATAGCCTTACATACAATAAATGACAATAATAAGCAGAAGTTATGAGTGTGTAACATTCAGTTATATAGTATTCTTCTCTTTCCTACTTGTTACATGAAAGCATGTAGTAGAGGTGCATACAGACTAGTCAAATTTGTTTGTACAAAGTCTTTTTGCAGGTGAGTTGTGTTGATTGTTGGCCCTTTTTATCTTGATCTCAAACATTGTTAAGCTAAACACTAAGTAACAAAAGAGTTTCTGGTCTCAGACACATTTCTTCTCATCTATTTAATATTTTTGCTGAGATTTGTTACCTCTTATCATTCGGTATGTGTTCTCATCATTCACCAGAAAATGCTGTTAGCTCAGACATATATGTTCTCATCTGTGTAGTATTCATCTTTAGAGCCTCTTAGTTCAGACATATATGTTCTCATCTGTGTAGTATTTATTTTTAGAGCCTGTTAGCTCAGACATATATGTTCTCATCTGTGTAGTATTCATCTTTAGAGCCTGTTAGTTCAAACATATATGTTCTCATCTGTGTAGTATTTATTTTTAGAGCCTGTTAGCTCAGACATATATGTTCTCATCTGTGTAGTATTCATCTTTAGAGCCTGTTAGTTAAGACATATATGTTCTCATCTGTGTAGTATTCATCTTTAGAGCCTGTTAGTTCAAACATATATGTTCTCATCTGTGTAGTATTTATTTTTAGAGCCTGTTAGCTCAGACATATATGTTCTCATCTGTGTAGTATTCATCTTTAGAGCCTGTTAGTTCAAACATATATGTTCTCATCTGTGTAGTATTCATCTTTAGAGCCTCTTAGTTAAGACATATATGTTCTCATCTGTGTAGTATTCATCTTTAGAGACTGTTAGTTAAAACATATATGTCGTCATCTCTGTAGTATTTATTTTTAGAGCCTGTTAGCTCTGACATATATGTTCTCATCTGTGTAGTATTCGACTGTAGACTGTTAGCTCAGACATATGTTCTCATCTGTGTAGTATACTTCCTGAGACTGTTAGCTCAGACATATATTTTCTCATCGGTGTAGTATTCGACTGTAGACTGTTTGCTCAGACATATATGTTCTCATCGGTGTAGTATTCTCACTTGACACCTGCCTTATGTGAAAAATCTGTGATGATGAAAAGCTTCTAAAAATTTGACCCTAGAAAAATTCTTGAAGTTTTTAACTACTGTTTTAATATGTGTGTGTGTTTTTAACAAATACCGTAAGTTGAATGCAATTGATATATGGTTGAAAGTGAAAAGTGATAGCTTGTAAGAAAATGCTTCGAGCAATTGAAGTTCTATAAAATTTTATTGAATCTTACTACATTTATTTTTGAATCCAATACTACTGATATTTTAGTTTTTATGAACATATAATTTACTCAGGTGCAAAAAAATCTGCACATGTAAGTTGAATTATCAAACGAAATTTTTATTTACAATTTAAAAGATCATATTAATACTAGGGAAATTGTCAAGAAGGTAGCCCAAATCGTGTTAACATATTACAGTTAGACATCACTTTCCCCATATTTAACAATTACCTATTTTAAAAGATGGTTGCAGGATGAAACTTTTCTGTTATATTTGGATATAATTGATATATCTATTTTCATTACTGAATGAATTGTTAAATAAAATTTCTTATTCATTCACAGGTAACAGCCACAGTGGAGAAAAATGAAAGTATCCCATACACATATAGAATAGAAGTGTTAGTCTTCTGAAATGTGTGAATTCACGTGAATAAATGTCATTTAAGTAAGAACTTTAATAGAATATATATGCATCTCATATAGATATCAAGTGTAAGCTCCAGGAAGGGGCCCCTTGATTTCTGAGAACTTTGACTGAAAAAAAATGAAACAATGGAGAAACCTTATTCTTGTAGAATTTGTGGGAAATCATTTACTACAAAATATGAAGTGAAAATTCACATACGAACCCACACTGGTGAGAAACCTTATTCTTGTGAAATTTGTGGGAAATCATTTACAACAAAATCCAAAGAAAAAGTACACATACGAACCCACACCGGGGAGAAACCTTATTCTTGTGAAATCTGTGGGAAATCATTTACGACAAAATCCAAAGAAAAAGTGCACATACGAACCCACACTGGCGAGAAACCTTATTCGTGTGAAATTTGTGGGAAATCATTTACAATAAGTAATAGTTTAAAGATGCACATGCGAACCCACACTGGCGAAAAACCTTATTCTTGTGAAATTTGTCGGAAATCATTTACAATAAATAATAGTTTAAAGATGCACATGCAGACCCACACTAGCAAAGAACCTCATTTTTGTCAAATTTGTGATAAATCATTTACTACAAAATCCAAAGAAAAAATGCACATACGAACCCACATCGGGGAGAAACCTTATTCTTGTGAAATTTGTGAGAAATCATTTACAATGAGTAATAGTTTAAAAATTCACATGCGAACCCACACTGGGGAGAAACTTTATTCTTGTGGAATTTGTGGGAAATCATTTACTCTAAATTTTAGTGTGAAAGTACACATGCGAACGCACACTGGCGAGAAACCTTATTCTTGTGAAATTTGTGGGAAATCATTTATTACAAAATATATAGTGAAAATTCACATGCGAACCCACACTGGGGAGAAACCTTATTCCTGTGAAATTTGTGCGAAATCGTTTACTACAAAATATGAAGTGAAAATTCACTTGCGAACCCACACTGGCGAGAAACCTTATTCTTGTGAAATTTGTGATTAATTATTTACTACAAAATATAAAGTGAAAATTCACATGCAAACCCACACTGGGGAGGGGAGTTTGAATTACCTACTAGACACTATCCTCGAGTGTCTTCGGTCTCTCTGTACAAGGGTTTGTCAGGACAACCTGACATGAGGATACTTACCCCTGCAAGTAAACCCTGACCAAATATTCAAAATTACATAGTATCCGCAGCACAAATAAGATCCCCTCATACGAGGAATAGTGCATCTTCTCCTAGTGATGTTACCTCAAGTAACACCACATAGCTGGATTCTCAACCAGACTAGAGTAATTCTTGTCCTGGAATCCGGTAAGACCAAAAGACTACAAAAAGATATACTACTACATACTTGACTGGTCAGTTGAGGATAGAAGAAATTATTCTTAACTTTTTTACAAACTCAATGCTTGAGAAATAAAGGAGACTTTTAATAGAATACTCGGGTATCTATGTATCTCATATAGAGATCAAATGTTAGCCCCAGGAAGGGGCCCCTTGATTTCTGAGATCTCCGACTGAAGTAAAATTAAACATATGGGGAGAAACCTTATTCTTGTGTAATTTGTGGTAAATCATTTCAAACTAAACGTGCAATAAATATACACATGCGTTCACCCACTAAGGAAGAACATTATTATTTGTGACATTTGTGGGAAACATTGACTAAAAAATACATATGCAAACCCACACTCGGGAGAAACTTGATTGTTGTGAAATCTACTGCAAATCATAAACAATAAGTAATAACATAAAAATACACATGATAACCAACACTGTAGATTGATGTTAGAAAATAGCTGGTTTACAAAAAACTGACCAGTGCAGGTTCTGCCACCTGGCCATTGAAAGTCCAAGCCACTTAATGTCTGGATGCAAGATCCTTTTGGCTGATGGCCATTACACTGTCAGCCACAACAAAGTATGTAAATACCTACATTGGAAGATCTGCGGAGAGATGCAGCTTGAAAGATCACTGAACATCTGTGATCATGAACCCTCACCCATAACATCGAATGGAAAAGTGACAGTGTTCTATGATCAAGACACACAGGCGGGCGGATACATAAAAGAAAAGGCTATCAAACCAGACATTGTCATCTAGAACAAACCAGAAAAAAACTGCTCTCATCATTGATGTAACCGTCCCAAATGACTATGGCCTCAATAGAGCCGAACGGGAAAAAATAACAAAATGCCAAGATCTCAAAAATGATTTAAAAATAACATGGTCCATCATACCGGTTGTAATGGGGGCAACTGGTCTAGTGAAAAAAAATCTAAGAAAATACTTAGGAACAATCCCCGGAAGACCAAACTGTAGGTAAGTATAGATATAGCCTTAAAAGGAACAACATCTATCCTTAAGAGAGCTCTCAGATATAAATTTTACTCATAGGGAAATCAAGTGTTAGCCTCAAGAGTAGGCCCCTCGGTCTCTTTAAATAAACTGAATTAAAATAATTTAAAAAATGAGGAATTTTGATTACCTACTAGAGTGCCTCTAATCTATCTATTCAAGTGTTTGTCAGAACAACCTGACATGAGAATACTTCACCTTTTGAGAATACTTCAACTTTAATGGAACGTTTTCATTTTTAGAAATGCATGCAGTAAAAAAGTACAAGTAAACTTTGAGCAAATATTCTACAAAATAACAAAATCTTTGAAGCACAAATAACATCTCCTCAGCTAACAGCTAGTGATGCTGGCTTCGCGTGGCATGTGTAGTATGTGACGTTTGTTCTTTTACTCTCTTTCCTTTTGTTGATCCTTTCTTTTTATTAAACATTTTTTTAAGTACTATTGTTGTTAATACATGTCACATAGACAAGACGTGTTTTGCCTAGCGTCTATGATTTGAGTTTTGTGATTTAAAAAATGCAGTGATGAAAATAAATACTATTTTTATGCAAAATGGTTTGTCCACTTTCTTATCAAGTGTTTAATTTTCAGTTGTTATTGAACCTTTTCCGTGAGTCAAGCTAATTCTCTGCACAGAATAACTAACACCTAATGCGACTTTTTATTACTGGTTCAGGCAGACAGCAGATAATATGGGAACAATACAATGGTCAACCTCTGCTCAACAGGTAAAGTGATTATCGTCCTCCAGGATGTTGTGATGCCTTTCCATGAAATTTAGATTTTGTTTACATTAATTCACCCCAACAAAGAGATCTAAGGACCTACTGTGAATTGGGGGTCAGATTTATGGAAGCATCCTAAGTGGGGAGTTGTGCAGCAAGATATTTTTTTAGTGTATCCTTTATGTTTAATCGGGCCCGCGGTTCAAATGTTAGACTTGCTGTTAGTTAAACCGACTTCTGTGTATTTATATATATATTTTTTCATTAAAACGCGAGAATGGAGACAAGCAAGTAATCATGAGAAAGAAAAAAAGCAGGACACATCAGAATCACAATTTCTAAACATGAAATAAGACACTTGTAAAAAGTAACAAGATAATGTTGACTTGCTTGTCAACATTAGAATCACAATTTATAAACATGAAATAAGACACTTGTAAAAGTAACGAAATAATGTTGACTTGCTTGTCAACATTAGAATCACAATTTATAAACATGAAATAAGACACTTGTAAACGTAACGAAATAATGTTGACTTGCTTGTCAACATTAGAATCACAATTTATAAACATGAAATAAGACACTTGTAAAAGTAACGAGATAATGTTGACTTGCTTGTCAACATTAGAATCACAATTTATAAACATGAAATAAGACACTTGTAAAAAGTAACGAAATAATGTTGACTTGCTTGTCAACATTAGAATCACAATTTATAAACATGAAATAAGACACTTGTAAAAGTAACGAAATAATGTTGACTTGCTTGTCAACATTAGAATCACAATTTATAAACATGAAATAAGACACTTGTAAACGTAACGAAATAATGTTGACTTGCTTGTCAACATTAGAATCACAATTTATAAACATGAAATAAGACACTTGTAAAAGTAACGAGATAATGTTGACTTGCTTGTCAACATTAGAATCACAATTTATAAACATGAAATAAGACACTTGTAAAAAGTAACGAAATAATGTTGACTTGCTTGTCAACATTAGAATCACAATTTATAAACATGAAATAAGACACTTGTAAAAGTAACGAAATAATGTTGACTTGCTTGTCAACATTAGAATCACAATTTATAAACATGAAATAAGACACTTGTAAAAGTAACGAAATAATGTTGACTTGCTTGTCAACATTAGAATCACAATTTATAAACATGAAATAAGACCCTTGTAAAAAGTAACGAAATAATGTTGACTTGCTTGTCAACATTAGAATCACAATTTATAAACATGAAATAAGACACTTGTAAAAGTAAGGAAATAATGTTGACTTGCTTGTCAACATTAGTATCACAATTTATTAACATGAAATAAGACACTTGTAAAAGTAACGAAATAATGTTGACTTGCTTGTCAACATTAGAATCACAATTTATAAACATGAAATAAGACACTTGTAAAAAGTAACGAAATAATGTTGACTTGATTGTCAACATTAGAATCACAATTTATAAACATGAAATAAGACACTTGTAAAAGTAACGAAATAATGTTGACTTGCTTGTCAACATTAGAATCACAATTTATAAACATGAAATAAGACACTTGTAAAAGTAACGAAATAATGTTGACTTGCTTGTCAACATTAGAATCACAATTTATAAACATGAAATAAGACACTTGTAAAAAGTAACGAAATAATGTTGACTTGATTGTCAACATTAGAATCACAATTTATAAACATGAAATAAGACACTTGTAAAAGTAAGGAAATAATGTTGACTTGCTTGTCAACATTAGAATCACAATTTATAAACATGAAATAAGACACTTGTAAAAGTAAGGAAATAATGTTGACTTGCTTGTCAACATTAGAATCACAATTTATAAACATGAAATAAGACACTTGTAAAAGTAACGAAATAATGTTGACTTGCTTGTCAACATTAGAATCACAATTTATAAACATGAAATAAGACACTTGTAAAAAGTAACGAAATAATGTTGACTTGCTTGTCAACATTAGAATCACAATTTATAAACATGAAATAAGACACTTGTAAAAAGTAACGAAATAATGTTGACTTGCTTGTCAACATTAGAATCACAATTTATAAACATGAAATAAGACACTTGTAAAAGTAACGAAATAATGTTGACTTGCTTGTCAACATTAGAATCACAATTTATAAACATGAAATAAGACACTTGTAAAAGTAACGAAATAATGTTGACTTGCTTCTCAACATTAGAATCACAATTTATAAACATGAAATAAGACACTTGTAAAAAGTAACGAAATAATGTTGACTTGCTTGTCAACATTAGAATCACAATTTATAAACATGAAATAAGACACTTGTAAAAGTAACGAAATAATGTTGACTTGCTTGTCAACATTAGAATCACAATTTATAAACATGAAATAAGACACGTGTAAAAGTAAGGAAATAATGTTGACTTGCTTGTCAACATTAGAATCACAATTTATAAACATGAAATAAGACACTTGTAAAAAGTAACGAAATAATGTTGACTTGCTTGTCAACATTAGAATCACAATTTATAAACATGAAATAAGACACTTGTAAAAGTAACGAAATAATGTTGACTTGCTTGTCAACATTAGAATCACAATTTATAAACATGAAATAAGACACTTGTAAAAAGTAACGAAATAATGTTGACTTGCTTGTCAACATTAGAATCACAATTTATAAACATGAAATAAGACACTTGTAAAAAGTAACGAAATAATGTTGACTTGCTTGTCAACATTAGAATCACAATTTATAAACATGAAATAAGACACTTGTAAAAGTAACGAAATAATGTTGACTTGCTTCTCAACATTAGAATCACAATTTATAAACATGAAATAAGACACTTGTAAAAGTAACGAAATAATGTTGACTTGCTTGTTAACATTAGAATCACAATTTATAATCATGAAATAAAACACTTGTAAAAGTAAGGAAATAATGTCGACTTGCTTGTCAACATTAGAATCACAATTTATAAACATGAAATAAGACACTTGTAAAAGTAAGGAAATAATGTTGACTTGCTTGTCAACATTAGAATCACAATTTATAAACATGAAATAAGACACTTGTAAAAGTAAGGAAATAATGTTGACTTTCTTGTCAACATTAGAATCACAATTTATAAACATGAAATCAGACACTTGTAAAAGTAAAGAAATAATGTTGACTTGCTTGTCAACATTAGAATCACAATTTATAAACATGAAATAAGACACTTGTAAAAGTAAGGAAATAATGTTGACTTGCTTGTCAACATTAGAATCACAATTTATAAACATGAAATAAGACACTTGTAACAGTAAGGAAATAATGTTGACTTGCTTGTAGACATTAGAATCACAATTTATAAACATGAAATAAGACACTTGTAAAAAGTAACGAAATAATGTTGACTTGCTTGTCAACATTAGAATCACAATTTATAAACATGAAATAAGACACTTGTAAAAAGTAACGAAATAATGTTGACTTGCTTGTCAACATTAGAATCACAATTTATAAACATGAAATAAGACACTTGTAAAAGTAACGAAATAATGTTGACTTGCTTGTCAACATTAGAATCACAATTTATAAACATGAAATAAGACACTTGTAAAAGTAACGAAATAATGTTGACTTGCTTGTCAATATTAGAATCACAATTTATAAACATGAAATAAGACACTTGTAAAAAGTAACGAAATAATGTTGACTTGCTTGTCAACATTAGAATCACAATTTATAAACATGAAATAAGACACTTGTAAAAGTAACGAAATAATGTTGACTTGCTTGTCAATATTAGAATCACAATTTATAAACATGAAATAAGACACTTGTAAAAGTAAGGAAATAATGTTGACTTGCTTGTCAACATTAGAATCACAATTTATAAACATGAAATAAGACACTTGTAAAAAGTAACGAAATAATGTTGACTTGCTTGTCAACATTAGAATCACAATTTATAAACATGAAATAAGACACTTGTAAAAGTAACGAAATAATGTTGACTTGCTTGTCAACATTAGAATCACAATTTATAAACATGAAATAAGACACTTGTAAAAAGTAACGAAATAATGTTGACTTGCTTGTCAACATTAGAATCACAATTTATAAACATGAAATAAGACACTTGTAAAAAGTAACGAAATAATGTTGACTTGCTTGTCAACATTAGAATCACAATTTATAAACATGAAATAAGACACTTGTAAAAGTAACGAAATAATGTTGACTTGCTTGTCAACATTAGAATCACAATTTATAAACATGAAATAAGACACTTGTAAAAGTAACGAAATAATGTTGACTTGCTTGTCAACATTAGAATCACAATTTATAAACATGAAATATAACACTTGTAAAAGTAATGAAAATAATGTTGACTTGCTTGTCAACATTAGAATCACAATTTATAAACATGAAATAAGACACTTGTAAAAGTAAGGAAATAATGTTGACTTGCTTGTCAACATTAGAATCACAATTTATAAACATGAAATAAGACACTTGTAAAAGTAAGGAAATAATGTTGACTTTCTTGTCAACATTAGAATCACAATTTATAAACATGAAATAAGACACTTGTAAAAGTAAAGAAATAATGTTGACTTGCTTGTCAACATTAGAATCACAATTTATAAACATGAAATAAGACACTTGTAAAAGTAAGGAAATAATGTTGACTTGCTTGTCAACATTAGAATCACAATTTATAAACATGAAATAAGACACTTGTAAAAAGTAACGAAATAATGTTGACTTGCTTGTCAACATTAGAATCACAATTTATAAACATGAAATAAGACACTTGTAAAAGTAAGGAAATAATGTTGACTTGCTTGTCAACATTAGAATCACAATTTATAAACATGAAATAAGACACTTGTAAAAGTAACGAAATAATGTTGACTTGCTTGTCAACATTAGAATCACAATTTATAAACATGAAATAAGACACTTGTAAAAGTAAGGAAATAATGTTGACTTTCTTGTCAACATTAGAATCACAATTTATAAACATGAAATAAGACACTTGTAAAAGTAAAGAAATAATGTTGACTTGCTTGTCAACATTAGAATCACAATTTATAAACATGAAATAAGACACTTGTAAAAGTAAGGAAATAATGTTGACTTGCTTGTCAACATTAGAATCACAATTTATAAACATGAAATAAGACACTTGTAAAAAGTAACGAAATAATGTTGACTTGCTTGTCAACATTAGAATCACAATTTATAAACATGAAATAAGACACTTGTAAAAGTAAGGAAATAATGTTGACTTGCTTGTCAACATTAGAATCACAATTTATAAACATGAAATAAGACACTTGTAAAAGTAACGAAATAATGTTGACTTGAGTGTCAACATTAGAATCACAATTTATAAACATGAAATAAAACACTTGTAAAAGTAACGAAATAATGTTGACTTGCTTGTCAACATTAGAATCACAATTTATAAACATGAAATAAGACACTTGTAAAAGTAAGGAAATAATGTTGACTTGCTTGTCAACATTAGAATCACAATTGATAAACATGAAATAAGACACTTGTAAAAGTAAGGAAATAATGTTGACTTTCTTGTCAACATTAGAATCACAATTTATAAACATGAAATAAGACACTTGTAAAAGTAAGGAAATAATGTTGACTTGCTTGTCAACATTAGAATCACAATTTATAAACATGAAATAAGACACTTGTAAAAGTAAGGAAATAATGTTGACTTGCTTGTCAACATTAGAATCACAATTTATAAACATGAAATAAGACACTTGTAAAAGTAACGAAATAATGTTGACTTGCTTGTCAACATTAGAATCACAATTTATAAACATGAAATAAGACACTTGTAAAAGTAACGAAATAATGTTGACTTGCTTGTAATCATAGGAAAGAAAAAAAGCGGGACACATTAGAATCACAATTTATAAACATGAAATAAGACACTTGTAAAAATAACGAAATAATGTTGACTTGCTTGTCAACATTAGAATCACAATTAATAAACATGAAATAAGACACTTGTAAAAAGTAACGAAATAATGTTGACTTGCTTGTCAACATTAGAATCACAATTTATAAACATGAAATAAGACACTTGTAAAAGTAACGAAATAATGTTGACTTGCTTGTCAACATTAGAATCACAATTTATAAACATGAAATAAGACACTTGTAAAAGTAACGAAATAATGTTGACTTGCTTGTCAACATTAGAATCACAATTTATAAACATGAAATAAGACACTTGTAAAAGTAACGAAATAATGTTGACTTGCTTGTCAACATTAGAATCACAATTTATAAACATGAAATAAGACACTTGTAAAAAGTAACAAAGGCGATATTAGCAAACATAACAAGTGTTTATTAATTCAAAATGACCAACTAAAAGTTCTGCTCCCCTCAAGGGGAGATTTTGATAGAAGGGCTGGTTTTGTTAAGACTGAGAATGGTTGATCAGTCAGGAGTCAAAAAAAGGTTTGGCAAATGTGAAAGTTCAACTTAGGACGAATTAAAAATATGTAATGTGTTGTGTTTTCATAGGGCACATACCTTTTATAGAGTTTTGTTGACACGCTGAGTGGAAGATATTATCACATAATAATCTTTCTCGGATATTTTTTTTTAGTGTGGAGTTGTCGGCTACATGAAGGATATTATCACAAGTTTTTAAATCCTGAAGTCTGTCCTTCGTTAATTGCTGAAATAAATATACATAATCTGAAATAAAAATGTTTTTCACGTAAAATGAAAACCAATAAAATTGAAATTTCTGTTTAAATTGTAAGTTATGTTATTTAACGTTTTCTTTCACTTCTTAATAAATCCTTATCAACATTTATCCTTCCAATAAATAAAGAATTTAAAAAAAAACAGTTACGCTGGCCTTTATTCTTTTATTTTCGTTCAATTTTAACGACTGAAATAGGAGTCTGAAAATACTCTTTTAATTTGATGTTAATTACTATTTCAGTCACGTAAATTATTTTGAGTGAAATAGGTTTCGGCATTACTCATAAACAACTCATATTTTATAAACTTAAACCATGTTTTAGTAAAAGAACAACTTAGGGTTCTTTTTTATGCCAAGTTTCATCGTACACGTGAAACGCCAAAATAAATGTTACGTCGGAAAATTATATTCGCCATCTAAACAAGTCGAGAAAGAGGCTATCTAAGGAAAAAACGATAACTCAAGTTCATAAACATGTTTTTTTAACTAGAAAATGATGAAATGAAGTTATCGTGTTTCCTTAATAAGCATATTTTTCTTTTTATAAAGATGGCGACTATATTTTTTGCCCAATTTTCATTTCGGCCGAATAAAACTTGTCAGTGTTTTTAATATTATCTAAAGAAATAAAAGTCTAAAGTATTTTACACATTTCCTAACTATATTAACATTTTTAAAACGGCTTATGCTTATTTAATTCTGTGTAGTATATTTTCATTCGTTACGATACATTCCCTCGAGACATTACATCCTCTTTTGAAGGGGAGCCAGTATAGTATGCATTCTTTACTCACGGTACAATCCTCCCAGAATAACCTTCTTTATTATTTGTGAGGGTAGTGTACTATCTATTCTGTTTTCATGATATCATGCGCCCAGGCATTACCTATTACTTTGTGTGTGAGGTGCGAGTGTTCGTCATAATATCATCTTCTCAGGCTAGAAAAATTATGCGACCGGAGGTAGCATATATTTGTAGTATTAAATAAAGCCGAAAGAGTTGCAACTTTTGTTGAGGTGCGTGTTCTTAACGACAGTGGTCTAAACAGAATGGAAAGGAAGAAGTTGACAAAACACCAAAGCCTCATGTGTTAAAATCCTTGAAAGCATTCGGTTGGAATAGCAGATGATTTTATGGAATTTGGAGGAATGTCCCATCCCTATGAAAAAAGAAATAATAAAAATAATAAAAGAAAAAAACTTATTCTTGCTTATTATGGGACTCATCATAACTTTTACCAAAAAGGTTATCTTTTTAGTCGAGTTTGTGTACAGCCTTGCGTCCACATCGCTTGACTAATCATCATAATATGTCGTCAACATTTCAGGCATGGTCTAAGTTAGAACTGAGTTAATGTCTAGGTCAAAGGTGACTTATGTCTAGGTCAAAGGTGACTTATGTCTAGGTCAACGGTGACTTATGTCTAGGTCAAAGGTGACTTATGTTCTTCTTTCCAATGTGATCTACTTTAAAGATTCACATGTGATCGAACATCGGAGAAAAGTCTTATTCTTATGAAGTTTGTTGCTTTTACGATGATTTAAGGAAACATGTGTGCACCTATATTTTTAATATTTGTTTTGCGTTCACACGGGTCGAAATATCCGATTTCAAATTTGGCCACTATGACACAGTAGGAACTTTCTATTTAACCAAATCATGCCGCATTTCCGGGCCATTCTAGTGTTTTAGGGAAGATAACTCCCCAACTCATTTGCAATGGGAGAGCTGTAGCAGTGATAAACATTAACATTTCTTTTTTCTTGTGGAGAGCAGCCCCTGTGAGGTGGCTTGGTCACATGATAACTTATCAGCCTTTATAGCACATTACTCTATGGTATATTACCTATTTAAAAAAAACTATTTACGCAGAAAACGTTTCTGGAATTAATATTTTATATAATTGATATATTTTCAATTAATGTCAGTTTCTTAGTTAGTCATAGGACTGGAGCAATGCAGCGCTACACAAACATTGAGAGCGAACTTTTAGCAGTTGTGTTTGGCTGTGAACGTTTTCGGACATACATATACGGGTGTTCATTCAAAGTAGAGAGCGATCATAAACCTCTAGAGATGAGCAGATATAAGAAACTTGTGCAATTCTCAAGCGAGAAATTAGCGCATATTTGCCAAGCAACAAATGCGGGCCAAACATTATGCAACTTGAAAGAAAAAAATTCTGGAAGGTTGGCCTGAAACTCTCAGAGAATTATACAAAGACCATATTGGTCTTATCGAGATGAACTCTCTGTTGAAAACAGCATTCTACTCAAAGGTGACGGGTAGTGATCCCCGAAACAATGAAAGCGGAAATACTTGAAAAATTCACTGTGGTCATCAAGCAAGTGAAAAATGACAGCTGAGAGCTAAAAGCTGCATTATTTGGAGTGGCATAAACACCGACATCGATGAGATAGTCCAGCACTGTGCCTTATGCCAAGAGCACTAGAAATCCCAGAGTGCTGAAAATCTCATGCCACATGAAATCCTAGTGCAACCATGGCAAATTGTAGCCACTGACACTTTCAACCTCAATGAACACAATTACTTACTCACTGTGGACTATTATTCGAAATGCCCCTTCATCCGGACACTAAGTGATTTCTCTAGTCAGGAAGTTATTTACCTGACCAAACAGATCTTTGGGGAACTAGGAGTCCCATAAAGACTCATCAGTGAAAACAGGTCACACTGCAGCTCGAATTACTTCAAGGAGTTTGCCAAGTAATGGGGTTTCAAACACATCACCTCATCTTCCAGTTACACACAGTTGAATGGCATGGCTGAACGATGCATTCAGACAATCAAGTTAGCCATGAGAAAAGCAATGTGGAGCAGCCGAGATATAGACATGAGTTAGTTGTGTGTTCGATCAACACCCATAGAGCTTGTCATTCCATCCCCTGGAGAACTATTATGCTGTCTGAAGCTGATCAGAAATCTCCCTGCAAAATGTACAAATAAGCATGCCAGAAGAGATGAGATTAGGGATCGCCATTACCAGAGACAGTGCGTGCAGAAGGCGCAGCATGATAAACATGCGAAAGCGCAGCATGATAAACATGCGAAGGATCTCCCTAACAGTACAGCAGGTTCGAGTACAGAACCAAGACTCACGAAAATGATCACCAGCAGTCATCAGACAAGCCTGCACTGAATAGTGGTCCTACATTGTAAAAACACTAGCCGGAAAAGTTCTATGCAGAAACCGTATACACCTGATGGAAGACTTTGGAGGAAGAGGAGGTAAATACGTCATACTGTGACACCTGGCCACGTCGCATAGGTGCTGAACAAAACAATCTTCGTTTGAAGAGATACTGCCTCCAGAAGACTTTCAGCAGCAAACTGTCTTGGTCACTCTTCTAAACTTTCGCCAACCTACACTCAATGGTCACTTAAATAAATACATATATTGTTTTTATAGAAGAGTTTTTTCCCCCTTTTATTGAGCGACTGTTCTATTACAAAATATTATAGAGGTTGGTCTTAAAATCCATGTGAAATTTTTCAAATGAACATTGTAATAAACTAATGTCATTTATGCCTTGAAGATTGTAATTTACTTTCAAAGGAAAAAGTTGAAAAAGTTGAGAAATAAAAAGTGATGCTTTGAAGATTGTGATTTAAGTAATTTAAGTATTAACCGGATAAATGCTGCTAAACTAAACTACTTAAAAAAGCCAAATCCACAACATTTGGCCTTTTTTTAGCTATCATTTGCAAAGATGGCGTCTTGACAAGTGAGCGTGGAAAAAAATAACAACATTTGATTTTCTGTGATTAAAAAAAAAATTACTTGATCAATTTACGTAATTTTTTGTGTACGATATCTTTGTTCCGTCCCGGTCACATACATAATACAGATATGTATTTATTATCGGTTTTTCGTATTGAGGCTTTTCTGAAGTTGCACCAATCAGTTAACTGCTCTACAAAGCTAAAATGGAAGGTAAATGCATCACTGACCTATAATTCCCATTTATTAATGTTGTCTATTCGAAACAAAATTAATATTTTGTTTTACTTTGTACTGAATTATCTCCCTTGTTGACTTTAGATTGAATTATCTCCCTTGTTGACTCTTCCATTTCTTTGGTAACAAATGAATTTACAACGCGAAGAACAAATTTAGATTTAAAAATCTTTACTGTAATAAAAATCCGTTTATTTCATCAATTTCATTTTGCAAAGAAAACAAATCAGACGAAAGAAATACATAAAGGTAAGTTCAATCACTACCGAAATTGTTTTCATTTCGTTTATTTTAACTTCGAATTTAAAAAAAAACTTTCAGGTGTGGGCACAGAATAGTTAACAAATGTAAAGAATAGTTTTTTAAATTAAACTATTTATTATAATGTTGTATAATATTCTAACTTTACGACTAAATTTTAAGTTTGTAATAAAAACTGGACGCCGAATATAACTTAAGGATAAGCTTTATTTAACCATTTGTTGCTTAGCTAGACAAATAGTGTTTAACATTCACTCTTTAATATACACGAATGTAGAACATTCCATTATTACTCCAAGGGGGAGACAGGCATCAATTATCTTTGTTACTACATTCTCCCCCATCTATCTTCTTATTCGTAGGGAACAAAATCATCCCATCGACCTGGCCTCCTGCGGGTTCTTTGAGGGCGTCTTGGTTGTTCGTGCCCGACATCCATTTCTAATCTAGGCTCCTCGGGACCTGACGACGTTTCGGGACTGTCTTGTGTGGCTGGTTTAGGGCTAAAATATCTTGCTCCAAATCGCTCTCGTTTTCTACGGCGCTTCGGTCGCTTGGTGTCTGAAGATTGAGTATCTGTCTCAGATATTGGGTGAAACCGCTTTCGTGGTACCCATCTGTCGTCCGAACTAGAGTCAGAGACGACTCTGTTAGTATATTCAGATTCGTTTTGTTGGGACTCTGAACTTGACGTATCTGGCACACGATCACCTAAGAGGGTCGGACTTGTTCCACGAACCGGAGCTCTATATCCATCTGAAGCAGTTCTACGTTCATATACATTTCCTGCTGGGGCTAGATCCCTTAAGGAGACAGTGGATTGCCTTCCTTCTGAATTTCTGACCAGTGCATACTGAGGGTTCGCTTCGATTAATTGTACCTCGCTTACCAATGGGTCATGTTTACTATGACGAACATGACGTTTTAATAAAACTGTGCCAGGTTGTGCAAGCCACGAGGGAAGTGATGTGCCTGCTGAGCTTCGTCGTGGGAACGAGAAGAATCTCTCATGTGGGGTAGCGTTTGTCGCTGTACATAATAGAGTCCTAATAGCGTATAAGGCCATGGGGATGAGACTTTCCCAATCGGAGATCGGACTATTGCGATTTGCTGCCGCCAACTGTACTGTCTTCCATATTATGCCATTGTATCTTTCGCACTGTCCGTTTCCTTGAGGATTGTGAGGAGTTGTTCTACTTACAGCTACCCTTCGTTCATGCAGAAACTGCTTGAGTTCGTCCGACATAAAAGCAGACCCACGATCTGAATGTATATATGCAGGCACTCCAAAAACGGCAAAAATGGAGCAGAGGCCTTGAATTACTGTTGCAGCCGTTACGTCTGGGCAGGGGATGACGAACGGAAATCTTGAGTACTCGTCTATTATTGTGAGCATGTATTTATTTTTAGTTTTAGAGGGTAAAGGGCCCTTAAAATCCAGGTTAAGTCTTTCAAAAGGCTGTGTGGCCTTAATGAGTGTTGCTGGAGGAGGTTTGTAGAACCTGGGCTTATTTTCTGCGCATATCCGACAAGAGTTCGTAATTCTTTTTACGTCTTCAACAGAATATGGCAAGTTTCTGCTCCTGACTACGTGAATCATTCTTGTGATACCTGGGTGACACAATTCCCTGTGTATATACTGAAGATCATCTGAGCCAGTTACCAGGCCACACACCCTTGAAAGCGCGTCGACCGCGGCATTCTCCTTACCAGGGCGGTAAGTGACGTCAAAGGAGTAGCAAGAAAGCTCCATTCTCCATCTCGCTATTTTCTCGTTTTTTATTTTACTCGTTGTTTTTGGGTTAAACATAAACGAGACCGACTTTTGGTCAGTGATTAATTCAAAATGTCGGCCGATTAAGTAATGCCTCCATTTTCGTAATGCCTCAACTATGGCGTACGCTTCTTTTTCTATTGCAGAGTGTCGTCGCTCGGATTTCGAAAGTGTTCTTGAAAAAAAAGCTACAGGACGACCGGATTGTCTCAGTGAGGCAGCTATCGCACAGTCGGAGGCATCCGTCTCAACTAATAGAGGGATAAAAGGATCCACAGCAGAAATGGCAGACTGAGCAATGTTCCTTTTCATGTTTTGAAATGCTCTGATGGCGGAACAGGACAACGGAAAAGTAGATACTTGTGTCAATGGGTGTATTTTTTCTGAAAAAGACGCAACCCATTGGGAGTAGTGAGCAAACATACCGAGGGCTCGTCGTAAAGAGGGCATGTTTCCAGGGATTGGTAATTCCATTAGCGGTTTCAGTCGCTCGGGATCCGGCGTCATGGTGCCATTTTTGACAATGTATCCCAATAATTTGATGCTTTTCAAGTTGTAGGAACATTTTTCACTGTTTAAAGTCAGATTATATTTCTTGACGGCAGCCATGAATCGTTTAAGGTTGTGGTCATGTTCAGCTTGGTTATGTCCGCATACTGTGACATTGTCTATATATGCAACAGTACCCTTCAATTTTTCATTGGAGATTATTTCATCTATTACCCTCTGGAAGCTAGCCACACCATTTGTTATCCCAAAAGGAATTCGGCAGAACTGATATAGGCGACCGCAGGCCTCGAATGCCGTGTAGGGCTTATCCTCTGGCTTGATAGGTACCTGATGGTAGGCACTTCTGAGATCTAAAGTACTGAAAGTGTGATATTTTGCAATATTAGAAATCATTTCGTCAATACGAGGCAGTGGATAGGCATCGAGTAATGTGTATCTGTTGATGGTCTGGGAATAGTCAATGACCATCCTTTTCTTGTGATTTTCAGTGGCTGTTACGAGGACCTGTGCTCGCCATGGAGATTCACTTGGCTCTATAATTCCTTCCTTAAGTAGTTTTGTTACTTCTGCTGCTATGAACTGTTTGTCCGTTTCTGAATAGCGTCTTGATTTTATTGCTATTGGTTTGCAGTCAGGAGTTAAGTTTGTAAAAAGTGACGGGTGCCGCACTTTGACAGCTGCTAGTCCACATACGCTTAGGACTGGCTTGGGGCCACCAAAAGGAATTTCAACGCATGAATGTTGTTTTAGAAAATTGTGACCCAAAATCACTTCGCAGCAGAGGTTTTTCATTACTGATAATTTGATCCCTTGATAGGAGTTTCCTTTTAGTTTCAGGTTAACCATGCAATATCCAATTACATGGGACGATAAAGATGAATTTGCCATTGATATTTGGTTGGAACAAGGAAATATTTCCCATTTATTTGCTTTTACAATACTGGCATTAATAAAACTTTCGGAACTGCCTGTATCAATAAGCGCATGAATAGTCAATCCATTGATTTTTACCCTCACGATTGTTTTTGAGAGGCAGCCGGGGAATGCAGCTGATATTGTAATTGGTGCTACAGTAGCAAGAGTAGCCGAACGTTTTTTTTTAGAAGCTGACCGGCAAACTTTCGAAAAATGTCCCTGCTTATCACACTTGTGGCATCTAACATCTCGAGCCGGGCAGGACGAACGAGCATGTATACGAAGGCCACAAAAGTAGCATGTGGATCCAGCTGAGGCGGCAGTGATAAGTTGTTCGTGATTGTTAGAAAGGGGGGTGGCAGCATCTTGGACAATGGAAGAATTTTGAACAT
This sequence comes from Sepiola atlantica, assembly GCA_963556195.1. Classification (NCBI taxonomy): domain Eukaryota; kingdom Metazoa; phylum Mollusca; class Cephalopoda; order Sepiida; family Sepiolidae; genus Sepiola; species Sepiola atlantica. The sequence continues at coordinate 152,103,162 of OY744525.1, forward strand.
GCAGAGGAGGGGCTACGATAGCAGCTCCCAAAATATCGGGTTGTAAATAGAAGACAGACTGCTTCTGTGCCATGTCCAACGTTAGAGCTTGTTCATAAGCTGTTGGTAAGTCTAGGTTTTTATTCTCTAGTAGTCTTTGTCTTATTTGGTTGGACTGTATTCCATTAATAAATGCGTCCCTGATAAAAACATCTCTCGCTTGGTTCGCAGTTAAGGCTGTAAATTCACACTCGCGACTTAACGTCTTTAGAATCTGAAGGTATTGTTCAAGGCTTTCTTCTGGTTGTTGACGCCGGGTAGCAAGTAAATGTCTAGCAAAAATAGTATTTTTTTTCTTGACAAACATGGCTTCTAAAATGTCCACCGCAGTTTCATAATTTTCACATTCAGATAAATTTCTATAAATAGCAGTAGAGACATGATGTAAAAGAAGGGTATATTTCTCAGTACCTGTTAAAGCCGCGTTTGAAGATAACTGTAGAGCTGTAAGGAATCCTTCGAACATTTTTCTCCAATGCCGCCATTTGTCAGTAGATTCCGAGTCGGCCGTATCAAGGTCTAGACGATCGGGTTTCAAGTAACGTTCCATAACGAATGGTTAAATAAATTGTAATAAAAACTGGACGCCGAATATAACTTAAGGATAAGCTTTATTTAACCATTTGTTGCTTAGCTAGACAAATAGTGTTTAACATTCACTCTTTAATATACACGAATGTAGAACATTCCATTATTACTCCAAGGGGGAGACAGGCATCAATTATCTTTGTTACTACAAAGTTCAAGTTTTAAAAAAGCCTTTCGTTGTAAATGTTTGAATTTGATGTAATCAAAAAAGAATTCAACTTTATTCAATTTAATTTGTTTTTATTGTTTCTTAATTCTCGGATTTCCACATATTAAGATCAACTGATTAAACTTAATTATATATTTTTTAAAGTAATTAAATATATTTTCGGTATTATTATATCCCTGTATTCTATGCTAGTTTAGCCAAAAAAAAATGAAAAACCTTTGGTAAACGACAAACGTTATTATTGGCGACATAAATTATTTGAAATTAATACAGTTATGAAATTAGTCAAAAATTATTTATTTTAGTTTACTTACTCATCCGTGACCTACTTGTGTTCAAAAATTGAATATTTACTATTTGAAAGAATTTATAAGCAATTTAATTTACTTACTCATTTGTGACCTATTTGTGTTAAAAAGTTTAATGTTTAAAAGAAGGTACGAGAAATTTAATTTACAATAAGTTGAGAGTAAAACTTCTTTTAAATATTCAAAACATTAAAATCTTCAAACAAAAATAGGTTACACATGAGTAGTTAGATCAAAATAAATTGTTCCGACGAATTTCACAACTGTATTTTTTTTTCAGATAATTATGTCGCCAATAGTAACGTTTGCACTTAAACCAGATATTGCTTTGAGGACATGTTTAAAAAATTTTTTTAAAAGTGGCACTTTTCTTGATTTCTTGGAAATACATTGGGGAGGTTTGGGGGGGATTTTCTGTGTATTATTGTAGATGAAGACCCTCAGTTAAATCACCCCCATCCCAAACACAAATGCGATTGTATTTGGTTAAGACAAAGACTTCAAGAAGCAAAAATATAATTTAGAATGAGAGATCAGTTTCTGTATAATTTTAACCACTTTTCAACCATATATCATTTAAACCAGTTGTAACCGTTTTAGTTAAATCTTAGATGTAACCATTTTCATTATTAATTTAGCCTAATAATCCCCTGTTCTCTCTCTACTGGGATCTTCTGATCACTCGGTTGTCTCAATTAAAATCAAAACAAAGTTCAACAAGATCTCTGATGCCCCTTTCAATCAGAGAGTGTATAGATACTCTATAGCTGACAACGCCAGATCTTTCATAGCAGAAATTCCTGTAAACTCCATTTTTGCAAAGAATGTGCCCTGTATTGCATCTGCTATAACTGATTAGTTAATTGTTGGTAGTGAGAATTTCATATTCTCCAAGAAATTCCAACAACCAAACAGCTACTTTAGTACACCCTGGAATTTGCTGTTTCGATTTCTCACAAAAATCAGTATTTCAATTGCTTCCAACGAAATAGATGCTCTGAAGACAAAGCTGCATTTAGGACTGGACACAGCCACTGCAAAAGAGTCAGAAAAAATGCAAACGAGAAAATGCAAAAGAATCCTATGACCGATGCATTAAATTTAGAGTGGCTGAGCAGAGACTTGGTTCTCAATAGTTCTGGCAAAAAACAGGTTCATGAACAGATGTAAGACCACTATTACAACCATGATCTATGGATCAGAGATAATTTCCTCAGCATCTGATAAAGCCAACATTTTTGCAAAGAACTTTGCATCAAATTGCTTTGCATCTGTGGAACATAACCCCACGAGGCTGCGTCCCAGCTGACTACAACATGGCTGTTTTTCAAGTTCAATCTTAACAAATTATAGTAAATAATCAAATTTTGCCCAGTTTAAAACATCATCTAAAATCCTCATGTTGTTGTCTCACTGTCCTGACAATCCCATTAACCCTTATCCTCGAGTGGCCTTTGGGCCTTGATAATTGATGCCTCGTTAGGACATTAAAAATATATTGTTTAAAGAAAGTAGAATCTCATTTGTGGTGAGAATAAGCATAAGTTGTGAGGGTAGAAGTTTATCATATTTTCTTTTCGGTTCACATTTTCTCAAATTTAAGCACAAACAATTTTGAATCAGAAATAAATGACCTTATATGAAATCAGTTCAACAAATAAAGAAGAAATAAATTCTATAGACTTACATACAATAAATGAGAACAATAAGCAGAATTTCTGAGTGTGTAACATTCAGTTATATAGTATTCTTCTCTTTCCTACTTGTTGCATGAAAGCATGTAGTAGAGGTGCATACAGACTAGTCAAATTTTTTTGTACAAAGTCTTTTTGCAGGTGAGTTGTGTTGATTGTTTGCCTTGTTAACCTTGGTCTCAGACATTCAGAAAGCAAGTAAAGAACTGACCTCTGACCTACTACACAAGTGGGGAAATTAAGCCCTGACACCCAAAATGTGCCTTCATCATGAGGGGTTTATTGTTGCTTCTTGAAAAGTAAGACCATAAATGTTTTCTCCCTCAAAAGCCACATTAAATCTAGGCCCTTCTGAAATTTATGATCAATTATTAAATATTCCTCATCTGTTGTAGGTATCATCAGCTCATTCTATGTTTAGTTTATATTGCATCTATTTTCTATTGTTTTCGATCTCTGATTGACTGTCTTGTTTGTTAGTGTGGAAAAGAGAGGCAGACAATGCAGAAGTGTGTGTCAGATAAGACTGGTGAAATAACGTTAATATTTCCTGCCAGGATTATGATGACACTTTTCCTGTACAGGTCTTGACTGGCATTACTAGTTAAGCTAAACACTAAGTAAGAAAAGAGTTTCTGGTCTCAGACACATTTCTTCTCATCTATTTAGTATTTTTGCTTAGATTTGTTACCTCTTATCATTCGGTGTGTTCGCATCATTCACCAGAAAATGCTCAGACCTATATGTTCTCATCTGTGTAGTATTCATCATTAGAATCTGTTAGCTCAGACATATATGTTCTCATCTGTGTAGAATTCGACCGTAGACTGTTAGCTCAGACATATATGTTCTCATCTGTGTAGTATTCATCCTTAGAGGCTGTTAGCTCAGACATATATGTTCTCATCAGTGTAGTATTCTCACTTGACACCTGCCCTATGTAGAAAATCTGTGATGATGAAAAGCTAAAAATTTGACACTAGAAAAATTCTTGAAGTTTTTTAACTATTGTTTTAATATGTGTGTGTTTTTAACAAATAATGTAGGTTGAATGCAATTGATATATGGTTGAAAGTGAAAAGTGATAGCTTGTAAGGAAATGCTTGGAACAATTGAAGTTTTATAAAATTTTATTGAATCTTACTACATTCATTTTTGAATCCAATACTACTGATATTTTAGTTTTTATGAACATATGATTTACTCAGGTGCAAGAAAATCTGAATCCATAAGTTTAATTATCAAACGAAAGGTTTATTTACAATTTATAAGGTGAGATTAATACTAGGGAAATTGTTAAGCAGGTGACAAAACTGTGTTTACAATTTAAATTTGGAGACATCACTTGCCCCATATCTAACAATTACCTATTTTCAAAGATGGTTGCAGGATGAAACTTTTCTGTTATATTTGGATATAATTGATATATCTATTTTCATTACTGAATGAATTGTTAAATAACATTTCTTATTAATTCACAGGTAACAGCCACAGTGGGGAAAAATGAAAGTATCCGATACACATATATAGAATAGAAGTGTTAGTCTTCTGAAATGTGTGAATTCATGTGAATAAATCTCATTTAAATACGAACACACTGGAGAAAAAGTTCGTCTTTGTGAAATTTGTATCTCATCATTTATGTAACATCTTTAAAAATATATACACTGTACTTCACTGAGCAGAATTTAATGTCTACTAGACAAGGGAAAATTTTAGTGCCTACAAGATACTATCTTCGAGTGTCTTCAGTCTCCCTATACAGGGGTGTGTAAGGACAAACTGGCATGAGGATTCTTCACTTTACAAATATACCCTGACCAAATATTCAAAATAACAAAGTATGAGAAGCCCAAATCAGATACCATCAGCATGGATTCACACTTGTTTATACAAGGACTGGGACACCTCACATTTATTTTACCTAAAGTAACTGTACTAAGCTTTGATACTCCACCAGATCAGATAAATTCTTGTCCTGGAATCCGGCTAGACCAAGAGACGACAAGAAATATATATTATTACATAGTAAATTGGTTGATTACGGAGAAGAAAATTAATTCAGAGTAACATTGTAGAGAAACCTCATTTTTCTGAAATTTGTGGTAAATCAGTTTCATAAAAGTTATGATGTAAAACGGCACATGCGGACACATACTTTGGAGGAACATTATTCCTGTAAAATTTGTAAATCATTTACCATAAGCTGTTATATAAAAATACACATGCGTACCCACACTGAAAAGAAACATTTTTTTTGTAAAATCTGTGGTAAATAATTTATTACAAAACCTAAAGTAAACATGCATGTGGGAGAAAGGTTGTTCTTGTGAAATTTGTGGTAAATCATTTGCATAGTTATTATGTAAAAATAAACATGAAAACCCACACTGGCAAGAAACCTTATTCTTGTGAAATTTGTGGTAAAACATTTTTTTTTTAATTATGATGTAAAAATGCACATGTGAACCCACAAAGGGGAATTTGAATTACCTACTAGACACTATCCTCAAGTATCTTCGGTCTCTCTGTACAAGGGTTTGTCAAGACAACCTGACATGAGGATACTTACCCCTACACGTAAACCCTAACCAAATATTACAAAATTACATAGTATCCGCAGCACAAATAAGATCCCCTCATACGAGGAATAGTGCATCTTCTCTTAGTGATGTTACCTCAAGTAACACCACGTAGCTGGATACTCCACCAGACTAGATGAATTCTTGTCCTGGAATCCGGTAAGACCAACAGACCAAAAGAAAGATATACTTGACTGGTCAGTTGGGGAGAGAAGAAATTATTCTTAACTTTTTTACTAACTCAATGCTTGAGAAAAAAGGAGAATTTTAATAGAATATTCGGGTATCTATGTATCTCATATAAATATCAAGTGGTAGCCCTAGGAAAGGGTCCCTTGATTTCTGAGAACTTCGACTGAAGTAAAATTAAACATTCAGGGAGAATCCCGATTCTTGTGAAATTTGTGGTGAAATAAGTGTTAGCCTTAGCTTCGGCTGAAGTAAAATGAACATAAAAAGAGAGAAACCTAATTATTGTGAAATTTGTGGTGAAATAAGTGTTAGCCTTAGCTTCGGCTGAAGTAAAATGAACATAAAAAGAGAGAAACCTAATTATTGTGAAATTTGTGCAAAATCATTTTTTTTTAACTGTAAAATTTACATGAAGTAAAATCAACACAAAAAGTAATTTAAAATTCACATGTGGACCCACATTTTCGAGAAGGCTTCTTCTTGGAACAATTTGTGCTAAATCATTTAGAAAAAGTAATTTAAAATTCACATGTGGACCCACATTTTCGAGAAGGCTTCTTCTTGGAACAATTTGTGCTAAATCATTTAGAAAAAGTAATTTAAAATTCACATGTGGACCCACATTTTCGAGAAGGCTTCTTCTTTGAACAATTTGTGCTAAATCATTTAGAAAAAGTAATTTAAAATTCACATTTGAACCCACATTTTCGAGAAGGCTTCTTCTTGGAACAATTTGTGCTAAATCATTTAGAAAAAGTAATTTAAAATTCACATTTGAACCCACATTTTCGAGAAGGCTGCTTCTTGGAACAATTTGTGCTAAATCATTTAGAAAAAGTAATTTAAAATTCACATTTGAACCCACATTTTCGAGAAGGCTTCTTCTTGGAACAATTTGTGCTAAATCATTTAGAAAAAGTAATTTAAAATTCACATTTGAACCCACATTTTCGAGAAGGCTGCTTCTTGGAACAATTTGTGCTAAATCATTTAGAAAAAGTAATTTAAAATTCACATGTGGACCCACATTTTCGAGAAGGCTTCTTCTTGGAACAATTTGTGCTAAATCATTTAGAAAAAGTAATTTAAAATTCACATTTGAACCCACATTTTCGAGAAGGCTGCTTCTTGGAACAATTTGTGCTAAATCATTTAGAAAAAGTAATTTAAAATTCACATGTGGACCCACATTTTCGAGAAGGCTGCTTCTTGGAACAATTTGTGCTAAATCATTTAGAAAAAGTAATTTAAAATTCACATGTGGACCCACATTTTCGAGAAGGCTGCTTCTTGGAACAATTTGTGCTAAATCATTTAGAAAAAGTAATTTAAAATTCACATTTGAACCCACATTTTCGAGAAGGCTGCTTCTTGGAACAATTTGTGCTAAATCATTTAGAAAAAGTAATTTAAAATTCACATGTGGACCCACATTTTCGAGAAGGCTGCTTCTGGGAACAATTTGTGCTAAATCATTTAGAAAAAGTAATTTAAAATTCACATGTGGACCCACATTTTCGAGAAGGCTGCTTCTTGGACCAATTTGTGCTGAATCATTTAGAAAAAGTAATTTAAAATTCACATGTGGACCCACATTTTCGAGAAGGCTGCTTCTTGGAACAATTTGTGCTAAATCATTTAGAAAAAGTAATTTAAAATTCACATGTGGACCCACATTTTCGAGAAGGCTGCTTCTTGGAACAATTTGTGCTAAATCATTTAGAAAAAGTAATTTAAAATTCACATTTGAACCCACATTTTCGAGAAGGCTGCTTCTTGGAACAATTTGTGCTAAATCATTTAGAAAAAGTAATTTAAAATTCACATGTGGACCCACATTTTCGAGAAGGCTGCTTCTTGGAACAATTTGTGCTAAATCATTTAGAAAAAGTAATTTAAAATGCACATGCGATCGGTACGACCAATAGACCACAAGAAGGATATACTATAACATAATGAACTGGTCAATTGAGGATAAGAAAATTTATGTGCTTAACTTCTTCACTAATTCAACATTTGACAAGTAAAGGAGAACTTTAATGAAATATCTATGCATATCGTATAGATATTAAGTGTAAGCCCCAGGAAGAGGCCCCTTGATTTCTGTGAACTTTGACTGAAATAAAATGAAACAATGGAGAAACCTTATTCTTGTGAAATTTGTGGGAAATCATTTACAATAAGTACGAATTTTAAAAGGCACATGCGAACCCACACTGGCGAGAAACCTTATTCTTGTGTAATTTGTGATAAATCATTTTCTACAAAATATGAAGTGAAAATTCACATGCGAACCCACACTGGCGAGAAACCTTATTCTTGTGAAATTTGTGGGAAATCGTTTACTAAGAATAATGATTTAATAATTCACATGCGAACCCACACTGGCGAGAAACCTTATTCTTGTGAAATTTGTGGGAAATCATTTACTCTAAATTTTAGTGTGAAGGTACACATGCGAACCCACACTGGGGAGAAACCTTATTCTTGTAAAATTTGTGGGAAATCATTTACTACAAAAAATGAAGTGAAAATTCACATGCGAACCCACACTGGCGAGAAACTGTATTCTTGTGAAATTTGTGGGAAATCATTTACAATAAGTTATAATTTAAAAAGGCACATGCGGACCCACACTGGCGAGAAACCTTATTCTTGTGAAATTTGTGGTGAATCATTTGTAAGAAGTTCTGATGTGAAAAAACATATGCGAACCCACACTGGAGAGAAACCTTATTCTTTCGAAATGTATGATTAATCATTTACAATAAGTCACCATGTAAAAATACACATGCGAACTCACACTGGGGAAAAACCTTATTCTTGTGAAATTTGTTGTAAATCGTTTGCAACAATACTTCGATTAAAAATCCACATGCGAACACACACTGGTAAACATCATACCGGTTGTAGTGGGGGCAAATGGTCTGGTGAAAAAAAATCTAAGTAAATACTTAGAAACAATCCCCGGAAAACCAAATTGTAGGGAAGTACAGATAGCAGCCCTAAAAGGAACAACATCTATCCTTAAGAGAGCCCTCGGATATAAATTTTACTCATAGGGAAATCAAGTGTTAGCCTCAAGAGTAGGCCCCTTGATCTCTTTAGATAAACTAAATTAAAATGAAAAAAAAAGTGAGAAACCTTATTCATGTGAAGTGTGTGGCTCATCATTTATAAAGTCATCATCTTTAAACAAGCACATGCAAACACACGCTGACTAGTAGTAAACCTTGAGCACATATTTTAAAAAATAAGTTTTTGAAGCACAAATAAGATCTCCTTGGCATGGCTATACATGAGGTCACATGATGAACATAGTTGTGCAACTTCTAGTTATTCTACTAAAGTAACAAACTTAAGCTCGATAATTTACTAGCTAAGCAAAATTCTAATCCTGTTGTTCAACAAAAGGAACTATAACATAGTTAAGCAGAAGAAAATTGCTATTTTTTACTGCCTAATTTAATCAAAGTTTAAGAAGTAGGGAAGTTCCTCATGTGAACAGGTAGATATATATGTGTTATGCTGTGATGTATATCTACCCTATTTCGGAAATAAATGCACACTTCCAGGCACTATAGAGTTCTTACAGAATGCTGTGGCATTCAAAGTCACAATATCGGACGCAGACCTTTTATAACATCCTATCTTGTACTTCTGGAAATACATTTCTGCAACTTCACACCAATATGTAACTCATAATTTAACTAAAAAAAACATGAGGGCACAATTACTAGTATACACTATGCTCGAATAACTTTTGTTTTTCTGTACAGTAGGGTTTATAAAGACACCATGATGTGAGGATATTTCACCGTACAAGTAAACCCTGATAGTCTACTCAAACCAGAAAAATGGTCAAAATTATTCTAACATAAGTTTCATGCACCATGCATTGCTATGATCTTTGTATAGGAACTTATTCAAAGTCTAGTTTGACTGATGCGAAATATAAACATCTGTTAATTATCGATCTAAATAAAAGTGTTTTTGCTAAAGAAAAATAAACAACGTTGTTCACGTTCCTTGTTTCTAAACAGTAAATACAAGCATGTGTTTTTGCTAAAGAAATATAAACAACGTTTTTCACGTTTCTTGTTTCGAAACAGTAAATACAAGCATGTGTTTTTGCTAATGAAAAATAAACAACCTTGTTCACGTTTCATGTTTCTAAACAGTAAATACAAGCATGTGTTTTTGCTGAAGAAATATAAACAACCTTGTTCACGTTTTTTGTTTCTAAACAGTAAATACAAGCATGTGTTTTTGCTAAAGAAATGTAAACAACCTTGTTCACGTTTTTTGTTTCTAAACAGTAAATACAAGCATGTGTTTTTGCTGAAGAAATATAAACAACCTTGTTCACGTTTCATGTTTCTAAACAGTAAATACAAGCATGTGTTTTTGCTGAAGAAATATAAACAACCTTGTTCACGTTTTTTGTTTCTAAACAGTAAATACAAGCATGTGTTTTTGCTAAAGAAATATAAACAACCTTGTTCACGTTTTTTGTTTCTAAACAGTAAATACAAGCATGTGTTTTTGCTGAAGAAAAATAAACAACCTTGTTCACGTTTCTTGTTTCTAAACAGTAAATACAAGCATGTGTTTTTGCTGAAGAAATATAAACAACCTTGTTCACGTTTCATGTTTCTAAACAGTAAATACAAGCATGTGTTTTTGCTGAAGAAAAATAAACAACCTTGTTCACGTTTTTTGTTTCTAAACAGTAAATACAAGCATGTGTTTTTGCTAAAGAAAAATAAACAACCTTGTTCACGTTTCATGTTTCTAAACAGTAAATACAAGCATGTGTTTTTGCTGAAGAAATATAAACAACCTTGTTCACGTTTTTTGTTTCTAAACAGTAAATACAAGCATGTGTTTTTGCTAAAGAAAAATAAACAACCTTGTTCACGTTTCTTGTTTCTAAACAGTAAATACAAGCATGTGTTTTTGCTAAAGAAAAATAAACAACCTTGTTCACGTTTCATGTTTCTAAACAGTAAATACAAGCATGTGTTTTTGCTAAAGAAATATAAATAACGTTGTTTATGTTCCTTGTTTCGAAACAGTAAATACAAGCATGTGTCTTTGCTAAAGAAATATAAACAACCTTGTTCACGTTTCATGTTTCTAAACAGTAAATACAAGCATGTGTTTTTGCTGAAGAAATATAAACAACCTTGTTCACGTTTTTTGTTTCTAAACAGTAAATACAAGCATGTGTTTTTGCTGAAGAAATATAAACAACCTTGTTCACGTTTCATGTTTCTAAACAGTAAATACAAGCATGTGTTTTTGCTGAAGAAATATAAACAACCTTGTTCACGTTTCATGTTTCTAAACAGTAAATACAAGCATGTGTTTTTGCTAAAGAAAAATAAACAACCTTGTTCACGTTTCTTGTTTCTAAACAGTAAATACAAGCATGTGTTTTTGCTAAAGAAATATGAACAACCTTGTTCACGTTTTTTGTTTCTAAACAGTAAATACAAGCATGTGTTTTTGCTGAAGAAAAATAAACAACCTTGTTCACGTTTTTTGTTTCTAAACAGTAAATACAAGCATGTGTTTTTGCTAAAGAAAAATAAACAACCTTGTTCACGTTTCTTGTTTCTAAACAGTAAATACAAGCATGTGTTTTTGCTAAAGAAATATAAACAACCTTGTTCACGTTTTTTGTTTCTAAACAGTAAATACAAGCATGTGTTTTTGCTGAAGAAATATAAACAACCTTGTTCACGTTTCTTGTTTCTAAACAGTAAATACAAGCATGTGTTTTTGCTGAAGAAATATAAACAACCTTGTTCACGTTTCATGTTTCTAAACAGTAAATACAAGCATGTGTTTTTGCTAAAGAAAAATAAACAACCTTGTTCACGTTTCTTGTTTCTAAACAGTAAATACAAGCATGTGTTTTTGCTAAAGAAATATAAACAACCTTGTTCACGTTTCTTGTTTCTAAACAGTAAATACAAGCATGTGTTTTTGCTAAAGAAATATAAACAACCTTGTTCACGTTTTTTGTTTCTAAACAGTAAATACAAGCATGTGTTTTTGCTGAAGAAATATAAACAACCTTGTTCACGTTTTTTGTTTCTAAACAGTAAATACAAGCATGTGTTTTTGCTGAAGAAATATAAACAACCTTGTTCACGTTTCATGTTTCTAAACAGTAAATACAAGCATGTGTTTTTGCTGAAGAAATATAAACAACCTTGTTCACGTTTCATGTTTCTAAACAGTAAATACAAGCATGTGTTTTTGCTGAAGAAATATAAACAACCTTGTTCACGTTTCATGTTTCTAAACAGTAAATACAAGCATGTGTTTTTGCTAAAGAAATATAAACAACCTTGTTCACGTTTCATGTTTCTAAACAGTAAATACAAGCATGTGTTTTTGCTAAAGAAATATAAACAACCTTGTTCACGTTTCATGTTTTAACAGTAAATACAAGCATGTGTTTTTGCTGAAGAAATATAAACAACCTTGTTCACGTTTCATGTTTCTAAACAGTAAATACAAGCATGTGTTTTTGCTGAAGAAATATAAACAACCTTGTTCACGTTTCATGTTTCGAAACAGTAAATACAAGCATGTGTCTTTGCTAAAGAAATATAAACAACCTTGTTCGCGTTTCATGTTTCTAAACAGTAAATACAAGCATGTGTTTTTGCTAAAGAAATATAAACAACCTTGTTCACGTTTCATGTTTCTAAACAGTAAATACAAGCATGTGTTTTTGCTGAAGAAATATAAATAACGTTGTTCACGTTTTTTGTTTCTAAACAGTAAATACAAGCATGTGTTTTTGCTAAAGAAATATAAACAACCTTGTTCACGTTTTTTGTTTCTAAACAGTAAATACAAGCATGTGTCTTTGCTGAAGAAATATAAACAACCTTGTTCACGTTTCATGTTTCTAAACAGTAAATACAAGCATGTGTTTTTGCTGAAGAAATATAAACAACCTTGTTCACGTTTTTTGTTTCTAAACAGTAAATACAAGCATGTGTTTTTGCTAAGAAATATAAACAACCTTGTTCACGTTTTTTGTTTCTAAACAGTAAATACAAGCATGTGTTTTTGCTGAAGAAATATAAACAACCTTGTTCACGTTTGATGTTTCTAAACAGTAAATACAAGCATGTGTTTTTGCTGAAGAAATATAAACAACCTTGTTCACGTTTCATGTTTCTAAACAGTAAATACAAGCATGTGTTTTTGCTAAAGAAAAATAAACAACCTTGTTCACGTTTCATGTTTCTAAACAGTAAATACAAGCATGTGTTTTTGCTAAAGAAATATAAATAACGTTGTTTACGTTCCTTGTTTCGAAACAGTAAATACAAGCATGTGTTTTTGCTAAAGAAATATAAACAACCTTGTTCACGTTTCATGTTTCTAAACAGTAAATACAAGCATGTGTTTTTGCTGAAGAAATATAAACAACCTTGTTCACGTTTTTTGTTTCTAAACAGTAAATACAAGCATGTGTTTTTGCTGAAGAAATATAAACAACCTTGTTCACGTTTCATGTTTCTAAACAGTAAATACAAGCATGTGTTTTTGCTGAAGAAATATAAACAACCTTGTTCACGTTTCATGTTTCTAAACAGTAAATACAAGCATGTGTTTTTGCTAAAGAAAAATAAACAACCTTGTTCACGTTTCTTGTTTCTAAACAGTAAATACAAGCATGTGTTTTTGCTAAAGAAATATAAACAACCTTGTTCACGTTTTTTGTGTCTAAACAGTAAATACAAGCATGTGTTTTTGCTGAAGAAATATAAACAACCTTGTTCACGTTTCTTGTTTCTAAACAGTAAATACAAGCATGTGTTTTTGCTGAAGAAATATAAACAACCTTGTTCACGTTTCATGTTTCTAAACAGTAAATACAAGCATGTGTTTTTGCTAAAGAAAAATAAACAACCTTGTTCACGTTTCTTGTTTCTAAACAGTAAATACAAGCATGTGTTTTTGCTAAAGAAATATAAACAACCTTGTTCACGTTTCTTGTTTCTAAACAGTAAATACAAGCATGTGTTTTTGCTAAAGAAATATAAACAACCTTGTTCACGTTTTTTGTTTCTAAACAGTAAATACAAGCATGTGTTTTTGCTGAAGAAATATAAACAACCTTGTTCACGTTTTTTGTTTCTAAACAGTAAATACAAGCATGTGTTTTTGCTGAAGAAATATAAACAACCTTGTTCACGTTTCATGTGTCTAAACAGTAAATACAAGCATGTGTTTTTGCTGAAGAAATATAAACAACCTTGTTCACGTTTCATGTTTCTAAACAGTAAATACAAGCATGTGTTTTTGCTGAAGAAATATAAACAACCTTGTTCACGTTTCATGTTTCTAAACAGTAAATACAAGCATGTGTTTTTGCTGAAGAAATATAAACAACCTTGTTCACGTTTCATGTTTCGAAACAGTAAATACAAGCATGTGTCTTTGCTAAAGAAATATAAACAACCTTGTTAACGTTTCATGTTTCTAAACAGTAAATACAAGCATGTGTTTTTGCTAAAGAAATATAAACAACCTTGTTCACGTTTCATGTTTCTAAACAGTAAATACAAGCATGTGTTTTTGCTAAAGAAATATAAACAACCTTGTTCACGTTTCATGTTTCTAAACAGTAAATACAAGCATGTGTTTTTGCTGAAGAAATATAAACAACCTTGTTCACGTTTCATGTTTCGAAACAGTAAATACAAGCATGTGTTTTTGCTGAAGAAATATAAACAACCTTGTTCACGTTTCATGTTTCTAAACAGTAAATACAAGCATGTGTTTTTGCTGAAGAAATATAAACAACCTTGTTCACGTTTCATGTTTCTAAACAGTAAATACAAGCATGTGTTTTTGCTGAAGAAATATAAACAACCTTGTTCACGTTTCATGTTTCTAAACAGTAAATACAAGCATGTGTTTTTGCTGAAGAAAAATAAACAACCTTGTTCACGTTTTTTGTTTCTAAACAGTAAATACAAGCATGTGTTTTTGCTGAAGAAATATAAACAACCTTGTTCACGTTTTTTGTTTCTAAACAGTAAATACAAGCATGTGTTTTTGCTGAAGAAATATAAACAACCTTGTTCACGTTTCATGTTTCTAAACAGTAAATACAAGCATGTGTTTTTGCTGAAGAAATATAAACAACCTTGTTCACGTTTCATGTTTCGAAACAGTAAATACAAGCATGTGTCTTTGCTAAAGAAATATAAACAACCTTGTTCACGTTTCTTGTTTCTAAACAGTAAATACAAGCATGTGTTTTTGCTGAAGAAATATAAACAACCTTGTTCACGTTTCATGTTTCGAAACAGTAAATACAAGCATGTGTCTTTGCTAAAGAAATATAAACAACCTTGTTCACGTTTCATGTTTCTAAACAGTAAATACAAGCATGTGTTTTTGCTAAAGAAAAATAAACAACCTTGTTCACGTTTCATGTTTCTAAACAGTAAATACAAGCATGTGTTTTTGCTGAAGAAATATAAACAACCTTGTTCACGTTTCATGTTTCGAAACAGTAAATACAAGCATGTGTCTTTGCTAAAGAAATATAAACAACCTTGTTCACGTTTCATGTTTCTAAACAGTACATACAAGCATGTGTTTTTGCTAAAGAAATATAAACAACCTTGTTCACGTTTCTTGTTTCTAAACAGTAAATACAAGCATGTGTTTTTGCTGAAGAAATATAAACAACCTTGTTCACGTTTCATGTTTCTAAACAGTAAATACAAGCATGTGTTTTTGCTAAAGAAAAATAAACAACCTTGTTCACGTTTTTTGTTTCTAAACAGTAAATACAAGCATGTGTTTTTGCTGAAGAAATATAAACAACCTTGTTCACGTTTCATGTTTCTAAACAGTAAATACAAGCATGTGTTTTTGCTAAAGAAATATAAACAACCTTGTTCACGTTTCATGTTTCTAAACAGTAAATACAAGCATGTGTTTTTGCTAAAAAAAAATAAACAACCTTGTTCACGTTTCTTGTTTCTAAACAGTAAATACAAGCATGTGTTTTTGCTGAAGAAAAATAAACAACCTTGTTCACGTTTCTTGTTTCTAAACAGTAAATACAAGCATGTGTTTTTGCTGAAAAAAAATAAACAACCTTGTTCACGTTTTTTGTTTCTAAACAGTAAATACAAGCATGTGTTTTTGCTAAAGAAAAATAAACAACCTTGTTCACGTTTCTTGTTTCGAAACAGTAAATACAAGCATGTGTTTTTGCTAAAGAAAAATAAACAACCTTGTTCACGTTTCATGTTTCTAAACAGTAAATACAAGCATGTGTTTTTGCTAAAGAAATATAAACAACCTTGTTCACGTTTCATGTTTCTAAACAGTAAATACAAGCATGTGTTTTTGCTAAAGAAATATAAACAACCTTGTTCACGTTTCTTGTTTCTAAACAGTAAATACAAGCATGTGTTTTTGCTGAAGAAATATAAACAACCTTGTTCACGTTTCATGTTTCTAAACAGTAAATACAAGCATGTGTTTTTGCTAAAGAAAAATAAACAACCTTGTTCACGTTTCTTGTTTCTAAACAGTAAATACAAGTATGTGTTTTTGCTAAAGAAATAAAAACAACCTTGTTCACACTTCTTGTTTCTAAACAGTAAATACAAGCATGTGTTTTTGCTGAAGAAAAATAAACAACCTTGTTCACGTTTTTTGTTTCTAAACAGTAAATACAAGCATGTGTTTTTGCTAAAGAAATATAAACAACCTTGTTCACGTTTTTTGTTTCTAAACAGTAAATACAAGCATGTGTTTTTGCTGAAGAAATATAAACAACCTTGTTCACGTTTCTTGTTTCTAAACAGTAAATACAAGCATGTGTTTTTGCTGAAGAAATATAAACAACCTTGTTCACGTTTCATGTTTCTAAACAGTAAATACAAGCATGTGTTTTTGCTGAAGAAATATAAACAACCTTGTTCACGTTTCATGTTTCTAAACAGTAAATACAAGCATGTGTTTTTGCTGAAGAAATATAAACAACCTTGTTCACGTTTCTTGTTTCTAAACAGTAAATACAAGCATGTGTTTTTGCTGAAGAAATATAAACAACCTTGTTCACGTTTTATGTTTCTAAACAGTAACTACCAGCATGTGTTTTTGCTAAACAAAAATAAACAACCTTGTTCACGTTTCTTGTTTCTAAACAGTAAATACAAGCATGTGTTTTTGCTGAAGAAATATAAACAACCTTGTTCACGTTTCTTGTTTCTAAACAGTAAATACAAGCATGTGTTTTTGCTGAAGAAATATAAACAACCTTGTTCACGTTTCTTGTTTCTAAACAGTAAATACAAGCATGTGTTTTTGCTAAAGAAAAATAAACAACCTTGTTCACGTTTCATGTTTCTAAACAGTAAATACAAGCATGTGTTTTTGCTGAAGAAAAATAAACAACCTTGTTCACGTTTTTTGTTTCTAAACAGTAAATACAAGCATGTGTTTTTGCTGAAGAAATATAAACAACCTTGTTCACGTTTTTTGTTTCTAAACAGTAAATACAAGCATGTGTTTTTGCTGAAGGAATATAAACAACCTTGTTCACGTTTCTTGTTTCTAAACAGTAAATACAAGCATGTGTTTTTGCTGAGGAAATATAAACAACCTTGTTCACGTTTCATGTTTCTAAACAGTAAATACAAGCATGTGTTTTTGCTGAAGAAATATAAACAACCTTGTTCACGTTTCATGTTTCGAAACAGTAAATACAAGCATGTGTTTTTGCTAAAGAAATATAAACAACCTTGTTCACGTTTCTTGTTTCTAAACAGTAAATACAAGCATGTGTTTTTGCTAAAGAAATATAAACAACCTTGTTCACGTTTTTTGTTTCTAAACAGTAAATACCAGCATGTGTTTTTGCTAAAGAAAAATAAACAACCTTGTTCACGTTTCTTGTTTCTAAACAGTAAATACAAGCATGTGTTTTTGCTGAAGAAATATAAACAACCTTGTTCACGTTTTTTGTTTCTAAACAGTAAATACAAGCATGTGTTTTTGCTGAAGAAATATAAACAACCTTGTTCACGTTTCTTGTTTCTAAACAGTAAATACAAGCATGTGTTTTTGCTGAAGAAATATAAACAACCTTGTTCACGTTTCTTGTTTCTAAACAGTAAATACAAGCATGTGTTTTTGCTGAAGAAATATAAACAACCTTGTTCACGTTTCTTGTTTCTAAACAGTAAATACAAGCATGTGTTTTTGCTAAAGAAAAATAAACAACCTTGTTCACGTTTCATGTTTCTAAACAGTAAATACAAGCATGTGTTTTTGCTGAAGAAAAATAAACAACCTTGTTCACGTTTCATGTTTCTAAACAGTAAATACAAGCATGTGTTTTTGCTAAAGAAATATAAACAACCTTGTTCACGTTTTTTGTTTCTAAACAGTAAATACCAGCATGTGTTTTTGCTAAAGAAATATAAACAACCTTGTTCACGTTTCTTGTTTCTAAACAGTAAATACCAGCATGTGTTTTTGCTAAAGAAAAATAAACAACCTTGTTCACGTTTCTTGTTTCTAAACAGTAAATACAAGCATGTGTTTTTGCTGAAGAAATATAAACAACCTTGTTCACGTTTTTTGTTTCTAAACAGTAAATACAAGCATGTGTTTTTGCTGAAGAAATATAAACAACCTTGTTCACGTTTCTTGTTTCTAAACAGTAAATACAAGCATGTGTTTTTGCTGAAGAAATATAAACAACCTTGTTCACGTTTCTTGTTTCTAAACAGTAAATACAAGCATGTGTTTTTGCAAAAGAAAAATAAACAACCTTGTTCACGTTTCATGTTTCTAAACAGTAAATACAAGCATGTGTTTTTGCTGAAGAAAAATAAACAACCTTGTTCACGTTTTTTGTTTCTAAACAGTAAATACAAGCATGTGTTTTTGCTGAAGAAATATAAACAACCTTGTTCACGTTTTTTGTTTCTAAACAGTAAATACAAGCATGTGTTTTTGCTGAAGAAATATAAACAACCTTGTTCACGTTTCATGTTTCGAAACAGTAAATACAAGCATGTGTCTTTGCTAAAGAAATATAAACAACCTTGTTCACGTTTCATGTTTCTAAACAGTAAATACAAGCATGTGTTTTTGCTAAAGAAATATAAACAACCTTGTTCACGTTTCATGTTTCTAAACAGTAAATACAAGCATGTGTTTTTGCTAAAGAAATATAAACAACCTTGTTCACGTTTCATGTTTCTAAACAGTAAATACAAGCATCTGTTTTTGCTGAAGAAATATAAACAACCTTGTTCACGTTTCATGTTTCGAAACAGTAAATACAAGCATGTGTCTTTGCTAAAGAAATATAAACAACCTTGTTCACGTTTCATGTTTCTAAACAGTAAATACAAGCATGTGTTTTTGCTGAAGAAATATAAACAACCTTGTTCACGTTTCATGTTTCTAAACAGTAAATACAAGCATGTGTCTTTGCTGAAGAAAAATAAACAACCTTGTTCACGTTTCTTGTTTCTAAACAGTAAATACAAGCATGTGTTTTTGCTGAAGAAAAATAAACAACCTTGTTCACGTTTCTTGTTTCTAAACAGTAAATACAAGCATGTGTTTTTGCTGAAGAAATATAAACAACCTTGTTCACGTTTTTTGTTTCTAAACAGTAAATACAAGCATGTGTTTTTGCTAAAGAAAAATAAACAACCTTGTTCACGTTTCTTGTTTCGAAACAGTAAATACAAGCATGTGTTTTTGCTAAAGAAAAATAAACAACCTTGTTCACGTTTCATGTTTCTAAACAGTAAATACAAGCATGTGTTTTTGCTAAAGAAAAATAAACAACCTTGTTCACGTTTTTTGTTTCTGAACAGTAAATACAAGCATGTGTTTTTGCTAAAGAAATATAAACAACCTTGTTCACGTTTCTTGTTTCTAAACAGTAAATACAAGCATGTGTTTTTGCTAAAGAAATATAAACAACCTTGTTCACGTTTCATGTTTCTAAACAGTAAATACAAGCATGTGTTTTTGCTAAAGAAATATAAACAACCTTGTTCACGTTTCTTGTTTCTAAACAGTAAATACAAGCATGTGTTTTTGCTGAAGAAATATAAACAACCTTGTTCACGTTTCATGTTTCTAAACAGTAAATACCAGCATGTGTTTTTGCTAAAGAAAAATAAACAACCTTGTTCACGTTTCTTGTTTCTAAACAGTAAATACAAGCATGTGTTTTTGCTGAAGAAATATAAACAACCTTGTTCACGTTTTTTGTTTCTAAACAGTAAATACAAGCATGTGTTTTTGCTGAAGAAATATAAACAACCTTGTTCACGTTTCTTGTTTCTAAACAGTAAATACAAGCATGTGTTTTTGCTGAAGAAATATAAACAACCTTGTTCACGTTTCTTGTTTCTAAACAGTAAATACAAGCATGTGTTTTTGCTAAAGAAAAATAAACAACCTTGTTCACGTTTCATGTTTCTAAACAGTAAATACAAGCATGTGTTTTTGCTGAAGAAAAATAAACAACCTTGTTCACGTTTTTTGTTTCTAAACAGTAAATACAAGCATGTGTTTTTGCTGAAGAAATATAAACAACCTTGTTCACGTTTTTTGTTTCTAAACAGTAAATACAAGCATGTGTTTTTGCTGAAGAAATATAAACAACCTTGTTCACGTTTCATGTTTCGAAACAGTAAATACAAGCATGTGTCTTTGCTAAAGAAATATAAACAACCTTGTTCACGTTTCATGTTTCTAAACAGTAAATACAAGCATGTGTTTTTGCTAAAGAAATATAAACAACCTTGTTCACGTTTCATGTTTCTAAACAGTAAATACAAGCATGTGTTTTTGCTAAAGAAATATAAACAACCTTGTTCACGTTTCATGTTTCTAAACAGTAAATACAAGCATCTGTTTTTGCTGAAGAAATATAAACAACCTTGTTCACGTTTCATGTTTCGAAACAGTAAATACAAGCATGTGTCTTTGCTAAAGAAATATAAACAACCTTGTTCACGTTTCATGTTTCTAAACAGTAAATACAAGCATGTGTTTTTGCTGAAGAAATATAAACAACCTTGTTCACGTTTCTTGTTTCTAAACAGTAAATACAAGCATGTGTTTTTGCTGAAGAAATATAAACAACCTTGTTCACGTTTCATGTTTCTAAACAGTAAATACAAGCATGTGTTTTTGCTAAAGAAAAATAAACAACCTTGTTCACGTTTCATGTTTCTAAACAGTAAATACAAGCATGTGTTTTTGCTGAAGAAATATAAACAACCTTGTTCACGTTTTTTGTTTCTAAACAGTAAATACAAGCATGTGTTTTTGCTAAAGAAAAATAAACAACCTTGTTCACGTTTCATGTTTCTAAACAGTAAATACAAGCATGTGTTTTTGCTAAAGAAATATAAACAACCTTGTTCACGTTTCTTGTTTCTAAACAGTAAATACAAGCATGTGTTTTTGCTGAAGAAATATAAACAACCTTGTTCACGTTTCTTGTTTCTAAACAGTAAATACAAGCATGTGTTTTTGCTAAAGAAATATAAACAACCTTGTTCACGTTTCTTGTTTCTAAACAGTAAATACAAGCATGTGTTTTTGCTAAAGAAAATTAAACAACCTTGTTCACGTTTCATGTTTCTAAACAGTAAATACAAGCATGTGTTTTTGCTAAAGAAAAATAAACAACCTTGTTCACGTTTCTTGTTTCTAAACAGTAAATACAAGCATGTGTTTTATGCTAAAGAAATATAAACAACCTTGTTCACGTTTCATGTTTCTAAACAGTAAATACAAGCATGTGTTTTTGCTGAAGAAATATAAACAACCTTGTTCACGTTTCTTGTTTCTAAACAGTAAATACAAGCATGTGTTTTTGCTGAAGAAATATAAACAACCTTGTTCACGTTTCATGTTTCTAAACAGTAAATACAAGCATGTGTTTTTGCTGAAGAAATATAAACAACCTTGTTCACGTTTCTTGTTTCGAAACAGTAAATACAAGCATGTGTTTTTGCTAAAGAAAAATAAACAACCTTGTTCACGTTTCTTGTTTCTAAACAGTAAATACAAGCATGTGTTTTTGCTAAAGAAATATAAACAACCTTGTTCACGGTTCTTGTTTCTAAACAGTAAATACAAGCTCAATAACTTGTTGAAGTTTCTATCCAATAAATATATGTCTGTAGAACACAATACGGCGGGCATGCTTCCCAGCTTACTACAACACGAGCGTTTTCAAGTCCAAAGTTAACATATTCTTAGTGAGGCATCCTCTGAAATAATCGAATTGAGCCCGGTTTCAACTATCCTCTCAAATCCTTATGTAGTTGTCTAACTGTCCTCCTTACAAACTCATTAACCTTTATCCTTGAGTGGCTTTTGGGCCTTGATAAGCGGTGACTGGTTTGTACATAAAAATGTCATCGTTTTAAAAAAGTAGAAACTCATTCGGGTGGGGGGTGCATAAGATATGGATGTAAAAGATTACCATATTGCATTCAGATCACATTTATTTCAAATTTAACGACAGGAAAAGAGGTCGCAAGCATTTTTCAAATCACAAATAAATAGCCTTCATTTATTTCGGAATGACAAACAGGGACTTCACTGAAATGAATTCAACTAAGAAGAAATAAATTATATTGACGATTGCTTACAATAAATGAAATTATGCAAATGTTAAACTTGAACTTAATACAATTGTGACTTTTACATTAACTTCTTAGAACTTGTCTATGAGTAGAGTCCAGATGAAATTCTTTATTCTTGTTTAACATTGTTGCATATTTCTAAATAAAAAGATAACCTTCAATGTTAGGAATATTATTGGAAATTCAGATTTGCTGATTTTGTAGTGTGAAGATAAAAAGAAAGGAAACACGTACACAAGAGTTCTATTTCTTTTCAGATGACAGGAAACATTGGTGAAAAACTATATAGAGGTGTGAAATCAAAGTTTTCTGATTCAAGTAACCTTGCATCAGGAATTTTCATGGAGCTCACTTCCATGGAGTTCCATTCCTTTCAGATGATTGTAGATCGACGTGAGACACTTTTCACTCCTCTCAGCTCAAGATACAATCGTGAAGAACACTATTGAAGTGTCAAATGTGTCTATAAAAAGTCTTTTGCAGGAAATTAATATTGATTATTTGCACTGCCAAAGAGCAAGTAAATAACTGCCCTACTACGAGATTAAGAACCGCTAATGCAAATCAGGAGCTTTTGTTGCTTCTTTAGACGTAAGACCATTCGTTTTCTTTTCTTAAAAAGCCACATTAAATTTAGGCCCTTCTGGTACTTATGATCCATTATCAAATTTGTATTAGGCATAAACAGCTCAGTCTATGTTCTCATCATGTGTAGTATTCATCATCAGAATATGTTCTCATCTATGTTATATTCGTCTTTATGTTAGCTCAGACATATATGTTCTCATCTGTGTAGTATTCATCTTTAGAGCCTGTTAGCTCAGACATATTTTTTCATATCAGTGTAGTATTTGTCCTAAGACTCTGTTAGCTCATGTGTTTAATATTAGTCTTAAGACTTTTTTTGTTCAGACATGTAATTGATGCTTGCAGTAGTTTACTGGTAAAATCTTAACTAATTATTTGTGATTATAAAAAGCTATGAAAAATTAAACCCTTTAAAATTCTGAAAGTTTCAAACAACATCAATTTTGACATGTGTTGTATGTTTCATTGCAATTTTAACATGTGTTGTATGTTTCATTGCAATTTTAACATGTGTCTTTTTTTAACAAATTGTGAATGTGGAATGTAATTTCTATATAATTTATAGGGAAAAGTTAATATCTTTTTTTCAGTTAAGGTCTCTTTTACATTGTTTGTTAGAAATTGTAAACAAATGCATCGTAATTTTATTTGAAGATTAAAAGACACATCTAATATTTTATTTGTAAACTTATTGTTAAATGATTTTTTTCTTTTGAGATGATTAGTTCATACTAAATAAATTAAATATACGTTGTGTAATCTAGTGAAAGATATATTAAAAAAGACCTGTGAGATACTACATATTGGAGAGAAACTTTGAGGAACAAAAACAGTAAGTGAAAAATTCCTATCGTCGCTGCAGTGATTTCCTTATCACTTCCGTTTCTGCGTGTTGTCGTCGCCATGATCGTCATGATCGCCATCGGTGTGGCTAGATAATACAACTTTTTCCTTCGCCCAGAAAAGGATACTTATGACATTCGTTGAGAGTTTCAGGGTATTTATTGTCCTGGAGAGATAACTCAGATAGAGAGAGAGAGGCCATTTATCTTAACTACTGCCTATTTATTACACTTGTTCAAAAGGTAAAGTACATACTAAACTTATTGTAAGATAATCAAGGAACTCTAAGAACAGACATCTTAGGGGAGCACATATTGCCTTTCGGCTATTTTAATTGTTTCCAAGTTTTACAGCATAATTTGTGATGGGTCGTGTTCCATGGACCAACTGTTCTAAAACTTTTGTTTCTTTGTCAACGATAAAAAAGTCATCATCATCTCAGAGTATTTGCTTTTGTGTCTAACTTATATTGACGCCATGCTTCAACAATTTCGTTAATTTCACAATACATCGACATTTATTTTGAAAGATGAAACGTAAGTTTGTATTTGCTTTGTCATTTTCTCATTAATAAATATTATTTAAAAAGTTTAAAATGAATGCCTATTTATTACACTTATTCAAAAGGTAAATTACATACTAAAATTATTGTAAGATAATCAAGACATCATATTGACTTTCGGCTATTTTAATTGTTTCCAAGTTTTACAGCATAATTTGTGGTGGGTCTCGCTCGCGTTCCATCGACCAACTGTTCTGAAACTTTTGTTTCTTTGTCAACGATTAAAAAAATCTGACTATTAATTGATTTTGCTAGATTTATTAACACACAGGTGTTAGCGCTTAAAAATGGCCACAGAAACGTTGTTTTAAGGCGTAAATAAATTACATACGTTTTTAGTTTCTCATTTTAATTATTTCCGTATGATGAAATTTCTTTTAAAAACATCATCAGCAGTTTATTTTTTATTTTGAATGGTAAAAAAAGTTATGATGATAATATAAACCTATATTAAAGTTACATCGTAACTGACGATTTAAAAAAAATAATTTGGGGTAAATTCTATGGTTAGCTTTGGAGATTCCTAACGAATAGTAAATAAATTTTATTTTTTATAAAAATTCTACCCGATAATTGTCTGTAATCTTTGGTTTACACTAATATTTGTGTAGTTTTAGTCCTAAGATTATGTTTGCTCAGACATATATGTTCTCATAGAAGTGTCAAATGTGTCTATACAAATAATTTGGGGGTAAATTCTATGGAGATTCCTAACGAATAGTAAATAAATTTTATTTTTTATTAAAATTTTACTCGATAATTGTCTGTAATTTTTGGTTTACACTAATATTTTTCACTGATAAGTAATTATATATATATATATATATATATATATATATATATATATATATATATATATATATATATATATATATATATATAATTTATTTAGATACTGTATATTACATATTTCAGCAATGTACCGCGGTTTCATCCAAAAGGGCAAATTTAGACATCTTTAGTAAATCTGCCCTTTTGGATGAAACCGCGGTACATTGCTGAAATATGTAATATACAGTATCTAAATAAATTTATATTAGCTCTCTTATATGATCGAGCACTTTATTTGATTTCTTTTACTATACAACCTTTTACTATACAAAGTGTAGGTTTGTAATCCGAGGCTGGAGCAATGTGATATAGGTACCGGAAGGTGGAGAAGGTGAACAAAAACAAACGAGAAGAGAAAACAAGAATGGAATCTCAAATCAATTTATTAATATTTCACGTAAAACAGATTAAATACCGGCACAGTAAATAAAAAAGAGGTTACTGTCAGGCAAATAAAGTTCCGGGATAAGATAATCTTAAATTTTCGAAAGAAAAACTTTTATTATCAAAAGACCAAAAATTAACGACCGAGTGGTCGAAAAAAACGAACGAACAAGATGCACTGATGGAATCAACTATTGTTGACAGAATACCACAGAGAATAAAGAGTAGGTACGCAGAAAATGTTATATTCCTATCATAATTTAATTATATAATTATTCAGCTAAAGTTATCATCTTATTAATATTTGTTTATTTATATACTAATTATTATAATTTTATTAGTTTTTATTTGATTTGATTTATTACCTTTTTTATCTTTATTTATTCAATTCTAAATTTACATTTGGGCCGTTGTGAGAATACGAACGGTCAAAGGGAGGTGACTCTGAAAACAGAAAATGGTTAGAATTAAAACTTGAAAAAAGAAAAACTTGAAAAATTGAAATCAATTGAGAGTAGGAAGAAACCGTTGGAAAGGGGTGTGGGGGGAGGATTAAGAGATTTAAAAATATACACACATATATACATATAAAGTGTAAATTTCAAATACATATTCATTTTAAAGGTATAATATTTCTAGAATTAATTTATTTAAATTTTTTTATTTTTTATTTTATTAAATTTTAAATTTTAATTTAGGGATTATAAATATATACACATACATTCAGATAAAACGTATATTTTGTATTTGCATTGTCAGTTTTTCATTAATAAATATTATTTAAAAACTTTAAAATAATTATCATAAATAGAATTAAAATATGACACTTTCTTTCAAAATTGAATTCTATTTATTTATTATTTAATGTATTTTTTAATATTTAACTTTTTTAAATGAATATTGTCAGTGTAGTCATTGACTTTAATTTACTTTTCCACACTTAAAATAAAAAAATACTCTTAGCTTTATTTTAAAAGAATTAACGTAATTTATCGTTACGACACATGTAAGAAATTCTTACATGTGTAGTAACAATAAATTAGTTATTTATTCTTTAATAATTAATGTAATTTAAAATTACATTAATTCTTAAAGAATAAATGTAATTGTTTAAGATTTTAATCAATCAGCATGTAAAAATAATTAATAAAATTGACGCAGTTCGTAATGTAAAAATTAAAAAATAACTATTACGGCAGTTTGAGCCTTCTATACTTTGAGATTTTGTAGCCGCATTCTGTTTACACAGATTCCGGACATGTTTTAGCTAACTTTCACTTTTGTTTTTGATGATTAAGCAATTTTTATTAGGAGAGTGTAGGGGCTTGGTGGCTACTTCATTGGATCTGGAGGACCCCCAGAAGACATTTGTCTTGGGGTTCGCCTTTCCGTCAAGATGGAAGTGGGCTTCATCTGAGGTCCAAAGGAGGTTAAGGAAACCTGGTGTCTCCTCGATCTTATCGAGCATCTTGACTGCCATAACGCTCCTCTGCTTCTTGTCTGAGGCTGTAAGGGTCTGCAGCGTCTGTATTCTGTATGGGTAAGCCCTGATATTGTTCACCAGCACTCTCCTGCAAGTTTCACGGGAGATACTGAGGGACTGACTTCGCTTACGCACAGAGCGTTTCGGACTCTCCTGGAGAGACTCTCTCACACTTTCGACCAGCTCGGCTGTCCGCTTCTTGGGACGTGCCGAGTGGCTTGGACGGTTCTCACTGGCAGCATTGAAGTTCTCCACGGTCCCATACTTCTCGAAGTGGTCCACCCAGTTCTGAATTCTGCTTTTGGGTAGAGCCTTTTCACATCCGAACTGATGCATGAAACTGTTCTGTGTTTTCTTAAATGAGCCTGTCTTGTAGTAAAATTTAACACAGTGTATTCTTTGTCCCAGCTCCCACTGAGGTCTTGGTGTACTCACGGTCGTTGATTCTGCCATGTCCTGTAAAATAACGGCAATCGGTGAATAAATAAAGGAGATATCACATAAATTTTTTTTTTGCGTCACCCTGTATTATTTAAAAAGTTAAAAATAATTTTTATGAATAGAATAGAATTGATATGACACTTTCTTTCAAAATTGAATTCTATTTATTTATTAATAAATATTTGTACTGTTTTAATTTATTTCAATGAATATTGTCAGTGTAGTCATTGACTTTAATTTACTTTTTAACACTTAAAATTAAAAAATACTCTTAGCTTTATTTTAAAAGAATTAATGTAATTTATCGTTACGACACATGTAAGGAATTCTTACATGTGTACTAAGAATAAATTAGTTATTTATTCTTTAAGAATTAATGTAATTTAAAATTACATTAATTCTTTTAAAAAATAAATGTAATTGTTCAAGATTTTAATCAATCAGCATGTAAAATTAATTAATAAAATTGACGCAGTTCATAACGTAAACATTTTTAAAAATTACTATTACGGCAGTTTGAGCCTTCCATACTTTGAGATTTTGTAGCCGCATTCTGTTTACACAGATTCCGGACATGTTTTAGATAACTTTCACTTTTGTTTTTGATAATTAAGAAATATTTAGTAAACACAAAAGGTACATTCTTTTGTAATTCACTCTCTTAAGACTTTAATTTAATACTTATATTTGAAATAGTTCCAGAAACCTGATATTTACTTTTCCAGCGATTTTTAAACATGTTTTATTGAATCTTCAGTTTTAACTGATTTTTCGCTGTTTTGATAACATTTTTAATTCTAATTTTTTTTTCACACGTAAATATAAATTTGTTTCCTTGTAGATATTAACATTATTCTTTCATCTTTCAAACGCAATCAAAAGTTAAACGAAAACTCCTTTAAAAATTAAAAAAATACACTTTTAAGAACGAGAGTCAGTAAAAGCGACGGCCATTTTTGCACGTACCTAATATATATATATATATATATATATATATATATATATATATATATATATTAGTTTTCGGTGCAACTTCGGAAAAGCCTCAATACGGAAAACCGATAATATATAAAAATGAAGACATACTGGTATCATGTATGTGACTGTAACAGAACAAAGATATTGTACACCAAAAATTACGTAAATTGATCAAGTAGTTTTTTTTTATCACAGAAAATCAAATGTTGTCATTTTTTTCCATGCCTGCTGGTTAGTTAGCCATCCAACAAGGGACGTTATTCAGCCCAGCATTATAAAAAAAATGGCCAAATCGCTACCAAAAAAAGGGTCACATTTAATACATTTGGCCTTTTTTAGTTGGATAATGGCCCTGTGGGGCCGGACGCATTTTGAAGTGAACATATGTGGGAGATCGTTTGGTTTGGCTTGCGCGATTTAGTGTGGGTGGACCCATACGGTCGAGTGCAAAATAAACTGGTTCTCACAGTTGGAGCTCAAAAGCGTTGACAGGGACACTACGTTGACGAGATCTCAGGTTAAGGGTCAAGGTGCACCTGTGCATAGTGGTTCTGTGACGTCACAGGGTTTTGCATGGGATACGGAGTTTTGGCAGTCTGGGTTTTGGAAGCAAGCCGAACGGACGATTTCTCTATGAAGTCTTCAAATGATTAGGGAAATTACATTCCCTAAGAGAATACAGGCATAAGATTCCTTCTTCCCCCTTCTCGAATGGCTAAGGACTTAAGCTAGGAATTAACAATGATAGAATAGTAATTTGGTCTCCCCCTTAACGTTGGTGAAACATCTCCAAGATCGACGGTAGACTGACGCCTGAAATAAAATTGAAATAAACAAATCAAAGTAAAAGATTGTTGCCTCGTGAATTTTGTTGGGAAGCTTTTTGTTGTAGACGACATCGAGACGGCGATGTTCACGGCAGTACAGAAGCGAAGAAAGAACTCAACCACTAGACGACATCGAGACGGCGATGTTCATGGCAGTACAGAAGCGAAGAAAGAACCCAACCACTAGACGACATCGAGACGGCGATGTTCACGGCAGTACAGAAGCGAAGAAAGAACCCAACCACTAGACGACATCGAGACGGCGATGTTCACGGCAGTACAGAAGCGAAGAAAGAACCCAACCACTAGACGACACCCCTCCACCAGGAGGAAGAAGAGGTATGAGAAATTTGAAGACTATGCTACGAGAAATTAAAGGGTATGCAACATTTGAAGCAGTTTGGCCTTAATGACCACGATATAAGAAGAAAAAATATATTAAAGCCATCTTGAAAAACAAAGGACGTTATTCAGCCTAGCGTTATATAAAAAAGGCCAAATCGCTACCAGAAAAGGTCAAATTTTGTGCATTTGGCCTTTTTTAAAGAAGTAATGCCTAATGACAACGATATAAGACAAACTTTTTTTTTTAATTAAAATAACGTGAAAACTTTCAAAGGACAACGAAGACGTAACGATATAATAAAAAAATGAAATATTTTATTGAATAACGTGAAAATTTTCAAATGAACATTGTAATAAAATAATTTAATTTATGCCTTGAAGATTGTAATTTACTTTCAAAGGAAAAAGTTGAAAAAGTTGAGAAATAAAAAGTCATGTTTTGAAGATTGTGATTTAAGTAATTTAAGTATTAACCGGATAAATGCTGCTAAACTACTTTTAAAAAAAAGCCAAATCCACAACATTTGGCCCTTTTTTAGCTATCATTTGCAATATATACATCTTGACAATCGAGTGGTGAAAAAAATAGCAAAATTTGATTTTCTGTAATAAAAAAAAATACTTGATCAATTTACGTAATTTTTTGTGTACGATATTTTTGTTCCGTCCCGGTCACATACATAATACAGATATGTATTATTATCGGTTTTTCGTATTGAGGCTTTTCCGAAGTTGCACCAAGTTTTCTTGTTTTGTTATTTTGAACTGTCCCATTTTGTTTTGGTTTATGCTGAATTACCTCCCTTGTTGACTCTTCTATTTCTTAGAAAACAAATCAATGTATATCTCAATGAAGAAACTTAAAGTGAAGATGTTGACTTTAATTAACATCCGATTATTTTATTAATGTCTTTTTTGAAAACCAAACAAATAAAACGAAAGAAATACTTAAAGGTAAGTCCAATCACGACCGAAATTGTTTTCATTGCGATCATTTTACGACTGAGTGTAAAATTCGAGTTTAAAAAAGCCTTTCGTTGTAAATATCTAAATTTGATGCAATCCAAAAATAATTCAACTTAATTCAATTTTATTTATTTTTATTGTTTCTTAATTCTCGGATTTCCGCACATTAAGATGAACTGATTAAACTGAATTATAATTCTTTAAAAAAGTAATTAAATATATGTTCGGTATTGTTTTAAAATTCAGCCAAGAAGATGTTGAAAAAATATTTTATGGGCCGATAGCCAGAAGGATCGGGCAGCAGTAGTTTGCAAAAAGAAATGCTCTGTTAAATGACTGGCGGCCGGGTCGGCCGCCAGTCATTTAAAAATAAAAAATAGTCTTCAGTATTAAAGATAAGCATATAATTGTCATTTTATTATACAATTTTTTTAGTATCTTTTACAATAGCCCTCCAACTCGCGAGTCGGGTTCAAAAAAACTTGTAGAAGGTGGTCAAAAAAATGAATATACAACAAATAAATGCGACGTTCGTCGAGACTGGAGATTTTCCTAGTTAGCTATTCCATTTGCTTGTATGTTTACATAGGATGAATGGGTTTTTAGTAGACATGAAAAAAAAATATTTCTGGGCAATGATTTTTACTTAAAACAATGGCGTCGTCATTCTTATTTTGCGAGCCTCGCTTCGGGTTCTCGTTGTCAAGGGTTACGGCGTGTGTGTGTGTGTGTGTGTTTTTTTTTACCGCGACTCATAATGAAAGGAGCGTTTTTTTTTTTTGGTTTGCATATTTGAAATTTAATTTTATGAAACGAACATTTTAACGATCATTTTGGTCACCGAATGAGCGCGCTTGTCGTTACGTCATTGGGGGTGGGTGGGGTACATTTCCGTGTATGTCTTGTTGCTGCAAAGACGTGCGAAAATGACCCAAGCGCAACTCATACTTTGTGTCATTAGCGAATTGACCCTTATGTCGATAGGTTATGGGGTTAGGGTTAGGGCTGGAGTTAGGGTTAGGGCTGGAGTTAGGTTTAGGGCTGGAGTTAGGTTTAGAGTTACGGTAAGGAATTTTTTACAGAAACAACAGGAAAAAAAACATTATGGTGTGACGAATGAAAATAATATGTAAATAAAGCACAATGACATGTAAATCAAAAGAAAATGATTTTATTCCTTTTGCTTGAAATGTAGTTTTGTTTTGTTCTTTTGCTTGGATGAAAAAATGAAAAATTGCGCTTTGAATGTGAGTCCCAGTAAAAAAACAACCCCGACAGATTGAAACGAAAACGAGGCTGCAACATTTTTGACACGAAGCAGCCATTTTGTTTTTACAATTTGCGTACGATAAAAATATCGATTCATAAAAAATAGCACTTTTAACAGATTATTATCATTAATAAATGTCACAGGTATGTTGGAAATTCAGTTTTATCGGCTACGGTAACTTTTATTTGTTGTATATTTGTTTTTTAGCGTTTTCGTTTGAGGGCTATTGTAAAAGATACCCCAATTTTTTTAGTATCTTTTATGTTATACTTAATCTTTTTGCACTTTAAGGACATTGCTGATATAATAACGTTATTATTTAGAAACCCATTATAAATTTAAAAAAAAACACCCATTATAATTTTTAAAAATAAACATTTCAATAAACAATATATATATATATATATATATATATATATATATATATATATATATATATATGAAATATTGTTTTTTATAATGGGTGTTTTTTTTAATTTATAATGGGTTTCTAAATAAAAACGTTATTATTTCAGCATGGTCCTTAAAGTGCAAAAGATTAAGTATAACATAACAGATACTAAAAAAATTGTATTCGAGGGGAGGGGAAGCAATAAAATGACAATTATTCTTATTTTTAATAATGAAGTCTATTCTTTGTTTTTAAATGACTACGATTGAGTCACTTGAGCCGTTTGGTGCTGGCGGCCGCTGGAAAAGTAGAAAAATAAAAATAAACCGAAAAAATATATTCGAGGAGGGGGGAGGGAGACAATTATATGCTTATCTTTAATATTGAAGACTATTCTTTATTTTTAAATGACTGCGATTGAAAAGACTTGGAAAAGTACCACCCATTAACGACCAACTGCCACAGGGTCTAGTAACAACACATAATGTGGCAGAGAACGGATTTCTCTGCTGGAGCAACTTCCAGCGTCTCGTCTATGCTGAGTAAAGGGACTCACTGCCTCTGGTCAGCATAGGAGGAGGATGGTAGAAACGGAAGACATAGGTTTGGTAAATACCTACAACACCATTCCCAACCATAAACCATTCCGTCTATCTTTGCTCGTCGGAGATATTTAACAAAAAATAAAAAAAGAAATGGGCATGTTAATAATTTCTTGAAAATCAATTGTGGGTATTATTGTAGATGAAATCCCTCAGTAAAATTACCCCACCCCAAATAAAAATTCGTATCTACTTTGTTTAGACAATTACGTTTGACAACCCTTTTAAAACTTGGGAGAGAAAAAAACCCAATTATTTTATAATGTGGGGATCAGTTTCACATATAAATTTAAATTGAAGGATCACCTCATTTCTTACAAGATATCGTTTGAACTACTTGTCACTGTTCAAGTTTAATCTGAGATATAACTATGTTCTTGTTATTTTTAGGTGGATGTTGCCACCCAAACTTAGGATGAGTGTTTTTTTTTTTTGTTGAGGGCTGTTGCTATCCGGCTTTAGGGTTAAGGTAGGTGTTTGGTGGGTTGACTTGTATCGTTAACAAAGGAGAAGGCATTGATTTAGCTGATGACTCTCCTCTACAGTTTTATGTTTTTATGTATTCACCCTAAGACTCTTTTATCTCAGATAAAAATATTTTGACATGTGTGTAGTATTTGTTTGCAGATTCTGTTAGTTGAGATATATATTTTCACATCTATGTAGTATTTGTTCACAGATTCTGTTAGCTGAGATATATATTTTCACATCTGTGTAGTATTTGTTTGCAGATTCTGTTAGCTGAGATATATATTTTCACATCTGTGTAGTATTTGTTCACAGATTCTGTTAGCTGAGATATATATTTTCACATCTGTGTAGTATTTGTTCGCAGATTCTGTTAGCTGAGATATATATTTTCACATCTGTGTAGTATTTGTTTGCAGATTCTGTTAGCTGAGATATATATTTTCACATCTGTGTAGTATTTGTTTGAAGATTCTGTTAGCTGAGATATATATTTTCACATCTGTGTAGTATTTGTTCGCAGATTCTGTTAGCTGAGATATATATTTTCACATCTGTGTAGTATTTGTTTGCAGATTCTGTTAGTTGAGATATATATTTTCACATCTGTGTAGTATTTGTTCGTAGATTCTGTTAGCTGAGATATATATTTTCACATCTGTGTAGTATTTGTTTGCAGATTCTGTTAGTTGAGATATATATTTTCACATCTGTGTAGTATTTGTTAGCAGATTCTGTTAGCTGAGATACATATTTTCACATCTGTGTAGTATTTGTTCGTAGATTCTGTTAGCTGAGATATATATTTTCACATCTGTGTAGTATTTGTTCGCAGATTCTGTTAGCTGAGATATATATTTTCACATCTGTGTAGTATTTGTTTGCAGATTCTGTTAGCTGAGATATATATTTTCACATCTGTGTAGTATTTGTTCGCAGATTCTGTTAGCTGAGATATATATTTTCACATCTGTGTAGTATTTGTTCGTAGATTCTGTTAGCTGAGATATATATTTTCACATCTGTGTAGTATTTGTTCGCAGATTCTGTTAGCTGAGATATATATTTTCACATCTGTGTAGTATTTGTTCACAGATTCTGTTAGCTGAGATATATATTTTCACATCTGTGTAGTATTTGTTTGCAGATTCTGTTAGCTGAGATATATATTTTCACATCTGTGTAGTATTTGTTCGTAGATTCTGTTAGCTGAGATATATATTTTCACATCTGTGTAGTATTTGTTCGCAGATTCTGTTAGCTGAGATATATATTTTCACATCTGTGTAGTATTTGTTTGCAGATTCTGTTAGCTGAGATATATATTTTCACATCTGTGTAGTATTTGTTCGTAGATTCTGTTAGCTGAGATATGTATTTTCACATCTGTGTAGTATTTGTTTGCAGATTCTGTTAGCCTGGACATATATTTTCACATCTGTGTAGTATTCGTCCTAAGACTCTATTAGCTCAAACATATTGTTGTGGACCTGTTTAGGGGCTGGAATTAAAACATAAACATGCGGTTTAGCAAAAACAATATATTGAAGAAAAGTATAATACAACAGAAACAAGAGTAGTGGTACGTCAGTCTTGACTGCCAGTATCGACTGGGCTTTACTCAACACTGAGAAGCATTTATTGTGAATGGGAGAGTCAAAAGTCTGTCATAGGTACGGTACCATAACACATATTTTCTAATTTTTGTAATATTCAACCTAAGACCCTGTTTGCTCTGAGTACATTATCTTATATTTTTCTGTAAGGTTAGGGTTAGAGTAAGGCTTAGAAAAACTTAAGTTCTGCGACCGTTTACTGCATCTTATTACATGTATTTTTGCATCAAACATTTCCGATATTCTATTTTATATGTTTATAAAATTAAGAAAGGTCATGTCGTTTGTACACATGCAGAAAGTCTACACCTGTAAGTGTAATTATTAAAATAAGATTTATTTATAACTGAAAAGGTCAGATTAATCCTGGAAAAATTATTAAGCAAGTGGATTAATAGTGTTTACGAATTAACATGTTACAGACATCACTTGCCCCATATCTCACAATTACTTATTTAAAATAAAAAATCCTTAATATTTGGATATAATTGATATCTGCTTTTTATTTTAATTAATGCATGAATTGTTAAATGAAATCTCTTATTCATTCACAGGTAACAGCCACAGTGGAGACAAATGAAATAATACTATGCATATAATCATTAGAAGTTTAGTCTTCTAAAATGATTTCAAAAGATACAAACACATGAGAGAGAAACGTTATTTTACTAAAGTATGCTATTTGAATGTCATCTGCTGAAAAAAGAGTGATCTCCAAGAACTTATTGAACTAAAATAGTGAGAGAGATTTTATTCTTGCTGTTTGTTACAAATTATCTACAACTTAATCTAATTAAAAGAAACCCACGCAAGCCTATACTGTGGGGAAACCTTGTGAAATATGTTGAACACCATCTGAAAAAAGAACAAACTTAAGAACAAACTTAACTAAATTAAAGGGAAAACGTATTTCTTGTGAAATTTATGGCTCATTATTTCAAATTTCATCTTCTTAGAGACATGTAATCCCACGGTTAAAAGAAACTTTATTCTTCTGAAATTTATGGTTCATCATTTAAAATGTCATTATCGTAGAGACATGTAATCCCACAGTTGAAAGAAACTTTATTCTTGTGAAATTTATGACTCATCATTAAAAATTACATCTTCTTAGAGACGTGTAATCCCACAGTTGAAAGAAACTTTATTCTTGTGAAATTTATGGCTCATCATTTAAAATTTCATCTTCTTAGAGACATGTAATCCCACGGTTGAAAGAAACTTTATTCTTGTGAAATTTATGGTTCATCATTTAAAATGTCATCTTCTTAGAAACATGTAATCCCACAGTTGAAAGAAACTTTATTCTTGTGAAATTTATGGTTCATCATTTAAAATGTCATCTTCTTAGAAACATGTAATCCCACAGTTGAAAGAAACTTTATTCTTGTGAAATGTATGGCTCATCATTTAAAATCTCATCTTCTTAGAGACATGTAATCCCACAGTTGAAAGAAACTTTATTCTTGTGAAATTTATGACTCATCATTTAAAATTTCATCTTCTTAGAGACATGTAATCCCACAGTTGAAAGAAACTTTATTCTTGTGAAATTTATGGCTCATCATTTAAAATGTTATCTTCTTAGAGACATGTAATCCCACAGTTGAAAGAAACTTTATTCTTGTGAAATTTATGGCTCATCATTTAAAATGTTATCTTCTTAGAGACATGTAATCCCACAGTTGAAAGAAACTTTATTCTTGTGAAATTTATGGCTCATCATTTAAAATTTTATCTTCTTAGAGACATGTAATCCCACAGTTGAAAGAAACGTTATTCTTGTGAAATTTATGGCTCATCATTTAAAATTTCATCTTCTTAGAGACATGTAATCCCACAGTTTAAAGAAACTTTATTCTTGTGAAATTTATGGCTCATCATTTAAAATTTCATCTTCTTAGAGACATGTAATCCCACAGGTGAAAGAAACTTTATTCTTGTGAAATTTATGGCTCATCATTAAAAATTTCATCTTTTTAGAGACATGTAATCCCACAGTTGAAAGAAACGTTATTCTTGTGAAATTTATGGCTCATCATTTAAAATTTCATCTTCTTAGAGACATGTAATCCCACAGTTTAAAGAAACTTTATTCTTGTGAAATTTGCAGTGTTTCATTTTAATTTTAAGTTACACCTACGGACCCATAAATGCGACTCACACTGGAGAGAAATCTTGTTCTTTGTTGAGTACGGTGGTTTATCGTTTGAAGTAATATCTTGAAAAATACATATGATGTCCCATAGTAGGAAAGCAGGGGTGAATTTTAATGCTTACTACATAGAGGATAATTTTAATGTATACTAGACACTATCCTCGAGTGTCTTCAGTCTCTTTGTACAAGGGTTTGTCAGGACAACTGTGCATAGAGACACTTCGATACAAGTAAAGTCTGAGTAAATATTCAAAATAAAATAGTATTCAAAGCCAAAGTAAGATCCCCTCCTCGACGACGACACACTGGCTCATACGAAGAATGATGAACCTTTTCCAAGTGATGTTGCCTCACTAAGATGAATACTTCACCAGACTAGATGAATGTCCTGAAATCTGCTAAGAACAAGAAATCACAAGAAAGATATACTATAACATAACTGGTCAATTTGGGAGAGGAACTAAAATATTCTTCACTTCATGACTAACTTTACATTTGAAAAGTAAAGGAGAACTTTAATTCGACAGGTGGATATCTATGTATCTTATATAGAGATCAAGTGTAAGCCTTGGGAAGAGGCCTCTGCATTTCTGAGAACACTGAAGTAAAATTTTAAAAAATGGAGAAACTTTATTCTTGTGAAATATGTGATAAATCATTCACAACCAAACCTGATGTAAAAATGCACATGCGAACCCACACAGGAGACAAAATTTATTCTTGTGAAATTTGTGGTAAATCATTTACAAGAAAATCTGAGGTAACATGTCACATGCGTACCCACACTGGTGAGAAACCTTATTCTTGTCAAATTTGTGGTAAATCATTTACAATAAGTAATAATTTAAAACGGCATTTGCGAACCCACACTGGTGAAAAACCTTATTCTTGTGAAATTTGTGGTAAATCATTTACAAGAAAATCTAGAGTGACATGTCACATGCGTACCCACACTGGTGAGAAACGTTATTCTTGTCAAATTTGTGGTAAATCATTTACAATAAGTCATCATTTAAAACTGCATATGCGAACTCACACTGGCGAAAAACCTTATTCTTGTGAAATTTGTGGTAAATCATTTACAATAAGTAATAATTTAAAAGGTCATGTGCGAACCCACACTGACGAAAAACCTTATTCTTGTGAAATTTGTGGTAAATCATTTACAATAAGTAAGAATTTAAAAGATCATGTGCGAACCCACACTGGCGAAAAACCTTATTCTTGTGAAATTTGTGGTAAATCATTTACAACCAAACCTAAATTACAAATACACATGCGCACCCATACTGGAGAGAAACCGTATTCTTGTGAAATTTGTGGTAAATCATTTACTACAAGTACTAATGTTAAAATACACATGCGCACCCATACTGGAGAAAAACTGTATTCTTGTGAAATTTGTGGTCAATCATTTGCACTAAGTAATGATTTAAAAATGCACATGCAGAGACACACTGGCGAGAACTTGAATGCCTACTGGTGAGAACTTGAATGCCTACTGGTGAGAACTTGAATGCCTACTAGACACTGTCCTCGAGTGTCTAAGGTCTCTCTGTACAGGGGTTTGTCAGAAACGCTGACATGAGGACACTTCCCATCTGAAGTAAACCCTGACCAAATATTCAAATTAAAATGAAAATGAAAATAAAACAAAATACTACAAACTGGCAGGATGTCGCCCAGAATAAAAAGATCCCCTCAGAACGGCTACGCACTGGGTCATATGAGGAAAACAACGGTGCACCTTCTTCTAGTGATGTTACCACAAGCAACACCACTCCACTGGACACTCCACCAGACCAGCCCAATTCTGGTCCTGGAATCCGGCAAAACCAAACAATGACCACCAGAAAAAGAAATTATACTCAAGTCAAGTGGTCAATTGAGGAGAAGAAAATTATTCTCCACTGCTTCGCCTATTCAAGGTATGAGAAGTGGGGAAGAAAGAAAAAAGATATATTCGAGGCTCAAATAAGAACGTCTGCTCTACCGAGGGAAAAACTAACCAAAACTACTACTAAAAATCTGCTTTCGATTGTATCACAGATATATAAATATCTCCCAAAAGATGAGAAAGATACAATCGAAGCAAAAGCTGTTGGTGAAGCGATCATTGAGTTCACAAAGACAAACAGAAGTGAATTTGCCCAAAGCCTATGGAGCAGGGAGGAAAAATGGGTGCTTATATGGGCAATGGAGTATGCCAAAACAAAGCATCAAAAACTATCAGAAAGATGCAAGGAATGGCAAAAGATTTTCAAACACCACTGCCCAAGCAAGAAGGACATTGTGAAAGAAAAACTCATGTCAAAAGTCCAATTTCTTGAAAAGCAATGCCTTCTCCACGGACCAAATTTCCAAGATGAAAGTAGATATCCGTAAGATGGATGAAGATAAGCTTTGCCCAATCAGCAACCCCTTGCCTGTGCCGGGGTATTGTGAGGCCCAATCAAAGGGCAGTAGAACAGGATCTCCACTGACCCAGTTACCTGACATAAAAACACCGAGCCCAAGCCTAGCACCAACAAAGCAGATGCGTCCCAAAGAAAGTACACCACTAAACAATGTGCCTTCGTTTCAAGGGTCGCCCTCTACAGGCAAGTGTGAAGATGAAGAACACCACCCTGGGCAAAAGAGCCAACACAATGCCCCGCCTGAACAAGCGACACTGGATACAGACCAGATGGAACTGGAGGAAGAGCTGGCAAACATGGTAGAAATAACACGAGACCTGGCTGTTGGAGATCGACCAAGACTGGTAAAAATCAACAGTAATAAAGCCTTCAAGACCCTTGCCACAAGGGTTAATGATGCCCTTACAAGGATCGTACCAACAAATGCATCTCTAAGTGAGATAAACCATGCAACTTTTGGAGCAGCATGGTTCATGCAATCCAAACTTTTACCCCAACACCAAGATAGAAAAAAAGAGGTAAACTTGAAGAGCAAAGCTTATGAGCCAGCCTGGAAGAGAAAACTCCAACAAAAGATTGATAATTTGAGAAAAGAAACCGCTCAAATATCTACCTTTCTGACAGGTAAACACCCAGGCGAAAAATTGAAAAAGAAGGTGAAGAAACTTAAAACCAAGTATTCCCTTCAAAGCCCACCGCAGCTTAGAGCTAAGATAGCAGAAAATCAAGCTGAAATAAAAGCCTTAGCTGCACAAATAAAAAACAAAACAAAAAAATATGAGTCAAAAAGAATAAATCAACTCTTTGCGACTAATCCTAGGATGGTGTATCGGAGCCTCATAGGAGACAAAATAAAAGTCTGCTCTCCACCTACCCAAGAAGAAGTTGAAAACTACTGGAGGCCACTCTATGAGGACCCCAAACAACACCAGGAAAAAGAATGGATCAACACCATTAAAGAGGACAACAAGGAGAAACCAAAGATGCCAGCCCTGGAAATCACCAAAGAAGTTGTCTGCAGGAAAGTAGCCCAATATAGTAATTTCAAGACCCCAGGAATTGACAATATCCCACATTTCTGGCTGAAAAAACTGACAGCACTTCATCATCACTATGCCAAGGCATTCAATAGAATCATCACTGGTGATGAGGAGCCACCGGAATGGCTTACTGTAGGCAACACGTCCCTTATTCCCAAAAGTGAGGAGACCCATTTGGTTAACAAATACAGGCCTATCTGCTGCCTAACTACAACCTACAAGCTGCTAACAGGTATTATTGCTGATGCAACATATGAACATCTAGCTGCCGGCGACTACCTTGAAAGTGAGCAGAAGGGATGTACCAGGAAAAGACTTGGCACAAAAGACCAACTCCTTGTAAACAGAACAATCCTGGAGGACTGTAAAAAGAGGCAGAGAAACCTCTCAATGGCCTGGATTGATTACAAAAAGGCCTTTGATAGTATACCTCACTCCTGGATACTCCGCTGTTTGGACTTGTACAATGTCCATGAAGATATTAGGTCATTCCTCCAAATGCAAATGACCAGGTGGCGTACATCAATCACGCTTCACCATATGGAAGGAAAAATTCAGACTCCAAACGTTAAGATTCAGAGAGGAATATTCCAAGGAGACAGCCTCTCACCGCTTCTTTTTTGCCTCACAATGGATCCACTGAGTAAGCTGCTTAAACGATCCAATGCTGGATACAACCTTAGCCGAGGCAGAAAGAAGGATGAAAATAAAAAAATAAATCATCTCCTCTTTATGGACGATCTCAAACTCTATGCAGAATCTGAGAAACAACTAGTCTCTCTGATAGAAATTGTAAAAAATTACACAGAAGACATCTGCATGGAGTTTGGATTCGAAAAATGCGCTAAATGCACAATAAAGAAAGGGAAAAAGACAGCATCAGAACATCTTAATATTAATACTGGCTCTATTGAAGACCTAGGAGAAGATGCTGTCTATAAATACCTTGGAGTAGAAGAGAATGAGACGCTAGAGCACGGAAAGATGAGAGAGAAGGTACAGAGAGAATATACTAAGCGCCTGAAAAAAATCCTCACATCTGAACTCTCATCAAAAAATAAAATAACTGCCATAAACCAACTGGCAATACCTGTCGTCTCCTACGGGTTCGGCATTATCGATTGGCCACAAGGCTACATCAACAAACTAGACACAAAAACTCGGAAAAAGCTTGCCTTAAATAAAGTCATTTACCGACATCAGTGTATGGACAGACTTTACTTACCGCGAAGAGAAGGTGGTCTGGGCCTCATTGAGATCAATCATGCCTACCGAGCCTCAATGGTCAGTGTGGGACAATATATAAAGAGCTCCTGTGATCAAAAAATGAGAATGGTGAATGAACATCACACCAAATACCTTCCTCAGCAGACCTCAACAACAAAACTAGCCGATAATTTCAGTGGTAACACACTGGAGAACACTAGCGAAGATGATAACAACCCAGCAACCCTGATCGCGCGCAAGAAGAGGGAGGAGTACACGAAAAAGGAGCTGAAGACCAGACTAGAAGGATGGCGAAATAATAAAAGAGCAGGAAAGTTCATTGAAGAACTCAACCAGAGCTATATCGACAAGGAGGCTTCACTACAATGGCTCAAGAGTGGCAACTTCCCGTTCGATGAGGAACGGATATTAATAGCGGCACAAGACCAAGGCCTACTTACTAATGGATTTAAGAAAATGGCGGGTCTACAAAAAACTGACCAGTGCAGGTTCTGCCACTCTGCCACCGAAAGTCCAAGCCACCTAATGTCTGGATGCAAGATCCTTTTGGCTGATGGCCATTACACTGCCCGCCACAACAAAGTATGTAAATACCTTCATTGGAAGATCTGCGGAGAGATGCAGCTAGAAAGATCACTGAACATCTGGGAACATGAACCCCCACCCATAACATCGAATGGAAAAGTGACAGTGTTCTATGATAAAGACATACAGGCGGGCAGATACATAAAAGACAAGGCCATCAAACCAGACATTGTCATCTGGAACAAACCAGATAAAACTGCTCTCATCATTGATGTAACCGTCCCAAATGACTACGGTCTCAATAGAGCCGAACGGGAAAAAATAACAAAATACCAAGATCTCAAAAATGATCTAAAAATAACATGGTCCCTCGATGAAATAAACATCATACCGGTTGTAGTGGGGGCAACTGGTCTGGTGAAAAAAAATCTAAGTAAATACTTAGAAACAATCCCCGGAAAACCAAATTGTAGGGAAGTACAGATAGCAGCCCTAAAAGGAACCACATCTATCCTTAAGAGAGCCCTCGGATATAAATTTTACTCGTAGGGAAATCAAGTGTTAGCCTCAAGAGTAGGCCCCTTGATCTCTTTAGATAAACTAAATTAAAATGAAAAAAAAAAGCGAGAAACCTTATTCTTGTGAAATTTGTAGTAAATCGTTTACAACAAAATATGATGTAAAAGTACACATGCGAACCCACACTGGGGAGTTTGAATTACCTACTAGACACTATCCTCGAGTGTCTTCGGTCTCTCTGTACAAGGGTTTGTCAGGGCAACCTGACATGAGGATACTTACCCCTACAAGTAAACCCTGACCAAATATTCAAAATTACATAGTATCCGCAGCACAAATAAGATCCCCTCATACGAGGAATAGTGCATCTTCTCCTAGTGATGTTACCTCAAGTAACACCACGTGCTGGATACTCCACCAGACTAGATGAATTCTTGTCCTGGAATCCGGTAAGACCAACAGACCACACGAAAGATATACTATGACATATTGACTGGTCAGTTGGGGAGAGAAGAAATTATTCTTAACTTTTTTACTAACTCAATGCTTGAGAAATAAAAGAGAATTTAAATAGAATACTCGGGTATCTATGTATCTCATATAGAGATCAAGTGTTAGCCCCAGGAAGGGGCCCCTTGATTTCTGAGAACTTCGACTGAAGTAAAATTAAACATTGAGGGAGAAACCTTATTCTTGTGAAATTTGTGGTAAATCATTTGCAATGAATAATCATGTAAAAAGACATGCAAACGCACACTAAACATCATGCCGGTGGTAGTGGGGTCAACTGGTCTAATAATAAAAAATCTAAGTAAATACTTAGAAACAATCCCAGGAAAACCAAACTGTAGGGAAGTACAGATAGCAGCCCTAAAAGGAACAACATCTATCCTTAAAAGAGCTCTCGGATATAAATTTTACTCATAGGGAAATCAAGTGTTAGCCTCAAGAGTAGGCCCCTTCATCTCTTTAGATAAACTAAATTAAAATAAAAAAGGGAGAAACCTTTATTCATGTGAAAGGTGTGGCTCATCATTTACAAGTCATCATCTTTAAACAAGCAAAGGCACACTGACTTGAAACTACCTAGAAGATCAACAACTGGCTGTAGGATAAATACAATCATACCCAAAACAAAAGAGACACAGTGCCCGAATAAATACAGACCCATATGCTGTCTCAGTACCACCTACAAGCTCTTTACTGGCCTGTTAGCCGATAGCATCTACGACCATCTCTCCTCTGGTAA
This sequence comes from Sepiola atlantica, assembly GCA_963556195.1. Lineage (NCBI taxonomy): Eukaryota > Metazoa > Mollusca > Cephalopoda > Sepiida > Sepiolidae > Sepiola > Sepiola atlantica. The sequence goes on from OY744525.1 coordinate 152,147,170, forward strand.
GTACCTAGAAGATCAACAACCGGCTGTAGGAGAAGATGCTTTGGTACCAAGGACCAGTTATTGATTGACAAAACAATTTTAGAGGATTGTAGGAAGCGGCATAGAAACCTGAGCATGGCATTGATTGATTACCAGAAGGCCTATGACAGCGTGCCCTTCTCATGGCTACTACGGTGCCTTGACCTGTATAATATCAACCCATTAATTAAACAAACAATGACTGAACACATAAAAATGTGGCAAACCAACATCTTACTAAGCCACAGCCATAGAAAGCTTACCATCCCTAACATCAATATCAGAAGGGGAATATTCCAAGGTGACAGCCTCTCCCCGTTGCTCTTCTGCATGGCAATAGACACACTTAGTAAGCTTCTCAACAACAGGCGAGAGGCCTACAACCTTGGTCAGGGATGCCAGAGAGATCCATCTAAGAGAATCAAACACCTTCTCTTCAGGGATGACCTTAAGCTTTATGCAAGCTCTGACACTGAATTGCAGCAGCTCGTGCAGGTTATGCGCACCTTTTCCAAAGACATCGGAATGAGATTTGGCTTGGATAAATGCGCCAAATGCTCCCTCAGGGCTGGGAAAAGGATTCAGACAGACAATATACGGCTAGATGAGGAAAATGAGATACTAGATCTCGAAGAGCAGGAGTCCTATAAATACCTTGGCATTGAGGAAAATGAGACCATCCAACATGCCAGGATGGGAGAGAAAATTGGAAGAGAGTATGTATGCCGTGTCAGAAAGATCTGCAAAACACAGCTTACAAATAAAAATAAAATAACTGCCATTAACCAACTTGCGATGCCAGTAATTATGTACAGCGTTGGCATCATTCATTGGCCTCAATAAACCATCAACAGGCTAGATGTAAAGACACGAAAAATGTAAACCCTCCATAGGGTCATCTATAGAAATCAGTGTCTGTCAAGACTGTACTTGCCCAGAAGAGAGGGAGGATTGGGTCTATCAGAGATTAACCACCAGCATAGAGCCACTATTGTCAGCATTGGCCAGTACCTAAGAATCTCCTTAAACCCCAGCCTAGCAATGGTACATGAACATGAAGAGTCAAGAGCCAGCAAAACAAATTCCATCACAAAGTTGGCCAAACATTTTGGACAAGGCTGTCATATAGATGAGGCAGAAACACCAAACAATCCTGCCACAGAGATAGCCCAACAGAGCCGGAAGAGATACACCCATACTTTTAAGAACAGGTGCATTGAGGAGTGGTCAGGACAAAAACGTGCCACATACTTCCTCGATGAACTATCTAAGGACTATATTGATAAGGAAGCATCCTTCGACTGACTAAAAAGAGGAGCCTTTCACAACGACAAGGAGAGACTTATAATGGCCGTCCAAGACCAGGGCCTGATGACAAATGCATTTAAAAAGATGGCTGGTCTCAGTCAGGACAACACGTGCAGGTTTTGTCACACTGAAGTGGAGAGTGTGAGCCACCTGATATCGAGTTGCAAAATCATGTTGGCAGATGGCTCCTATACAGCACGACATAATGGAGTGTGCAAATACCTCCACTGGACCATCTGTAAGAAACTGAATATCAGATGTAGCAGCAGGCACTGGGAACATCTACCTGAGAGAACAGTGGGGAATGAGACATACACCATCCATTATGACCATGAAATCTCCACAGCTACCTATCTAAAAAACGCAGCTGTCAAACCTGAAATTGTAATATGGAACAAGAGAGAGAGAGAGTGGCAACTTTGGTTGAGGTCAGTGTCCCTAATGATGGGGGCCTAAACAGAGCTGAAAGGGAGAAAATAACAAAATATCAGGGTCTAATGTATGATATGAAAAGAAACTGGAACCTCAAACAGATCTCAATCATTCCAGTTATCATAGGAGCCATTGGATTCATGAAGAAGAACTTGAAAAAGTATTTAGCAAGTATACCTGGTGAACCAAGTGCAAGAGAAATCCAAACAACTGCACTCAAGGAAACAGCCAGAATCTTGAAAAGAGCTCTCGGTTGGAGTCTGTAAATAGCGGATGATCGTATGGCATTTGGAAGAATGCCCCGTCCCCAGCAAATGAATGAAAAGAAAAATCAAAAAAAAAGAGAAGGATACCCCCAATTAGAATAAAAATTGAGCAAAGATTCAAAGAAAAATAAGAAAGTTTTCAAGTGCAAATATATCTTTTGTATGTCTACACACTTGCTCATATGATGAAAGTAGTCGTGCAACTTCTAGTTATGCTACCACAACTAACAACAGTAAGCTCAGTACTTAACTAGTCTAGCGCAATTCAAGTCCTGTAATCCAATTAAAGAAACTATAACATAGTTAAGTGGCTCAGTGAATTGAATAACATTTTTATTCTATGCTGCTTTATTTAATAAAACTTGTATTTATCCTACAATAAATAACAAACGTAAGATCGATACTTTACTAGCTCAGCACAATTCTAGTCCTGTAATCCGACAAAAGAAACTATAACATAATTAAGCAGAAGAAAATTAGAATTAAGTTCTGCTTAATTTAATCAAAGTTTAAGAAGTAGGGAACTTCCTTATATGAACATTCAGATATGTGTTATGGTGTGATGTTGATCTACCCTATTTCAGAAATAGACAATTCCAGACACTATAGACTTCTGATGAAATGTCGTGGTAGTCATAGTAACAGTATCGGACGTTTTCGTTTCTTGTTTTCGGGAATAGATGGACTCTTCTAGACACTATATATAGAGTTACAATGAAGTTTTGTGGCAGTCATAGTCACAGTATCAGACGCACACCTTCTGTAACATACTATTATGTACTTCTGTAAATACACACTTGTAAATATACCACCGTGTTATCTTAATTATCATCGGCCCTATTTTTAATTAGTGATGCAAATATTGGGCTCATAATTTGATTGAAAAAACATGAGGACGACACGGTATCTATTAGACACTATGCTCGGATAACTACTTTGTCTCACCGAAAAGGAGAGAGTTTATAAGTAGACCCTGATGTGAGGAGATTTAACCATACAGGTAAACCTTGATAGTCCAGTTAAATCAAGGCTCAAAATAATTGCAGCACAAGTGTCATGCCCCATGCATTGCTATGAGGTTTTTATATGAACATATTAAAACTCTAGTAGACTCGATTGATCCAAAATATGTATTTTATTTTAATTATACATCTGAAATGCAGCATGTTTTTATGTCAAAGAAATGTAAACGACCTCGTTTTCGTTTCTTGTTTCTAAACAGTAAATACATTCTCAATAGTTTGTTTTAACTTATTGACGTGCAGTTACCTTTGTCAAATTAATTGCCGGAAATATATTTTAAATAAATTATCAGATGAACTTCAATAGCTTTTTATCTTGTTGACGTTTGGTTAACTTTGTCAAATAAATTGCTGAAAGACATTTTTTAATTAATCAGATTAACTTCATGAGTAAATTTTATTAATGAAGTTTATGAGTTCTCAGTTAAACCATATAGTTACATTCAAATAATGTAATTCACATATTACTAATAATTTTAATTATAAAAAATGGTTGGAATGTGATCATTCTTTTTTATTTTATCGTCACAAGAAAGTATTGTAGTGGTAAATACGTGTCACACAAGTCAGACGTTGACGCTTTGAGTTTGTGATTTTCGAAATGCACTGATGAATAGAAATACAATTCTATACACAATGTTTTGTCCCGTTTTTTATCAAGTGTTCAATTTTCAGCTGCTATGGTACCTGTTCTAGAAGTCAAGCTAATTTACTGCACAGAATTAACGACAAACGCCTTATGTTACTATTTATTACTTGTTCAGCTAAACAGCAGACAACATGGCTGAAGACAATGGTAAACAGCTGCCCAAAAGCAACTGTGACCATCGTATTCCATTGTAAGCGCAGCATCACCAAATATACACTTTTGGCCATGATGCTACTACAGTTTGGTTGATTTTGTTTACTTTTTTTATGAAAACTGTTTTAATTTACATTGGAAAAATTCTACATTCTTCACCAAATAAATGGTAAATTGTAAATAATAAATTATTGTGGGCAAAATTCTTTTTTTAACTTACTTAACCTCAAACAAGGCATGTTGACACTGTAGACGTAAGGGGCTACTGAGAATTAGGGTGAAAGTTTTTTGGGGAGCGGTCATCCTAAATTTAGAAGCTTTGCAGCAAGATGTTTGTTGACATTAGTTTTAAATTTCTGCATGTCGGCACAGTCGGGGAAACAGGGAGGGAGTTCCAAAAGTCAACAGCATGAAAAAAAGAAGCTATTGGAGTAAAAGGCTCTCCGGCAACGAAGGACCTCCACAGTGAATAGATGGGGTTTAGCTGATTAGCGGGTTGGTCGAGTGTATTTACATCGAGAGGGCACCAAAGCAGCAAGTTCATCGGAGCACATTCTATTGAAGTACTTGTAAAACAAGCAGAAAGATGCAACATTGCGATGATGGGACAAGGGTTGGAGCTTGGTTTATAGTGATGGATGTATTGATTAGATACTCTTTTTCGGACCTTGTCTAAAAGGGAGAGATGAGTCGATGGTGCACTAGGATACTATCATATGTGAGAAGAGGGAGCTCACCTTCGTTGCAGCAGCCTTGTCAATGTCTTCTATGTATTTGTTCCAATTCATGTTACCTGTGAATGCAATGCCGATGAGTTTGGACGTTGTACTCTCAGGTAGGGTGTTATTTGCCATGCGAATCGGTGGTTGAAGAGGTTTCTTGTAGTTGTTGAAGGAAAGGATCTTTGTCTTAGTAGCATTAAATGTCACCATCCAGTTATGAGCTTATTCCACTAAAGACTGGTAGTAACTTTCTAAAGGATGCAGCCATTTCTTCGGATATGTGCTCGTCTGTGTTACGAAAGTAGAGCGTAGTGTCGTCAGCAAATATACCAATATCAGACACAATATAAATAAATTGTCAATAAACAATTCAGAGATCCACTTATTATCTTAAAATTTCATATTAAATATCTCTCCTAGACCTTGGGAGTTGAAAAAATATCGGGTAAAATTTTCCTCCCCCGAAAATTGAATTACCTACTAGACACTATCCTCTAGTGTCTTCGGTCTCTCTGTACAAGGGTCTGTCAGGACAACCTGGCATGAAGATACTCTACCAGACTAGATTTACTCTTGTCCTAGAATCTGGTAAGACCAAGAGACCACAAGAAAGATATACTATAACATACTTAACTGGTCAATGTAGAAGAAAAAAGAATGTTCTTCACTTCTTTACTAAGTAAACGTTTGACAGATAAATGAGAATTTTAATAGAATATTCGAATATCTATGTATCTCATATAGAGATCAAGTGTTAGCCCCAGTGTCTTCGGTCTCTGTGTACTGTAACGATGTTATCGTTTCGTTTTGTGACCAACTCTAGTTTTGTGACAACCGCGCATGCGCACTTGAATAAGGCTTCCATGTATATTTTTAAAACCAACAACACGCGTCTCTCGTTTGTCTCTACTAATAAACCACTCAATACGAGCAAACACAGTGTGACATGGTGGCAGCGGTGGGATATAAAGAAAAATAAGAGAAAACAACGATAAAAGTAAGACATTATATTTTTTCTTTTCGAACCAAAACTTCGTAAAACTACACACACACACGCTCGTCGAAGCTCGGAACAGAACTCTCGCACACACATAACACTACTACTACTATGGCTAATATATCTATACCAGTTCCCATTCTTGACTGAGACTCTTCGCCTAACATTGCAGAGTCATTCAAGATATTCCAACAACGTTTGGAACTTTATTTCACAGCGAAGGGAACTAAAGAAGAAGAGAAAGTGCCTATCGTTCTACTCGCAACTGGCGAGGAAGGAATTCGTAGATACAACAGTTGGTCTATGTCAAGCGAAGACCGGAGAGACGCCGACAAAATTTTCAACGCATTTATGGAACAGCTGGAACCGGCAACCAACCACCGTATATGTAGGCTCAAACTCGGTGGATACTAACAAAAGCCTACCGAGACGACCGACATATTTCTAAACAGGTGTCGCTTACAGGCGAAGAAATGCGACTTCACAGCCCATGAAATGAACGAACGTTTAGTAGAAATACTGATAGACAACACGCCCATACCGGACTTACAAAAAGAACTGTTAAACAAACCGAAGGGCTACACAATAGAAGAGGCTGTGAAATTAGCACGCACATATGAGGCTTCAGCCGTGTATATAAACAAAATACACCAACTACATGGCCTGTCACAGATAGACACCATAAATCGTGGTGGTCGCGAACGCCAGGAAGGCAACAGAAATACCAGCAACTTATGTAAAAATTGTGGACGGGACCATCGTTTTGGCAAGGAGCATTGCCCTGCCAAGAACGACATATGCAGTTCCTGCGGAAAAATGAGCCATTGGGCCAAATTGTGCTTCTCAGTGAGACTCAGACCCAGGAAACAAGGAAAATCCTGGCACAAAAGCCGTAGCCAGTCAAGGCACAGACAACATGAAACAGGCCGAAAAGTCGACAGCGTTGCTGAACATGACGACCGAGCCACAACAAACCTACATGCGGCGATGGAGCACCTCACATTCAGCACTATTAAAAGTAAACATCCACTGCATAAACAAAAAACTACACAAAATGAAGCATTTGTCAATATCAACGTTATATTGACAGACCACCCAGGTACGCACAGCCTCAAACTGAAGGTAGACACAGGTGCACAAGCAAACACACTACCTTTACGCATATTCCGCAGTATGTGCCCCTCCGCCATAAACGAAGACGGAAACCCAATACCTGGATCACTAAACCCAACGAAATGCGTACTGACAGCATACAACAAGACTGAAATAAAATGCCATGGCACCACAAACATCAGGTGCAAATACAAGGACTCCTCATGGCTCAACACTTATTTGTATGTGGTCAGCACTCCAGGACCAGCTATACTGGGCCTGCCAACATCTGTAGCATTTAACGTTGTGACAATGAACTGTGCCATATCCGTTCAGCAACAACCTATAAACAGCATAGATGATCTGATGCGTTTACACCCCGACAGATTCGACCGCATTGGCGAGTTCAAGAAAACACACAAGCTTACTGTCAACCCTAACATCCCATGCCACATAGACGCACCGAGAAGAACGCCAATAGCCATGCGTGAAAAGATCAAGGCTGAACTAGACAAGATGGAGTCACAGAATGTCATTCGTCGTATTGAGGAGCCAACAGACTGGGTAAGCTCCCTTACATATGTAACCAAACGCGACAACACAATAAGGGTCTGCTTAGACCCAAGGGCACTAAACAAAGCCCTAATGCGGCCATATCATCAAATTCCAACAGTTGAGGAACTCAATCACCGGTTTGCAGGTGCAAAATACTTCTCAAAACTGGATGCTAAGGCAGGATACTGGTCTATAAAGCTTGACCAGGAAAGCCAGATCCTGACCACTTTTCAAACACCATTTGGAAGGTACTGCTTCCAAAGACTTCCATTTGGTTTAAACGTGAGCCAAGACGGTATAGCGGATGATATTGTTGTATATAGCTCAACAGAACGCGAACATGACAACAACCTAAGGCACCTCATGGAAGTCGCCACACAAGAGGGCCTCACAATGAATTCCAAGAAATGCGAGATAAAATGCCAGGAAATCTCCTTCTTCGGAATATATACACCCATACTGGGATGAAACCTGACCCAGCAAAGGTACGAGACCTACAGGAAATGCCAGAACCACGCAATAAAACAGAACTGCAACAGTTCTTAGGTGTAATGACATACCTATCCCGTTTTATTAAGGATTTCAGCTCAAAAACCACTGTATTACGTGACTTACTTCACAAAGAGTCAGAATTCCAATGGGAGCCACACCACCAGACGGTTTTCAAAAACCTGAAGAGTGAAGTATCTGAAACATCCCTACTTCACTACTTAGACCCCAAGTGCCCAATCTACATGCACTGTGACGCAAGTCTTCATGGAATAGGTGCAGCGCTTCTACAACCAGACGCAGCTGGCAATTTAATGCCTGTCTTATACGCAAGCAAGAGTCTGACACAAACAGAACAAAGATATGCATGTATCGAGTGGGAACTACTGGCAATCGTGTGTGGCACACAGATTCCACACATATTTATACGGTCATGGTTTCCAAATTATCACTGACCATAAACCTCTTGTCATGATCATTGACAAACCTCTCACCTCAGCCCCAGCTCGCCTACAACGAATGCTTATCCAGCTACAGGGATATAATTTCAGATTATCCTACAACAAGGGATCCGAAAACATATTGGCTGATGAGTTATCACGCCTGCCATCACCTGGTAATTCGGACCCTATCGATCTGGGTGTTCGAGTTGACACCATTCGTTTCTCTGCTGACCGCATTGAAAAACTGAGAGACTGCACAACAGCCGACCCTCTGCTTAACCAGCTAAGAGATACCATTGTCACGGGATGGCCCGAGACAATCAAGCAACTGCCTACCGATATCAGAGAATTCTGGAGCCTAAGAGATCAGCTATCAATTGATGACGGCCTTATCCTTAAAGGACAACAAATTGTCATTCCTCAGACCCTCCAAGAAGATATCCTAAAGCAACTCCACACTGCTCACTTAGGACAGGAGAAAACCAAACTCCTAGCCAAAGACACTGTCTATTGGAAAAATATAAACAGAGACATCGAGCAATTCACAAGCTCATGTAGCATCTGTCAACAACATCAGCCATCACAAATGTCAGAGCCTCTTCTGCAGCACGACATTCCAACAAAGCCATGGGACGTAGTTGGAACAGACTTGTTCGAGCTCCATGGACATCAATGGCTGATCATAGCAGACTACTACTCCAAGTACCCTGTCATCAAACAGTTACCTGCCCAATCACCAAGCAGTGTTATCGTAAAAATAACGCAACAAACCTTCGCGGAGTTTGGCATACCGTCAAAAGTGGTTAGTGACAAAAGGCCGCACTTCTCAAGCGCCCTCTACCACGAATTTGCCACAGAATGGGGTTTCAACCATCAGACCACCTCACCTCGAAGACCACAGGGAAACGGTTACATAGAGCGCCAGATAAGGACCATCAAGACCATCCTCAAAAAGGCCAAGCAATCTGGGACAACACCCGAAATTGCATTGTTGCACTGGCGCTGCACACCTATCTCAAACGCCATATCCAGCCCCGCACAGCTACTCATGGGTAGACGAATCCAATCCCCAATTGCAACAAAAATAGAAAACAACCACCAAGATCAGGATCAAATATATGATGCTTTTAAACAAAGGCAACATAAGCAAAAGAAATATTTTGACCAGCATGCACTCAAGGAAGACCTACCACCTTTATATTCTGGCCAGAGGGTAAGAGCACAAAACCCTACACACGGAAACTGGGACCTAGCAACCGTAGTATCTCAAGCAGATGGTCCCCGATCATATCTCCTAAAAACTGCAAACGGATATGTGCTACGGAGAAACCGGCAGCATATTAGGAGTGCTCCAATAAGGCCAACCCCACCACAAACGCCAAAGCATGTAACATTTGCAGAACCACCTGTATGTACAACTCAGTCCTCACAAAGAGACTCCCAACAATACACTCGCAGTGGCAGGATGGTACGACCACCATCAAAAATGAACTTGTGAACATTTTCTAGAGAATTATAGCAAGCAATTCATGGGGCAGAATAATCCCCTGCTTCGCTGTAGCTATTCAGGCAGTCTACCCTGAATTAGCCCTTACCTTTTTATTATATATTGAATATGCTCAATATCATAATCTTCATATTGGTAAAGGGGGGATGTAACGATGTTATCGTTTCGTTTTGTGACCAACTCTAGTTTTGTGACAACCGCGCATGCGCACTTGAATAAGGCTTCCATGTATATTTTTAAAACCAACAACACGCGTCTCTCGTTTGTCTCTACTAATAAACCACTCAATACGAGCAAACACAGTGTGACATGTACAAGGGTTTGTCAAGACAACTTGGCATGAGAATACTTCCCCCTACAAGTAAACTTTGACCAAATATTCAAAATAACATAGTATTCGAAGCCTACGTAAGATCCCCTCGACTCGACTATATACTGTCTCATTAGAGAAATAGTGCACCTCCTCCTAGTGATGTTACCTCAAATTACAGCACTTAGCTAATATTCCACCAGACAAGATGAACTCTTGTCTTTGAATCCGGTAAGACCAAGAAACCATCAGAAAGGTATACTATAACATAGTTAACTGGTCAATTGGGAAAGAGAAAATTTAATATTCTTCACTAATTTACTAACTCAACGTCTGAGAGATAAAGAAGAACTTTAGTTCAACACTCAGATATCTATGTATCTCATATAGAGATCAAGTATTAGCCCCAAGAAGGGGCCTGTGATTTCTGAGACTTTAAACTGAAGTAAAATGAAGAAAAGGGGTATTCTCCACATCAATGTATCTGGAAAGTATTCTCGGAAAATTAAGTGTGAAAGAAATCTAAATAATTGCAATTCATGCTCCATCCTTATGAAAAAAGAAATAAGAAAAATAAGTAAAGGAGAAACCTGTTGGTGACTCATGATTACTTCTGCCAAGGAGGTTATGTTTTCAGTTGAGTTTGTGTACATCCTAGCGTTCACATCGCTTGACTTATCGTTAGCATACTTGGTCAAAATGCTGGTCATGGTCTAACTTAGAACTGATTTAATATCTAGGTCAAAGGTGACTTGTTGTTTCCAATGTGATCTACTTTAAAGTTTCATATGTGATCCAACATCGAAGAAAATCCTTATTCTTCTGAAATTTGTTGCTCTTCAGATGATTTAAAGAAATATGTGTTGACCTACATTTGAGTAATTTTTTTTTACTATTAGTGAAAGTAAAAATAAAAAAGCCGCCCAAAACAAAGTTGACAAAATATATTGTGGATTTTTTTTTTCGTTTACACCTGTCGAAATATTTCATTTCAGATTTGGCCACCATGACACAGTCGGAAATTTCTATTTAACCAAATGATCCCGCATTTCCGAGCCACTCTAGTTTTTTCGGGAAGATAACTGCTAAAATCTTTTGCAATAAGAGAAGTGTAGAGGTCATAATCATTAGCATTTCTTTTTGTTGCAGAGAGCATCCACTGTGAGTAGATTGGGTCACACGATCCGTAATCAGCCTTCAAGGCGACTAATTTCAACTGAACTATTGAAAAACAACTTCCAGACTCTAAGGGAATTACAGAGAATAGACGGAGCGCTTCCTGCCACTAACGAAGAAAGATCCCCCGCCCTCCTGCACCCGTCGCTTAGGTGCTGAGCAAAAGGTATATTCGTTTGAAGATATATGGCTTCAAGTAGACTTTCGGCATTAAACTATATTGGTCACTCTTCCAAACTTTCGACAACCTACACCCAACGGTGGAAGTCACTTAAATAAATACATATATTGCTGTTTAGAGAAAGGTATTGTTTACCTTACATTTGACAACTGTTGGATAAGCAATCAGGTTTTAGGGCCTACTAATTTCGATTGTATTATTAGAGGACAACTCCCAGACCCTTACAGAGAGTAGACAGAGAGTGTCTTGGCATCAACGAAGAAAGACGTCCTCTCTCCTTCTCCCGTCACTTAGGTGCTGAGCAAAGCTACCTTTGTTTTAAAATATATTGTTTCGAGAGGACTTTCGGCAGATAACTGTTTTGGTCCCTCTTCTAAACTTTTGACAACCTACACCCAACGGTGTTGGTCACTTTAATAAATACACTGACAAATGTTTTATTCCAAAATATTACAGGGGTTCGTCTTGTTACTCAGATTTATGGTTAGTGGTAAAAAAAAAACTGTTAACTGCTCTACAAGGCTTAAATGGCAGGGAAATGGGTGATCATTTGATGTTAAATTAATAGATGAAACTGACTCCTTGCTCTAAATTGTTATTTTTGGCTAAAAACAATATTTCATTAAAAAAATTTCAACAAAAAAATAATAAGTTTCTAAGATTAGCAGTTATATGAACAAGTAAAAAGTACATTTAATAACATATTACCGTTTTTACATTGGATATTCTCACCAGAATATCAATGCCGCAAATACGTCTGCACCAAGCATACTCCATCGCCAGGCGTGCTCGTATAGATAGGTGTGGAAGAAAGCTTCACTATTTCCGCACTGTCTTCTCAACTTTCGTTTACTCAATGTACTAATCTTCGAAAAAATGAAAAAAAATTGTTAAATATTTTTGGTGCTTCTGCTGTTTAGCCACAACATTAAAATATTTTTAAAAAATGTATAAACTTTGTTATTTACTTACTTGTTAGCTTGAAAATAAGATTGTACAGAAAAAAGATTTCGCAAATTCATCCAATATTTATTAAATAATAAGTAAAAGAAGAAAAAACGATCTTACGTTTCGTTACACATTTCCACTGATGAAATAGACAAGGGAGATAACTCAAATTTTGTTTACTCGTTAAATAAAAATGACAACCGAAAGATCAAATCGTTTTTTAATTTAAATTCTGAATGAATTTGCGGCATTTTTGGTGTAGAATCTTATTTTAAGCTACCACGTAAGTACATAAAAAAGAGGATATATTTTACAATAATCCGCAGTGAAAACGCTCAAAAAACAAATATACAACAAATAAAAGTAACTGTAGCCGATAAAAGTTATTTTCCAACTTACCTGTGACATTTGTTTGTATTTTTAAAGCCGTTCCAATTGCTATTTATTAGAAATCAATAGTTTTGTCATACGAACATTGGACAAGACATAAATGGGGGGGGGATACAACGAGGATAAGGCTCATCGGCGCCATGTTTTTTTAGTAAAAATCCGTGCCCCCAAAAAACAAGAAATCTTTTTTTTTACATCTAATCTATATATTACGGAAAAATACAAACAAATGTCATAGGTAAGTAGGAAAATATATATTCTCGACGTAGGTCACCTTCACTTCTTGCATATTTATTTTTTCAACCCGTTCTCGTTCGTTTTTTGGACCCCGTTGGCGACTCTGCGGATTATTGTAAAAGATACCCCAAAAAGGTTTATACATTGCTGTAGCTATTTTCTAAAAAGAGAGGCCAAACACGTCGGGGCTAAAAAGCAGAAGCACCAATTTTGTCTCTAAATTATTATTTTTTACGTTGAAATAAATACATACGTTCGATCTTTTTAAGAAGGTTTTCTTTCATTTGACGACTGTGTGTTTTTACGACCTTGCTACTCAGATTCATTGTTAGTTGTAAAAAAGACAGTTAACCGCTCTACAAAGCTCGGGAATCTTTTACTACAATCAACTGAACGAGTGAAAAAACAAATGTGCAACAAATAAATGTTAGCAAAGGCAAGTTAAGTTACCCATCTACCTACCTGGATAATTGTATTTGTGTATTCATCGTTAGGTGTAAAAAAAAACAATTGGTTCTTGGCTTTTTGGCTAAGATCAAAGTGTAGTATCTGTTCCGATGGATACTGCACCCCATAGACTGGAATTGTGTTGCCCTTCGGGGCTTGATTTACGCCGGTCTATGGGTCTGTCCTGTGCAGTTCTAGGAGGTCCACCCTCCCAGGCTGCGCCTCCCCTCTTTGGGTAGGAGTAAGTTTATTGCTTACTGCCTGAGGCGCCCCTACCGGGGAATGCCGACGGGGCTGCCCGGGCATTTTTTGTAGGCCAGGCAATTTTTAAACCCCACTTTTCCCGACCTTGGGTCATATCTTACTTGTGGGAGTAAGATAAAAACTGGCCTTGTGCCTAACTCAATGAGAGGAGTAACTCAATACTCAGATTCATGGTTATTTAAAAAAAAAAACAGTTAACCGGCCTACAAATCTAAAATGGCAGAGAAATGGGTGATCATTTTATGTTCAATTTATAGACGAAACTGATCCGCTGCTCTTAATTTTTGTCTTCTTTCAACCAAGTGTACAAACGTAATTCTCTTCTTAAAGAAAAGTAAAATCTCATTCTTTGGATAGGGAGTAAGTGATTTAGCGCATTGTGTGTTACTTTGCAATTTACCCCCAAAATATTTAGCTGAGTTTTACTATTTTTAAGCCGTTTCTAAACAAAATACTAACTCAACTCGCATCACTGACCTATAATTACAATTTATTAATGTTGTCTATTCACAGAACAATGGAGATTATTATTACTTTTGTTTTACTTTGTACTGAATTATCTCCCTTGTGACTTTAGATTGAATTATCTCCCTTGTTAACTATAAATTTAATTATCTCCCTTGTTGACTCTTATATTTCTTTTGTTAGCAAAAAGAAGAAATTTAGATTTAAAATCTTTACTGTAATTAACATCCGATTATTTTATCAATTTCATTTTGTAAAGAAAACAAACGAGACGAAATAATTATATAAAGGTAAGTTCAATCACTACCGAATTTTTTCATTGCGTTTATTTTACGATTGAATTTTAACTTCGTGTTTAAAAAAGCCTTTCAGGTGTAAAAACAGAATAGTTAACAAATTTTAAGAATGGGTTTTTAAATGAGACCATTTATTTTAATTTTGTATACTATTCTCATTTTACGACTGCATTTTACGTTCGAGTTAAAAAAACAAAACTTTTCGTTGTTAATGTTTAAATTTGATTCAACTGAATTCAATTTAATTTTTTTATGTTTTTAATTCTCGGATTTCCGCACATGAAGAAAAATGAGTAAACTTAATTAAATATATTTTCGGTATTATTCTATCAATGGACCCTTTGCTAGTTCTGACAAAAAAGAAAAAAAAAATGAAAAAAACTATTTTGGTAAACGTTAGTATTGGCGACATGAATTATTTGAAAAGAAATACAGTAGGGCAATTTACTAATTGCCCTACTGTATTTAAAAAAAAAAAAAAAAAAATTGTTTACCTATTCATCCGTGACCTATTTGTGTTCAAAAATTGAATATTTACTATTTGAAAAAAGTTATATGCAATTTAATTTACTTACTCATTTGTGACCTATTTGTGTTAAAGGGTTTAATATTTAAAATAAGGTACGAGCAATTTAATTTACCATCAGTTGAGAGTAATACTTCTTTTAAATATTAAAAACATACAAATCTTTGAACAAATAATGGTTACACATGAGTCGCCAATAGTAACGTTTACAGCTAAACTAGATATCGTTTGAGGACATGTTTAAAAAATTGCCCCTTTTCCTTATTTCTTGGCAATCAATTAGGGCGGTTTTCGGGAGATTTGGTGGATATTATTGTAGATGAAGACCCTCAGTTAAATCATCCTTACCCCAAACTCAAATATGATTTTATTTGGTTAAGACAATTAAGTGATAACACCCTGAAACACTTTTGGGAAGAAAAAAAATATTTTAGAATGAGAGATCAGTTTCTGATATAATTTTAACGTAAAAGGATCACCCACTTTTCAACCAGATTTCATTTGAGCCAGTTGTAACCGTTTTTGTTAAATCTTAGATGTAAGCATGTTCATTTTTCATTTCTGAGTGCAGTTCACACCAAAAGTTACGTATGGGGAGTTTTCTTGGGGACTGTTGTCACGTGTTCTTGGGGTTAAGGGAGGTTTTGGTGGAAGGAGCTGTTGTCACCCAGACAGAATTAGTTGTAGTGTTTACAAAGGCGAGGATGTTTATTAGGGCCCTCATCTACAAAAGAGAGGGGGTTGGGTTAGGGTTACGATCGTCATCTGCAAATTTAATGTTTTCTGTTGAATTATACATTTTTAAAATAATTGTTGTTTTCTTTTTGTTTTGTTTTTCTTTCCATCTGTGTTTGTCTTTTGCTAAAAATGTACATGAAACTTAAAGGTTCCTTTGTCTTTTTGCTAGGAACAAAATGTAATATCTGTTCTGATTTTACATTTAGTCTATTCTGTCTTCCGTCAGTAACGGAGAAATCCTTCTAGACTGAGACATTTTAAACTTTTATTTCTTTCCAGATTGCCCGTTGTTTGGGAGCTGGATTTTTATCACATTAAAAACCGACGTTGTGTCTAAATTTTGCCCTCGTGGGGAGGTAAGTAATTAGGAAAACATGTTATAAATAAAATAATCATTTTTGGGTGAATGAATATTATCGATGGCGCTTGCTCCACTCTTTCATTCTTTCAGAATTACTGCCCATCCAGCACAAAATTGCATTCGTTTGTCTATCCATTCACTAGTATGTTTCTCAGATGGAGAGATGACGCCCCACCCCCGGCTTTCTCTGCTAAACGCTAAGGGCCATGTCTTTATGGTATTTTTCAATGAGGTAATTCCTGGAGCTCAATGGGCTGCCATGTATAATTTTCAATCATAAATTACTTATGCACATTATTTAGTCATACACATAGGTTCAATATTGGTATCCACGCTTTAGAGGTTAAATGACAAAATATTTTTTTGGTAATAATAACTGATTGTTAAGTGATTAAAAGTAAGACATTTATAAACTTTCTAGCGGGGCTACCCGGCGTTGCTCGGGGTCATAAAAACATATAAGTGAAGAAAAATCGCGTGTGTAACATCTTTATATTCAAAATTCTATTTCCCCCCCCTCTCTCTATAGCCGTCTCTTTATCTTTCTACCTTTCTCTTTCCTGGTCGCCCCATTTCACCGCTACTTTCTAATTTTGCCTTTTGTGAAAGCTGTTTCTCCTACGTTGCCCAGGGCAATAGTATGACATATTTCTATAAAAAGTAACACCTCTATCTGCGCCTTCTATATAGGTACTTATCACCACCCTGGTGTTCATACTATATACGTATCTATCGCCACCCCGGTGCACATACTATATACGTACCTATCGCCACCCCAGTGCAGATACTATATAAGTACCTATCGCCGCTCTGGTGCGAATGCTAAATAGTACCTATCGCCACCCTGGTGTAAATGCAAAATACGTACCTATTGCCGCCCTTGTGTGCTTGCTACATAAGTACCTATCGCTGCCCTAGTGCGAATAATTAATATGTACATATTGCCCCAGAGCACATGCTAAATACATACCTATCACCGCCCCGGTGCACATGCTATATGCGTACTTATTGCCGCCCATGTGCACATGCTATATACGTACCTATCGCCACTGCTGAATGCTAAATAATTACTTATCGCCACCCAGGGGCGAATGCTAAATACATACCTATTGCCGCCCCGGTGTGCATACCACATATGTACCTATCACTGCCCCAGTGCAAATACTAAATATGTACATATCGCCGCCCTTGTGCGAATGCTGAATATGTACCTATCGCAACCCCGGTGCGAATGCTAAATACGTAGCTATCGCCACCCCATATGAACTACCTATTGCCAGCCCGGTGTGCATACTATATTCGTACCTATTGTGGCTCTGGTGCGCATACTACATACTTACCTATCTTTGCAAGGGTGCAATACTATATATGTACCTATCTCCAGCCCAGTTCGCATATGTAAGAACTCATATTAATGCGTCCCTGTCGTGTTAGAAAAGCAAAATAGTGTTCATTCATGTATTGTCACTATCATAAATATAAATATTTTTAGTTAAAAACAGAAAAAAAGAAATTTTTTTGCCTCCCCCCAAAGAAATTTTTTTTTTCCATCCTCCCACATTGTTAGAAATATTTTTAATTTAAAAGAAAAAAAAAGAAAATTTTTTGACCCCCCCCCAAATTTTATGTTCCCCCCATACATAGAAATATTTTTAGTTTAAAAAAGAAAAATTTTTTAGTCCCCCCCACCGAAATTTTTTTTCCCATCCTCCCCATACATATAAATATTTTCAATGAAAAAGATTAAAAAAAAAAAATTTGCGCCCCTCCCCAATTTTTTTTTACACTCTCGGTGCGCATGCTATATACATACTTTTTGCCGCACATGTGAACATGTTATATACGTTCCTATCGCCACTGCTGAATGCTAAATACGTACCTATTGCCGCCGCGGTGCGAATGCTAAATAGGTACCTATCGCCGCCCCGGTGCAAATGCTAAATACGTTCATATTGCCGCTAAAAATTTCCCCGACCCCCCAATCTCTCCAGGCCCCCCCCCCCAACTTTTGTTTTACTCTCCCTCAACCCTGAGAATTATTTTTAGTTCAAAAAAGAAAAAAAGTTGGCCCGATCCCTAAAACGTTTGTCTTGACCCCTAAAAATTTCCCCGACCCCCAAATCTCTCCAGGCCCCCCCAACTTTTTTTTTACTCTCTCTCAAACCTGTAAAATATTTTTAGTTCAAAAAATAAAAAAATTTGGCCCGACCCCTAAAATGTTTGTCCTGACTCCTAAAAATTTCCCCGAGCCCCAATATCTCCAGAACCCCCCCCCCCAAAAAAAAAACTTTTTTTTTTACTCTTCCCACACCCTGAAAAATATTTTTAGTTCAAAAAATAAAAAAATTTGGCCCGACCCCTAAAAAGTTTGTCTTGACCCCTAAAAATTTCCCCGACCCCAATCTCTCCAGCCTCCAACTTTTTTACTCTTTCTTCCCTGAGAAATATTTTTAGTTCAAAAAACAAAAAAATTAAAAAATTTGCCCGATCCCTAATATTTTCCACGACCCCTTAATCTCTCCAGCCCCCCCCCCCCCCCAACTTTTTTTTCACTCTCCCACAACCCTGAGAAATATTTTAAGTTAAAAAAAAAAAATTTGTCTGAGGCGGTCACACCGCCGAATTCCGACACTTTCTCCTCTTAACAGATACTACACTATTTTCACACTTTTAAAGGAGGAGGTAATGCCTAGGAGGGTGGTATCATGACAACAGAACGGGTGTAGGGAGTAAGGAATATTAATAAAGAAAAGAAGGTAGAAAGGGTGGGAGTGAGAGGGAAAGAAGGGTTGTAGTGTGTGGGATTTTCTTCCTTACACTCTTTTCCTCTGACGTCATTTCCTGTTAAAAGCGTGACTTGGCATATTTCTCAAATTATACATGGTAGCATTGTTTTTTTCTCAAATTAGTACTAAGCAACGTTGAAAATCGAGGAAAAGTGCTCAGTCGACCCCCGAAGAGTCAATTTTTTTCCGGTTCTGAGATATTACACATCCCAGGGCTGGCCGGTCATAATGATGTCAACCGTGTGACTGTTGGGTACTCTCGGAGGAGTATCTGGACATACAAACAGACAGACAGACATACAGACAACTACCCTTTATATAATAGAAGAAGAAGAAGACTAGCTTCACAGACAAACAGACAGACAAACAAACATACAGACAACTGGCCTTTATATAGGAGATTATATTTTTCTGCTTATTCAGCATTAAAAATGCTCTAAATTCCCCTATAACACTTATAAATTGTATCTCTCTTTAAAGAAAGATTTGTCATATATGCTTGAAAATGTTATCGATTGCAGAAATGGATGAGCTATTTAAATTAACTTAATTTGTAAAACTGATTCCCAGCCTAATTTCTAAAATAAGTGTTTTTTTTCCTACAATGTTTTCAGACTTGCGTACCAGATGCTGACAGAGATTTTGCAAGTCTTCTCGATATTAGCCTGATAATCCACTGTTCTCTCTCTACTGCAATCTTCTGGTCACTCGGTTGTCTCAATTAAGATCAAAACAAAGTTCAACAAAATCTCTGATACCCATTTCAATCAGAGTGTATAGATACTCTATAGCTGAGTGGGACAGTGTGAGATCGTTCATAGCAGAAATTCCTGTGCACTCCATTTTTGCAAAGAATGAGTCTTGTATCGCATCTTCTATAACTGATTGTTATTTTTGGTATTGAGATCTTCATATTCTGCAAGAAATTCCAACAAACCAAACAGCCAACTTTAGTACACCCTGGAATTTGCTGTTTCCATTTCTCACAAAAATCAGTATTTCAATTGCTTCCAACCAAATAGATGCTCTGAAGACAAAACTGTGTTTATGACTGCTTGCAACCACTGCAAAAGAGTCATAAAAATGCCAAAGATTCCTATGGCCGATGCATTAAATCTAGAGGTGCTGAGCAGAGACTTTGCTCTCAAGAGTTTTGGTGAATAACAAACATGTTAATGAACAGATGTAATACCACTGTTCCAACCATGATAAATTGGTCAGAGGTGATCTTCTAAGCATCTGATGAGTCCAACATTATTACAAAGAATTTTCAGCAAATTCAATCCTATGTGAACAAGGCCGTTTAGCTCCTTAATTTCATACTATGATTGTAAACACACTGAGTGACATCTGTATATCTGTCTGGGATGTTGCTAAACTTATCTAGAATCTTAATTGTATCAATAAAGAAGAAATAATTTCTATAGCCTTACATACAATAAATGACAACAATAAGCAGAAGTTCAGAGTGTGTAACATTCAGTTATATAGTATTTTTCTCTTTCCTACTTGTTACATGAAAGCATGTAGTAGAGGTGCATACAAACTAGTCAAATTTGTTTGTACAAAGTCTTTTTGCAGGTGAGTTGCATTGATTGTTTACCCTGTTAACCTTAGTCTAAGACATTCAGAGAGCAAGTAAAGAACTGACCTCTGACCTACTACAAGAGTGGAGAGGTTAAGCCCTTACACCCAAAATGTGCTGTCATCCTGAGGCCAACCAGGGTTTATTGTTGCTTTTTGAATAGTAAGTCCATAAATGTTTTCTCCTTCAAAAGCCACATTAAATCTAGGCCCTTCTGAAATTTATGATTAATTATTAAATATTTCCCATCTGTGGTAGGTATCATCAGCTCACTCTATGTTCAGTTTATATTGCACGTTGGGCAGTTTAATGTTATACGTATATTTTCCTTTTTTTCTATCTCCGATGTTCTGTCTCATTTGTGAGTGTGTAAAAGAGAGGCCAACCATGCAGAGGTGTATGTCAGATAAGACTGGTGAAATAATGTTAATTTTTCTTGCGAGGATTATGATGATACTCTTCCTGTACGGGTCAGAACTGGCATTACTTGTTAAGCTAAACACTAAGTAGGAAAATAGTTTCTGGTCTTAGACAGATTTCTTCTCATCTATTAAGTATTTTTCCTGAGATTTGTTACCTCAGAAATATGTGTCTTCATCTGTGTAGCATTCGTTCTAAAATGATGTTTGGTCAGACATATGTATTCGTATTGGTGTAGCATTCATCAGAGGACTTTTAGCTCAGACATATGCGTTCTCATCTGTGTAGTATTCATCATTCGAATCTGTTAGCTCAGACAGATGTGTTCTCATCTGTGTAATATTCTCACTTTTCACCTGCCCTATTTTAAGGGTAAAATCTTTACTAATTTTTTGTGATTATAAAAAGCTTCTAAAAATTAGACCCTGTAGAATTCTGGAAGTTTTGAACTACTGTTTTAACATGTGTAATCTTTTAACAAATTCTGTATATTAAATTCAATTTCTATGTGGTTTAAGATGAAAAGCTATAGCCTGTAAGGAAATGCTTGGAACAACTTAAGTTCTACTACATTTTTTTGTATACAATATTGTTGATATTTTATTTTTTGTCTTTATAAAAACGATCATATTTGCTCAGGTGCAAAAAATCTGCACCTGTAAGTTGAATTATGAAACGAAAGTGTTATTGTCACTTTAAAAGGTCAGATTAATACTATGGAAATTTTTAAGCAGGTCACCAAATCATGTTTTCAATTTTAATTTACCAATATCACTTACCCCATATCTCACAATTACCTATTTTCAAAGATTGTTGCAGGAGGAAACTTTTCTGTAATATTTGAATATAATTGATATATCTATTTTCATTACTGCATGAATTGTTAAATAAAATTTCTTATTCATTCACAGGTAGCAGCCACAGTGGAGGAAAATGAAAGTAGAGTAGAAGTGTTAGTCTTCTGAAATGTGTGAATTCACGAGAATAAATCTAATTTCAAAACAAACACACTGGAGAGAAAGCTCATGTTTGTGAAATTTGTATCTCAGCATTTATGTAACATCTTCTTTAAAATACATTAATTAATGTCCTCCACTGGTAAGACTGAGTACATACTAAACATTGGAGATTTTGAATGCCTACTAGACAGGGAAGAATATTAATTCTTACTAGACAGGGAAGAATATTCATTCTTACTAGACAGGGAAGAATATTAATTCTTACTAGACAAGGAAGAATATTAATTCTTACTAGACACTATCCTCGAGTGCCTCGGTCTCTCTATACAGAGTTTTTCTAAGATAACCTGGCATGAGGATTCTTCTCCCTACAAATATATGCTGACCAAATATTAAAAATAGCATAGTATTCGAAGCCCAAATAAGATACCATCAGCATGGATTCACACTGGTTTATACAAGGACTTGGCACCTTCTCATAGTGATTTTACCTCAAGTAACTGCACTAAGCTTGATACTCCACCAGACCATATAAATTCTTGTCCTGAAATCCGGCAAGACCAAGAGACTACAACAAAGATATATTATGATATAGTAAACTGGTCGATTGGAGAGAAGCAAATTAATAAAGTGTAACATTGTAGAGAAACCTTATTCTTGTAAAATTTGTGGTAAATCATTTTCAAAAAGTTATGAAAAATCTGCATGCCGACTCAGACTGTGTAGAAATCTTATTCTTGTGAGATTTGTGGTTATTTAAAAAAAGATATTTATGATTTCAAACTGCACATGCGGCTCCATAATTTGCAGCAACCTTATTCCTTTAAAAGTTGTTATATAAAAATACACATGCATACCCACACTAGGGAGAAACCATATTCTTGTGAAATTTGTGGAAAATCATTTAATACAAAACGTGAAGTAAAAATACACATGCATACCCACACTGGGGAGAAACCTTATTCTTGTGAAATTTGTGGTAAATCATTTACTCAAAGCCATGATGTAAAAATACACACTCGAACCCACACTGGTGAGAGACCCTATTCATGTGAAATTTGTAGTAAATCTTATACTACAAGTGATAATCTAAAAAAGCACACACGAATCCACACTGGTGATAAACCCTATTCATGTGAAATGTGTGGTAAATCTTTTACTACAAATGAACATATAAAAAGGCACATGCGTACACACACTGGTGAGAAACCTTATTCTTGTGAAATTTGTGATAAATCATTTACTACAAAATATGAAGTAAAACTGCACATGCATACTCACACTGGTGATAAACCCTATTCATGTGAACTTTGTGGTAAATTGTTTACTACAAGTGATAATCTAAAAACGCACACACGAACCCACACTGGTGAGAAACCGTATTCATGTGAAATTTGTGATAAATCTTTTACTACAAGTGATCATGTAAAAAGACACGTGCGTACGCACACTGGGGAGAAACCTTATTCTTGTGAAATTTGTGGTAAATCATTTACTCAAAGCAATGATGTAAAAATACACACTCGAACCCACACTGGTGAGAAACCCTATTCATGTGAAATTTGTGGTAAATCATTTAATACAAAAGTCGAAGTAAAAATACATACGCGAACCCACACTGGGGAAAAACCTTATTCTTGTGGAATCTGTTGTAAACAATTTACAACAAGTAATAATTTAAAAGTACACGTGCGAACCCACACTATGTAATAGCAGGTGAATCAAATAGAATCAAATTTGGCATCAACAAATGTTTTAAGTGCATACACAATGCTGGGTTGAGGATCCGTGCAGAAATCTTCTAATTAGACGGGAATAATAACATCAGAAATCTGGAAAAACTGAAGACATATAAGTACCTTGGCGTTGAGAAAAAAGATAGCATGTTACATGCCAAGATGAGTGAAAAAAATAGGTCAAGAATACATACGACGTGTGAATAAGTTATGTAAAACAGCTCAGAAATATAAATATGATTACTGCGATCAACCAGTTTGCCATGCTAGTAATCATGTAGAGTTTTTACATCATAGATTGGCCTCAACAAAGCATGAACAGGCTGGATGTAAAAACAAGAAATAAGTTTACACTCTACCGAGCCATATACAGAACTTAATGTTTGCCAAGGCTGTACTTACCTAGAGGAGATCAACCATTAATATAGAGATACTATTGTTAGTATTGGACAGTATCTGAGAAGGTTCATAAACCCAAACCTTATAAGAAGTAATAATTTTGCCACATTCAATTTGAGTCTGAATGAGCTGTAACATCATGTTATCAGATGGCAGCTACACAACACGTACTGATGGTGTGTTCAA
Organism: Sepiola atlantica; assembly: GCA_963556195.1. Lineage (NCBI taxonomy): Eukaryota > Metazoa > Mollusca > Cephalopoda > Sepiida > Sepiolidae > Sepiola > Sepiola atlantica. The sequence goes on from OY744525.1 coordinate 152,171,233, forward strand.
ATACATACAGTAGACCATTCGTAAAAACCTTAAAATCCAGTGTGGCACTATGTCCTGGGAGCATCTACCAGAAGGGTCCATGGGAAACAATTAGTACAGAATACATTATGAATATGTGGTTCTCACATTTGCTTACATGGAAAAAGTCATTGTAATATTAAATAAGGCAGAAAGAGTGGCCACACTGGTTGAGGTGAGTGTTCTAAATGACAGTGGCTTGAACAGAACAGATAGGGAGATAGTGACAAAATACCAAGGCCTAATGTATAACATGACGAGGAAGTGGTACCTCAAAAACATCAATTTTATCCCAGTTATAATAGGGATAAAATTGATGTATAAATACTTGGAACAATAGACCAACTCCTTGTAAATAGAACAAATCATGGAGAACTTTAAAAAAGACAGAGAAACATGTCAATGGTGACTGAGAAACAACTCATCTCTCTGATAGAAATTGGAATGGAAAATACAGATTGCTGAAAAGATATATTAGAAAAATAATCTGATCAAATTCATGAGTCAATTTTATTGATGAAGTTTATGATTTTTTAGTCAAAGGAAATCGTTACATTCAAATAATTGAATTTGTTTATTGATAATAATTGTATTAAAATGTTATAATTGAACAAAAAAGACAGAAACTGGACAGTTGTCAGGACCCCATTAAAGTAACAAACTAAAAGTAAAATAAAATATTGTTTCAACTTTTATTTAAATAACTTATAAAATTGACTATCTTTTATTATCGCTTATTAATATAATATGCAAACAGGTAGACAGAGGATTTGGCTAACTGTGAATTTCATCCAGAAGAATCTCTAACCAGACAATTTGGCACAGTTGATATTTTTACAAGCCGAACTGTTTTGTGAACAGATATTTTTGTAGGAAGTTTTAGAAGAATTATTTGGTAGATGAATAAGTTTATTATTGATAAAATATTGATATTTTTCAATTTTATTCTGCAAATTTCTCCTCATCTTCGCCCTCAGATTTTTTGTTAATAAACTTGGTCACTTTTTATGGAAGATTCACAAGTCAACTAATTTGCTGCTAACAGCTTGTTTATGGCAGCTGCGAGTGGCATCTGTCGGTCAATGGTTAAACTACCACAAGTGACTTTTGTTCTTTTTCTCTCTTTTTGTTGAACCTTTCTTTTTATTGAAAAGTTTTTTACTTTTTTATCGTCACAAGAAAGTACTGTAGTCGTTAATTCCTGTCACCTAGACAAAACATTCTTTGCATAGCGTCGATGATTCGAGTTTTGTGATTTTTAAAATGGAGTAATTTAAGTTAATACTATTTTATGCAAAAGGTTTTGTCCACTTTCATATCAAGTGTTCAAATTTCAGCTGCTGTTTTACTTTTTCGCAAAGTCAAGCTAATTCTCTGCACAAAATGACTAACACCTAATGCGACTGTTTATTACTAGTTCAGGCAGACACCAGACAACATGGGCTCAAGACAATGGTTAATTACTGTTTAAAATGGAGTGTTTCTATCGTAGTCCAGTATTTTGTGACGCCTTGCCAGGACAATTAGATTTTTTCACATTAATTTACTATGAACAAAGCACATTGCCACTAAGACCGTTTACTGTTAATTGGGGGTCTGATATGTAGAAACATACTTAGTGGGGAATCTACAGCGATATATTTTTTCACATTACATTTAAATTTCTGCATTTTGGTACGATCAAGGAAACATGGAGCAGGGGGGATTCCACAGGCTAGCAGTTCCAGGAAAGCAGCATTTTGACTAGAAGCCTTCAGACATCTGGACTCGTTACAGTGAAGGGGTGAGATTTAGTTGAATGTCGAGTTGGGTGGGCGTATTTACGCTGGGAAGGGGTCAGAAAGTTAATGGAAGCACTCTACATTGAAGTACTTCTTTGTATCTAGTTTAAGAGGGAAAGATAATTGGTTGATATACCAGCCCAGATGTGACAACAATACTTCATTCATGGGGGAATTGTAACTTTGTAGATATATAGTATACTGGCAAGTGTGAGAAGTTTTCTAGGTCGCTAATAAAACACAACATTTCTCGCAGCAGCCTTGGCAGTATCCCCTATGTATATTGTGCAACCACACCAAGATACACTCCTCAGGTCATGATGTTAATCAGTATAGTTTCTTTAGTGCCGGTTCAAAGTTCAATCCTCAGGATATAATTTAATTCAATCCTGCAGGATATAATTTATTTATTAATATTCATCTTTGCAAATATACACAGCGAGTAAGGAACATCAAATTATAACAACATAAGTGTTATCACATTTGACTAGCCCCTGTATTGAAAAGTTCAAACTAATATAACTATACATGTATCAATATGAAAATTGTAATGTTGTATATAGGAGGACGACACATGGGAAATTTTAGTAGAAAGTTGTATAATGTCAGCTAAAGATATTTACATAATTCATTGCTGATAGAGATACAATAGTAGATAAGAATTTATGATAGCAGTTATGGCAATTCATGAAAAGTGGAAAATTTGACTAACCCTATTCGCTGCTTGTGGTTGCAATATATGAAAATGGTAGATATGTTGAAGCGTTTTTTCTTGGGTGAAAGAACAGAAAATTGCAATCTCAATCTTGCTTAGTTGTATGACATCCTTTGCAACTGAAGGTCACAATTTGTTTGCTAAGATAATATTTTTATAACTTCATCACATGGCAACCTTTTCAAAACACCATCCTGACTTCTATTCTGTTTTCAAGAAAGAGTCACATGTTGTTTGCCATAGTGATAAATACTGGATAGGATTTTCATTAAACAGATTTTGATGTAAAGTATTAAATCCACTGGCGGATTACAATGGGAATGAGAGAAAAGCAATAAATCATGTGGATTAACTTGATCCAGTGCAAAATAGCAAAATAGATTACAATAACGTCAGGTGCACATGCAAGAAGTGTTGGCTTAATTGCTCAACCTACATGCTGAGTATGTCCTTGTTACAGCTTGTGCCTTAAGATATACATTGAGTTAGATAATGATAAAATAATTGAATAATAAATACACTCTGAGAGCAGAACCCTACACCAATACTTATTGTGTAATCCTACCATTGACATGGAAGTTTGCAGTTATTTCGAACTTACATGTACAAATCAAATTTACACACATTGATTCATCTGAAGTGCTTAAATGATATACTCAATTTCAAAATTTAAAGTGATGCCAAATCTGTATTTGATCCAGTTTAAATTTTATGTGATTATATGCTAGCCTATCTGGTACCTATGTTTTTAATTTTAACAAGATTGACAACGAATTGACTGAGATATGAATTTTTACAATTTGTCTTTAATAAAATATAAGGATGTTGCGAATTTAAAGAAATAAATGTTTAAAAAATTCTTGACCCAGACATTGAACTGTGTCACATCCAGAATACAATTCGATAGGGCAAAACCCCATTTTGGTAAAAAAAAGTAATTGAAATTAGTTGCTAACAAACAGACAAATAAATTAAAAAAACAAATAAGAATAGATAATTTTATCATAACCTTCTTGGAGTAATTGATAATATATCTATTAGTTAAATAAAATTGTCTTTAAAAATGTAACCTAAAATAAATTTTATGTAGGTTAATTATTACTGTGAAATTAAAGAACTGTAGAGAGAGGGTTATGCTTGTTCGAGATAGAATTTTCATAGGAGTGTCGCTGCGTGTTTATTCCTCTGATTGGGCTTGTTTTAGATGAAGGAGAGAAAATAATCACCAAGTTTCACGTATAAGACAAACATCTTCTCTAAAATGTATATATACTTTCTGTAACAGTTTCATCAACACAGAATAGGGTCTAGAAAGAGTTAGGAATATAAGAATATAAGGCGGGTTGATTTAGCCAGCAAGCATGTACTATAGAAAAGAATTGAGTCCAATGTTAAATTGGATATTCGATGTAAAAATTAATATGATGCCAAATCTCGTATCTGTATCAGATCAACATAAATTTTATATTGGTGATATGCGGATTACATATATCTGGTATTCCAAACAGAATCGACAACAAATTGACTGAGATGTGAATTTTTATAATTTATTTTGATGGTGGTAATTGTTGAAGTAGTTGATAATAAATCTATTAGTTAACAAATAAAATTGTCTTTAAATTTTAGATATACCCTAAAAGTACATTTTATATAGGTTACTTCTTTCTGGGAGATTACAGAACTGTCGAGAGAGTGTTTGTAATTTTGTAAGAGCGTTGCCGCATCTGTATTCAATCTGAATTGGCTTTTAAAGTGTGCTGTTCAACATTTGCAACAAGCCATTTAAAGATACACATGCAAAGACATTACGTGTGTGGGGAGGGAAGTAATTTTCACATTCACTTACCTAGAAAATACCTCAGTAAAACCTGACATTTTCATATCATATAAAACCGAAAGAGTAGAACCTTGCTTAGGGTTAATGTTCCTAACGACATTGGTCTAAACAGAATGGAAAGGGAGAAGGTGACAAAGTACCGAAGTTTTATGTGTGATATGAAAATAAAAAATATTAACATTATCCCAGTAATAATAGGAGCTAACGACCTCATGAAGAAGAATTTCAAAAAGTATCTGGAAAGTATTCCTGGAAAATCAAGTGTGAAAGAAATCCAAATAATTGCAATTGATGGAAAGACATTCTGTTAGAATAGCAGATGATTTTCTGGCATTTGAAAGAATGTCCCTTCCCCATGAAAAAAAGAAATAATAAAAATAATAAAAAAAGAGGAACCTTATTTTTGTTAATTATGTAACTCATCATTACTTTCACCAAGGAGGTTATGTTTTCAGTTGTGTTTCTGTACAGCCTAGCATCCACATCACTTGACCAAACGTTACTATACTTAATACAAAATCTTTGTCATGGTCTAACTTAGAACTAATTTAATATCTATGTCAAAGTTGATTTATGTTGTTGTTTTTAATGTGATCTACTTTAAAGATTCTTATGCGATCAAACATCGAAGAAAAGTCTTATTATTCTGAACATTGTTGCTCTTCAGAGTATTTAAGGAAAAATGTGTGCACCTATATTTGAGTATTTGTTTTGCGTTTACACGGGTCAAAATATCCGATTTCAAATTTAAGTATTTTTTACTATAAATTAACCTAAAAGTAAAATATCTGCCAAAAGGGAAGTGGCCAGAAATCTATTTTGGAATTTTCTTTTTGTGTGTACACTGGTCAAAATATCTGATTTCAAATTTGAGTATTTTTTGCTATAAAAATTACTATTTAACCAAATGATCCTGCATTTCAGGGCCATTCTAGTGCTTCAGGGAAGATAACTCCAACAATCATTTGCTATGGGAGAACTGTAGCAGTGACAAACATTAACATTTCTTTCTCATTGTAGAGAACTGCACCTGTGGGATGGTTAGGTTACACGATAACCAATCAGCCTCCAGGGCGTATTAATTTAAATGGACTCCTACCAGATGCTTAGGGAGTTCCAGAGAGTAGGCATAGAGCTTCCTGAAAATATATTACTTTTGGCATCAAACTCCCTTGGTCACTCTTCCAGACTTTTGACAACCTACACCAAACGGTGGAAGTCAAATAAATACATATATTGCTGTATAGAGAAAGGTTTTGTTTACCTTTCATTTGAAAACTGTTGGCTTAGCAATCAGTTTTTAGGGTTTACTAATTTCGATGGTATTATTAGATGAAAACTCCCAGACCCTTACAGAGAGTAGACAGAGAGTGTATGGTATAAACGATGAAAGACTATAGCAGACTGAAATAGGATCTTTTTCTTCTCGTCCCCTGTGAGCAAATTGGTCATATACTGACCAATCGGCTTACAAGGCGTATTGATAGCAACTGTCCCCTCATGGACTATTTTCTACCACCTGGTCAGTTGAAGAATTCAACAGAGGGAGAAATCGGCCCGCAACGAAGAAACATCTCTCTCCTGCCTTTCCCCTGCATCGTTCCAGCAGCAGCCATCTCCACTTGGAATATATTTACTGACTACCCGGCAGCCTCTTTTATTCACTGGATCACAGTTCCAACACTCTGTTAAAAAACCGTTGTTGTTGCCTGTTACTAGGTTGTTTTTTGTTCAATTTATTTCGTGCGATAAATGTAAGGAAGGGACCAACATCCCCTTTAATTACAAATAATGACTCCACGTGATTCAACACATACCTTGTGAAAAATCAAACTGGCACGAAATTGAGTTGAACAACAAAGTACAAAAACCGCATTTAAAACAGCAACGAGGCTTAAAACAGAAGACAACCCCAGCGACAATCAAGAAAACAGCCATTTGAAAAAAGAAAAAAAACGAAAGAAAGAAAAGACGTTTTCGAACTCGGCAACTTCCAAAGTATATTTTGTTTTTCTTTCTAAACTACGGAAGACAACATTTAAGACATTTTTTAACGCAAAAAGAAAAGTAGAAACAAAGGAAAACTATTGAAACGCATTTTTTTTTCCTTTCGCCCTTAAAAACATGTGCCGCTAAAAAGAAAAAAACAAAGTGACAAACTTCTTCCTCAAAATATTTTTTGCTGTCACAGAAGAAAACGTTTAAAAATACTTTTATATTTGAAAGTATCGAAAAAGAAAAAAAAACATTTTTTTCCAACGTCGAAGTTTTTTCTGTCAAGTTGGTCAACCAGATTTTGAGACGCCACGTGCTATTCGGCAACCAGCATTTTTTTTTTCTCTCGCCAATGGAGGTTTTCAACACTCGACTTCGAGTCAATTGACGAAAAGAAGAAACGTTTTCTCCCCTACACATAAAAACCCCAACAAGACAATCTCAACATGTTATTTTGAAAGCAGAAAACTCTTTTAGCCTTCTAACACAAAAAAGAAAACTTTTCGAATTGATTTTTTGGTCTGTTGTGCAATGATAAAAGAAGAATGAATAAGAATGCCTTTCGTAAAGGTTTTATCAGCTTAAAATATATACACGTGTTTGGCAAAGTCAATATGGCGGAATCCTTAGTTCCGGCCAAGGGGAATAACCATGACTCATTTCCTGAAGAGTTACAGTAATTTATTATAACATTTTCCCCTTCAACAATAATCAAGTATGGAATTACAGAAGTTAAATTTAGTCTGTTCTGTACTAGGTTAAAAAGTCCTTATATTTACTTTTTGTTCTCAGCATCCACATCGTGGCTAGTATGGATATGTTCAGGATCAGGTAAGGGATTCTTCTCCTCCACGTCGATATTGTTTTCGTCAGGTGGCGGTTCTTTATGGGCTTCAGGGCTTGCAGTATTGTTTTCATCGTGTTCGTCTTCTTGGTTTGAGGAGTTAGGGGCCAGGTCTCGCACATTGACAGTAGTTTCCGCACCAGAGGGCAGTCGTACATGAGCATAGTAGGGGTTGATGTCTAATAAGGTAGCAGGGGTTACTGGAGGGTCGAGCTTACTAGACTTAGTATGGTTTCTGACATATACTGGGCCTGGTTTCGCCCAAGTGGGAACAGAAGTCCCGGAGGAAGATCTACGACTATATTTGAACATTCTCTCATGAGGAGTCATATTGGTGGCAGTGCACAGTAACGACCTGATTGAATGGAGAGCGTTTGGTAGTATCTCTTCCCAATGAGGCAGTTTCATGTTGCTAGAGTGTAAGGTCGTTTGGATGGCCTTCCATAAAGTTCCATTGAGCTTCTCAACTTGCCCGTTACCCTCAGGGTGATACCTACTTGTTTTAGAGGTGGCGATACCTTTGCCACGTAAGTAATCTTTGATTTCTCCTGCAAGGAAGTCAGCAGCTCGGTCAGTGTGTATCATATCGGGCATGCCAAAAATAGCAAATAGTTGGTTTAGGCAATGGATCACGGTTTTACTAGTCATATCCTTACAGGGGAAGGCAAAGGGAAAGCGAGTATATTCATCAAGTATGGTGAGTAAGTATTTGTTACCACGTACAGAGGTAGGTAAAGGGCCTTTAAAGTCGATGTTTAGTCGCTGGAAAGGTAATATAGCCTGTATGAGTGTTCCTTTGTTACAACTGGCAAATTTAGGTTTCAAATACTGACAGGAGGGGCACGAGTCTGTTATGTTTTTAATTTGTTCTAAAGAAAAAGGAAGGTTTCTTGTCCGGATGAAGTGGCTGAGTCGCGTGACTCCAGGATGGCATAGTGTAGCATGCAAGTCGCGGAGGTCTTGCAAAGTGTGCGTTAATGCAGAGATGCGAGAAAACGTATCAGCAGCTGTATTTTCCGTTCCTGGGCGGTAAGTAATGCTGAATTTGAATTGTGACAGTTCGATCCGCCAACGACATATCTTATCATTTTTAATTTTTGATTTTCTCTTATTATCGAACATAAAACTGACGCTCTTTTGATCTGTAATAACTTTGAAATGTCTCCCGAGTAAGAAGTGTCGCCACTTTCGAAGAGCTTCGACAATCGCAGCAGCTTCTTTTTCGACCGCGTGATGTCTAATCTCGTTCGGACTTAGTGTCCGAGAAAAGAATGCAACGGGTCTACCCTGTTGGTTCAGCGTAGCAGCAATGCAGTATTTACTGGCATCAGTTTCCACTACAAATTCTTTGTCCGGGTCAACAGTTATAAGGGTGGCATTACTTAAGTCGGTCTTCAGCGTCTGAAAAGAATTTAGAATAGACGGGGGTAGTGGAAACTCCCTGTTATGGTTCAGCGGCAGTATCTTATCAGAAAAATTTCGAATGAATTTACTATAGTAAGAGAACATACCAATTATTCGTTTTTGCGACTGTAGATTTAGAGGCGGTGGCATTTCAAGGAGTGGTTTTAGCCTCAGGTAATCAGGAGTAATTTGGTTGTTCTGGATTGTGTACCCAAGAAGTGTGATAGAAGTAGTAGAAATGATGCTCTTACTTTGGTTGAGTGTGATGTTGCATTTTTTTGCTACATTATAAAACCTTTGAAGGTTGTAATCGTGTTCTTGTTGATCCTTTCCGCATATCGTGACATTGTCTACATACACAAAAGTATCTGTTAATTTTTCTCTTTCTACAATGTCATCGATGCATCTTTGAAAGGCACTCACTCCGTTAGTGACTCCAAAAGGGATACGAGTAAATTGGTAAAGTTTTCCATTTACTTCGAATGCTGTGTATTTCCGATCGGCGTGACTAATTGGGATTTGGTGGTAAGCAGACTTCAGGTCAAGTGTTGTAAAAACGTTGTATCGAGCTATGTCATCAATCATTTTTGTAATGTTAGGCATGGGATAGGCATCCAGTTCTGTAAATCTATTTATGGTGTCGCTGTAGTCGACCACCATTCTTTTTTTTTGATTCTCGTTAGAGGTCACTAAAACTTGGGCTCGCCAAGGAGATATAGAGGGCTCTATTATGCCTTCCCTCAGCATTCTGGCAGTTTCCTCTTTAATAAAATTGTTGTCAGTGAATGAGTGACGACGAGATTTGGTGGCAATAGGGGTCGTCCGAGTAGAAAGATGAGAGAAGAGGGGAGGAGGAGAAATTTTGATACATGGAAAACTGTTACTCTTACCCATCGCTCCAATAACAAGTTCTTCCCTGGGACCGTCGAATCTCAACGTCACAGTTTTATATTGTTTTAGAAGGTCTTTTCCGACAATCATATCCGTGAACAGGTCCTTAATTACTTCCACCGTCATGGCGTGGTGGTTTTTACCGTTTAGAGAGATGTCAACAACAGTTTCGCCGATGATTTTAGCATGATGATTCGGGTCCGCCAATGCTACGGTTTTCAGTTTGGGGATAACAAAAAGTTTCAGCTTTCTTGTTGTGTTTTTGCTAATGAACGTCCTCACGCTGCCGGAGTCTACCATAGCATTCACTACCTGCCCATTTATTTCGCATTTGGTGTAGGTGATGTCTTTGGCACCCGTTCCTAGTCAGGAGAGATTGGGTGGGGGGGAGTCCGGGTCGTACAACACAGCAGCAGGAGAGGAGGATGATCTACATACCTTAGCCCAATGGCCATTTTTTTTACATTTTCTATACTCGGCATTACGTGCAGGACACATCGCCCGTGCATGCCGTGTGTTCCCACAGAAGAAACAAATTCCTTTTTGTAATGTATTTCCTTTTACAGCGGCTAAGGGAGTTTCTTCTGGTTGACCTACGGTAGCTGTTACGCTCGGGTGGTAATCGAAGCTGGCCGTATGCTTCTCCGCTTGTTCTAGGGATCTAGCCACTGTAAAAGTCTCTTGTAGTGTCGAGAAAGGTTTTTCAAGTAGGCGCTGACGGATAGACGAAGACAAGATGCCGCTAATGAACGCGTCCCGTATATATTGTTTTTTGTTTTCCTCGGCACTTACCGCTTGAAATTCGCAAGATTTAGCGAATACTTCCAACTGTTGCATGAACTCGTCGATGGTTTGTGTCGGTTTCTGTTTACTTGTCAGGAGTTGATGTCTGTTAAATACAATGTTTGTTGGTTTCATATAAATAGCGTCTAGCGTTTCTATGGCGCCGTTGTAATCCGTGGCGTCGCTTATGATTTCGAAAATTGTCGCCGAGACAGAATTGATCAATGCGAAAAGATTTTGCGCATTGTTTTCGATTTGGTCGTTATTTAACGTGCGTAGGTAATATTCAAATGTTAGTTTCCAATGTTTGTATATTTTTTCCGAATTCGGAGCAGTTGGTTCTGTGTTAAATCTTTCTGGCCGCAGTAATTTGTCCATTTTTTTTTTTTTATCTTTTAAGCTGATAAAATTGCAATGATAAAAGAAGAATGAATAAGAATGCCTTTCGTAAAGGTTTTATCAGCTTAAAATATATACACGTGTTTGGCAAAGTCAATATGGCGGAATCCTTAGTTCCGGCCAAGGGGAATAACCATGACTCATTTCCTGAAGAGTTACAGTAATTTATTATAACATGTTGTATATTTAGTAAAAACATTTTAAAAGTAAAAGCTTCGTCGGCGGATACAGTGATGATTTCACTCAAAGAACTACGACCGCTTCTGACCCTCAGCTGTGGACTGAAGTCTTTGCGTTCTCTGCCACAGCTAGAGACCCGAGCCAACTAGCCACGTCTGTGACTGTACTTGAAGCGATAGAGCGGCTCACCAGAGAGGTCAGAAGATTGAGTGTGAGGTCACAATCGCTTAAACGACAGTATCAAAGTCGTTCACCATCCCCACGTCGCCGCCGCCACTCAAACAAGCCAGGACTGTTCTTTTATTACAGTCGATTTGGCGCACAAGCGCATAAATGCAAGAGCCCCTGTTCATTTTTGAAAACTAAAATTTTTGAAACTAAAACCTGGAGACCTGTGCAAGAGAGTCTTCACAGAAGCTACACTATCGTGCATTTTTTTTTATTCCATTTCCCAGGCACGTTGCTTGGTTGACACGGGAGCCGCTTGCAGTATTTGGCCACTGAAACTTCTCAAAGAGAAACCACCAGTGTCGCCCATTTCACTGCAAGCCGTAAATCATTCTCCAATTTCCATGTACGGTCAAATTTCTCGTTTTTTGGACTTGGAATAACGCAGACACTTTACGTGGGTCTTTACGGTAGCGGATTTACCTTACCCCATTCTGGGATCGAACTTTCTGCACCACTTTAATCTTTTAGTGGACATGCGCAGACATCGGTTGATAGATGCTAATACGGAACTTTCCGTCTGTGGTTTGAAAACAAACACCCCATCTATCAGCCCGGTATTTTTTATTGCCGATACCGATGACCCATACCAGACACTTCTACACACCTACCCGGAGTTGACTAACCTAAATTTTGTTGTGAGCAAACCCACTCCCTCAACAAAACATTATATTGAAACCATAGGAGCTCCTGTGTTCTTACGCCCTCATCGTTTACTTGCTGAAAAACTAAAAGCGGCAAGGGCGGAATTTAACCATATGCTGCAGCTGGGAATTATACGCCCCTCGTCCAGTCCTTGGGCTTCTCCTTTGCATATGGTCCCGAAGCGTTTCGGTTATTGGCGTCCGATTGGAGACTATCGATGACTCAATGCCATGACGGTACCTGATCGTTATCCAATTCCACATATATAGGACTTTGCTTCGACTCTGTATGGTTGTAATAGCTTCCCCAAACTGGCTTACCATCAGATTCCACTGAATCCGGCCGACATACCTAAAACGGCGGTAACAATTCCATTTGGAGCGTTCGAATTCCTTGCTATACCTTTCAGTTTGCGAAACGCGGCTAGTACCTTCCAACGTTTCATGGAAGTTGGTTTGAGTTGTCCCCCTTTGCAGATTGGCTGTTTTGAGAATTTGGAAGCTAGATGGCTCTGGTTGACAGTCAATTTGCATAGTTGGGGCAATAAGTAGTATAAAAACTGTACTTTTTTCATTTAGCTTTGAAAAGCTAGGGGAGAGGAGAGTGAGGCTGAAAGAAGAGACGATGAAGTAAGAATTGTTCCTGAACTATTGATTACTGATTGGAAGCGGAAAGAGATTAACCACGTTGGTTTGCCAGTTGGACTTTTATTTTATTATTCTTCACGGTATGACCACAAGCTATTTCGGCGAAAATGGGCGAACGAGTAAAATTGAGCAGTGACATCCTGAGGCCGTTTTAAGGAGAAGGTGATGTGGTCGCGTGGCTTAATAAACTGAAGCTGGTTGCAAAGCTGTAGAAGATTGATGATGTAGCGACACTGATTCCGATGTATTTGGAGGGGAATGCGCTAGCAGTCTATCTGGAAATGGGAGAGGCAAACCAGGCAGATGCTGAGATGATTGAGAAGAGATTGAGGACGGCCTTTTCAGAGGGTACTTTTGAGGCCTATAATTAACTCAGAAGAGTGTGGATGTGTATGCAGCAGAGATAAGGCGACGAGCAGGATTGGCCAGATACACAGGACGAAGCCTTGAAAATACAGTTAAATTGGCTTTTGTGAGTGGTTTTCCTGACAGGATCTCGATGGAACTACAACGAATAACTGAGATCGAAACCATGAAGGTGGAAGAAATTTTGAGGCATTCCAGGGTGCTGACGAAACATTCTAGTGAACTAGGGGCAATCACAACCTCTGCTGCGAACAGGCTCGGTGAAGAGAAGCAGACAATGAGGAGACCTAAGTTTATTGGAAAATGCTTCAGATGCCACATCTGATGAGAGACTGTAGTGAACCAAGACTGGGTGTTATCTGTTTCTGGTGTGGCCAGGTTGGGCACATTAGTAGGAATTGCCCTTCACTTCAGGGAAACGAATAAAAGGGGTGCTATTGTGCCGGTAGTTGCTCCTTTAATTCTGAAAAGGCGGGTATGAGTTTGCTGCCACAGTGATCAGTATCAATGGGGAAAAGGCAAGAGCCCTTGTTGATACCGGATGTACAACAACGCTTCTCACGACGAGTGTTGTAAAGTTTTGGAACGGAGCCAGCAATATTAGGGCAGTAGATGGCAGAGAGGTGAAGTGTTGTGGAGAGACCAATGCCGAGATTACAGTGAGAACTATACAATTACGACTCCGAGTAATTGTGTTGGATAAGCTCGTATCGGACATTGATGTGATACTGGGCTTCGATGTTATCAACCTGATGGGAGGAGTTACCATTATTAAAGGCGAGGTGAAGTTCGGCAAGCAGTATGTAACTGGAATGTCAAGAAGCGCGAACAGTAATGATGTCATCCAGCCGACAAACCCCAGGCCATGTCAGATTGAGGATGAGGATTTCGGGCCCATTTTGATAGTGACAAGTGGACCGTAGAATGGCAATGGGCTGCAAAACCGCCCGTGCTAACAAATCGGGTTAACTGCTATGAAAGTACGCTAAGAGGAGAGATAAGACAGCAGTTTGAGAATGAAGTTGAGAGGTAGATCGACGAAGGGATATTAATGCCAAGGTTAGGAAAGGTTGAAGGAATTCTGCCACTCATGGCAGTGGTTCAGTCTACCAAGAAGAAAGTCAGGCCAGTATTGGACTTCCGGGAGTTGAACAAGTATGTGGCCTGCCACACTAAAAATGGAATCGACGTGTGTGAAGAAGTCATGAGGGAGTGGAGAAAAAGAGAGCAAGCAACCAAAATTGTGGACTTGAAATCTGCCTACCTTCAAATGCATGTGGACAAGAAGCTGTGGCGGTATCAATTGGTCAAATACAAAGGTCAGATTTATTGCTTGACCAGACTAGAATTTGGACTGAATTCTGCACCAAAAATTATGACAGCAGTGCTTAAGACCGTGTTGTCCAATGACGATGCAGTGAAACGAGCCACCTGTTCTTATATCGATGATGTGCTAGTGGACGAAACAGAGGTGACAGCAGAAAGGGTGAGAAACCATATCAAAGCATATAGACTAACAACAAAACCATCGTAGTCGTTAGAAGACGGAATGGCACTTGGATTAAAATTACAACGGAATAAGGCAGGGAAGTAGATGTTTGGAAGAGGAAACGAAATCCCTGAAGTCACGGACGGCCTAACTAAGCGATAACTTTTCTCAGTGTGTGGGAAGTTGGTTGGTCATTACCCATAGTCGGATGGCTGCGGACTGCATGCAGCTGCATTAAAAGGCAGACCGGTACGAACCGATGGGAGGATGTAGTTGATGAGGAGGTGTTGCACATGATAAGGGATGTGATGTGTCTTCTCTTTCTTTGTTACGTAACAGGAAGAAGAAAAACGAGCAGATATCACTGAATGATATTCAGCTGAAAACATTCAACCAAGTGAAGGAAAATCTAGCGACGACATTCCTACTTGCACATCCTGTTACCGATGCCCAGTTTTCACTGTTCGTTTATGTATCGGGCACAGCTGTATGTGCAGTGTTGCAACAACAGCACCAAGGCCAAGTACAACCCATCGAATACTTTTCGAGACAACTGAAACCTGCAGAACAACGTTACAGCACGTTTGGCCATGAACTTCTGGCAATGTACCTTGCAGTGAAACTGTGACAATAAAGAGGAACACGCACCATCAGGAAAAAGAAGGAGGTGTTTTGCATGTCGTATGCAGATTTAAAAAGGGCTTCTCTTCATAGGTGCAGGTGTTTATGTGAATTGCATATGTGGATATCACGTGAGATAAATGAAGAGAACAGCTGGAAAGGCAAAAAGTGGGTTGCACGAAATTTTGTTGGAAATTGAAAGACAGTCAAAACGTTTGGAGAAAAAGGCAGAAAGTGGGTTGCACGAAATTTTGTTGGAAATTGAAAGACAGTCAAAACGTTTGGAGAAAAAGGCAGAAAGTGGGTTGCACGAAATTTTGTTGGAAATTGAAAGACAGTCAAAACGTTTGGATAAAAAGACAGAAAGTGGGTTGCACGAAATTCGGTTCGGTTGAATTACAGTCAAAACTTTTTTTTTGAATTTTATTTTTCTGGCACAGTTAGTTAACAGAAACACTTCCAGCATTCACTCGAGGGTCGTCAATTTGTGATCTACACTGATCACCGTCCGCTTACATACGCACTGCGTGCTAAGCCAGACAAATATTTCCCTCACGAAACTCGCCACTCTGATTTTGTTTCACAATTTACTAACGATATCCGACACATCTTTGGTGAACAGAATACTGCGGCAGACGCCTTGTCCCGCCTTCCCATAAATTCTCTGTCCTCACTCTCTGATATCGACATACATACGTCTGGACACTCTGAATCTGTCGTCACCTGAATTTGCTACTTGCAAATTCTCATACCTGCCCGTGCCCACTTCGGACATGCAGATCATCTGTGACACCTCAACAGATTCAACTCGCCCTTTAGTTCCATTGACTCATCGTAGGGTTGTCTTTGATACCCTTCACAACGACTATTACCACCGACCGTGGCGAACAGTTTGAATCCAAACTTTTCCAGGAACTTTCCAGGAGTTTTGGGATTAAAAGTATTTGTACGATTACCTATCAACCAGCTTCTAACGGGATGATAGAATGCTTCCATCGCCAATTGAAAGCCGTGCTGCGTGCTTATCCGGGCAAGCAGCGATTGAGCGAGTATGTACCAATAGCTTTTTTGATCCTTTGTACTCTATCATACTATTTTCAGACACACAAAAAAAACACTTTTTTGTGGAAAATCTTAAAAACATTTTTTTTTAATTTTTCTCTGCTTTTGTAAAAAAAATTTTCAAACACCACTTGTTTGCCAAACAACTTTTCTGAAAAGTAAAGAACAATTTTTCAAAAAACAAAAACAAAACTTTTCATTGAAAAGTAAAAGAACATTCTTTAAAAAAACAAAAAAACTTTTCAAATTCTGTAAATTTTTTATTATTCTTCTAGTTCTATCCAGCTGCTACACTATCTTTTTTCTCTGTCGGCTTTCCGCCTAAGCAGGGGGTGATGTAGCAGACTGAATAGGATCTATTTCTTCTCGTCCCCTGTGAGCAAATTGGTCATACACTGACCAATCGGCTTGCAGGGCGTATTGATATCAACTGTCCCCTCATGTACCTGTCTACCACTTGGTCAGTTGAAGAGTTCAGAGTGAGAAATCGGCCAGTAACGAAGAAAGATCTCTCTCCTGCCTTTCCCCTGCATCGTTCCAGCAGCAGCCATCTCCACTTGGAATATATTTGCTGACGACCCGGCAGCCTCTTTTATTCACTGGGACACAGTTCCAATCCTCTGTTAAATAAACCCTTTTTTGTTACCGGTTGTTGTTTGTTCAATTCATTTCGTGCGATAAATGTAAGGAAGGGACCAACACCCCCTTCAATTACAACTCTGCAATTTACCCCCAAATAAAATTATCCAGGTAGGTAGATGATTAACCTAACTTGTCTTTTCTAACATTTATTTGTTTTACATTTGTTTTTTTCACCCCTTTTTCGTTCCAGAATATCTAGCTGAGTTTAACTATTTTTAAGGAGTTTCTAAACAAAATACTAACTCAACTTGCATCACTGCCCTATAATTCCCATTTATTAATGTTGTCTATTCAAAGAACAATGGAGATTATTATTACTTTTGTTTTACTTTGTACTGAATTATCTCCCTTGTTGACTTTAGATTGAATTATCTCCCTTGTTGACTTTAGATTGAATTATCTCCCTTGTTGACTCTTATATTTCTTTGTTTGCATAAGAAGAAATTTAGATTTAAAATCTTTACTGTAATTAACATCCGATTATTTTATCAATTTCATTTTGTAAAGAAAAAAAAATAAGACGAAATAATTATATAAAGGTAAGTTCAATCACTACCGAATGTTTTCATTGTTTATTTTACGATTGAATTTTAACTTCGAGTTTAAAAAAGCCTTTCAGGTGTGAGAACAGAACAGTTAACACATTTTAAGAATTGGTTTTTAAATGAGACCATTTATTTTAACTTTGTATACTATTCTCATTTTACGACTGAATTTTACGTCCGAGTTAAAAACAAACTTTTCGTTGTTAATGTTTAAATTTGATGTAATCAAAATAGAATTCAACTGAATTCAATTTAATTTGTTTTATTGTTTTTATAATTGTCGGATTTCCTCACATGAAGAAAAACTGAGTGAACTTAATTAAATATATGTTCGGTATTATTCTATCACTGGACCCTTTGCTAGTTCAGACAAAAAATTAAAAAAATTAAAAAAACTATTTTGGTAAACGTTAGTATTGGCGACATGAATTATTTGAAAAAAAATACAGTAGGGCAATTAGTAAAAAAAAATATTGTTTACATACGCATCCGTGACCTATTTGTGTTCAAAAATTGAATATTTACAATTTGAAAAAGTTATATGCAATTTAATTTACTTACTCATTTGTGACCTATTTGTGTTAAAGGGTTTAATATTTAAAATAAGGTAAGAGCAATTTAATTTACCATAAGTTGACAATCAAACTTTTTTTTAAATATGAAAAACATTAAAATATGTGAAGAAATTAAAATCTTTCAACAAATATTGGTTACACATGAGTTAGACCAAAATAATTTGTTCTGACGAAATTCCCAACTTATATTATTATGTCGCTAATAGTAGACTTTGAGGACATGTTAAAAAAAAAAACAAAAAAAACTGCACCTTCAATTGGAGAGGTTTGGGAAAGATTTTCTTGATATTATTGTAGATGAAGACCCTCAGTTAAATCACTCCCACCCCAAACACAAATGTGATTTTCTTTGGCAAAGACAATTAAGTGGTCACACCCTGAACAACTTTGGGAAGCAAAAAAAAAATATTTTAGAATGAGGGATCAGTTTCTAATATAATTTTAACGTAAAAGGATCACCCACTTTTGAACCAGATATCATTTTTACCAGTTGTAAACGTTTTAATTAAATCTTAGATGTAACCGTGTTCATTATTTATTTCCGAGGGCAGTTTCCACTAAAACTTAGGTTAAAGGAGTTTTCTTGGGGGCCGTTGCCACGCGTTCTTGGGGTTAAGGGATGTTTTGGTGGGAGGAGCTGTTGTCACCCTGACAGAATTAGTTGTAGTGTTTACAAAGGCGAGGATGTTTATGAAGGTCCTCATCTACAAACGAGAGGGTTCGGTTAGGGTTGAGGTCATCATCTACAATTTTAATGTTTTCTGTTGAATTATACATTTTAAAATAATTGTTGTTTTGTTTTTCTTTCAATCTGTGTTTGTCTTGTGTATCTTTTTTCTGAAATGTACATTAAAACAGGTTCCTTGGCCTTTTGGAAAGGAACAAAGTGTAGTATCTATTCTGATTTTACATTTAGTCTATTCTGTCTTCCGTCAGTTTTTGTTCCACTCCAGATTGCCCCTTTTTGGGGAGCTGGATTTTTATTACATTAAAAACCGACGTTGTGTCTAGTTTCTGATATAATTTTAACGTAAAAGGATCACCCACTTTTCAACCTGATATTATTTGAGTAAATTGTAACCGTTTTAGTTAAATCTTAGATGTAACCATGTTCATTTTTCATTTCTGAGGGCAGTTCACACCAAAACTAACATACGAGGAGATTTATTTGGGGCTGCTGCCGTGCGCTCTTGGGGTTAAGGGATGTTTTGGTGGGAGAAGCTGTTGTCACCCAGATAGAATTAGTTGTAGTGTTTACAAAGGCGAGGATGTTTATGAGGGTCCTCATCTACAAAAGAGAGGGGGTTGGGTTAGTGTTAAAGTCGTCATCTACAAATTTAATGTTTTCTGTTGAATTATACATTTAAAAATAATTGTTGTTTTCTTTTTGTGTTGAGTTTCCTTCCATCTGTGTTTGTCTTGTGTTTTTATTTTGCTGGAAATGTACATTGGCTAGGAACAAAGTGTAGTATCTATTCTGATTTTACATTTAGTCTATTCTGTCTTTCGTTAGTAAAGGAGAAATCCTTCTAGACTGAGACATTTTAAACTTTTGTTCCAATCCAGATTGCCCCTTTTTAGTGAGCTGGATTTTTATTACATTAAAAACCGACGTTGTGTCTGAATTTTGCCCTTGTGTGGAGTTAAGTAAATAGGAAAACATGTTATAAATAAAATAATCATTTTTGGGTGAATGAATATTATCGATGGCGCTTGCTCCACTCCGTCCTTCTTTCAGAATTACTGCCCATCCAGCACAAAATTGCATTCGTTTGTCCATCCATTCACTAGTATGTTTCTCAGATGAAGAGATGACGCCCCACCCTCAGCTTTCTCTGCTAAACTCTAAGGGCCATGACTTTAAGACTTTTTTTTCAATGATGTAATTCATGGAGCTCAATGGGCTGCCATGTATAATTTTCAATCAGAAATTACTTATGCACATTATTTAGTCATACACATAGGTTCAATATTTGTATCAACTCTTTAGAGATTAAATGACAAAATATTTTTTTGTAATAATAACTACTTGTTAAATGATTAAAAGTAAGAAATTAATAAACTTATTCTTTTATGCTTATTCAGCATAAAAAATTCCCTAAATTTGTTCAGACTTGCGTACCCGATGATGATGTAGATTTTGCAAGTCGTTTCGATATTTTCCTGATAATCCACTTTCTCTCTTCTGATCACTCGGTTGTTTCAATTAAGATCAAACCAAAGTTCAACAAGATCTATGATGCCCCGTTCAATCAGAGAGTGTATAGATACTCTATAGCTGACTGAGACAGCATCAGATCTTTCATAGCAGAAATTCCTCTGCACTCCATTTTTAAAAAGAATGAGTCCTGTATCACATCTGCTTTAACTGATTGGTTATTTTGTCATTGAGAGCTTCATAATCTCCAAGAAATTCTAACAAACCAAACAGCCAACTTTAGTAGACCACCATCTAATAGATCAGATGGGATTTCCTCAGACTCTGATAAGGCCAACATTTTTACAAAGGTTGGAATTTGATGCAAAGTTCTATGTGAACAGGGCCACATAGCTCCTTAATTTCCACCTATTATTGTAAACACACTCAGTGACATTTGTGTATCTGTCTATTATGTTGCTAAACTTATCATGAATCTTGATTGTAGCAATGAAACTGATCCTGACAACATTTCAATCATAGTGTTTCAGAAGCTGCGATCAGTCTGAAACGCATAGTATCAATGCTGGTGTTGCTCAAGGATCCATTCTAGGCCAAACCTTCTTTCTGATCTTTATCAATTATCTCTAAAAACACCATCTAATATTTAATGGCATTTATGCAAATGAGACAACCATCTATGGCAACACTTCGAGGAGCATTAATGATTAAGATCTCCTTGTTCTGTCTCTTCCGATATCGAGCACATAGTGTAATGGAGGAAAAGGTGAATGGTTACTTTTAATACATCTAAAATCAAGCTCCTCTCCTTTCACCTTCAACGCTCAGATCATCATTTTGCTACACTTGAAATAAATGGCTGTCTTTGAGGAAGTGCACTGCTATTATAGGTTTCTAGGACAACCCTTCATTCCAGACATGAAATTAGAAAAAACTAAAATAAAATCTGTGGATAATGTCACTGGAAAAATGGTTGGAACATTCAATCGTGGCACACTCTTCTACCTATGAAATATTCTAATGGCTTGCCAGAGTATAAAATAAACTTCGAAATCCAGTAGAGGTTGTCCTCTTCTCTTCCCTACATCCTCCTTCTCACAGAATATAGGTTGCCAGTTTTTCTCATCTCTATCATTATTTTCATTGTAAGTGCTCGACTGAGCTCCAAACTATTGTTACCCATGTAAAACATTAACAACAAAAACTCGTATAGCTACAACGACTGTAGATAAGTTTCCTTTCTTCATCTGTGTACCTAAAACTAAACAGAACTTCTACAAGCAAATTTTCTTTCCAAGAACTACTCATCTGTGGAACACAACCCCACGAGTCTGCTTCCCAGCTGGAGTTGCATTCTAAATATAGTCCGATGATCGCATGCAACTTGACTAACTGCTCCATCAACTATTTCAAATCAATGTTGTGTTGAAGATTTGCAGAATATAATTTATTCATTAATATTCATCATTTTCACAAATATACACATCTAGTACGAAACGATTATACTCTTTAAATAAATTACATTCCAAGGATGTAGTCTATCAGCAACTGTCAGGAATTATGCAGGGGTCAGGAGTCAACAATTTTTGAAGAAGTTAGAAGCGTGAGTAAATAGTTGGAAATGTTTGCAAAGGTCAGAAGTGGGAGTAAGGAATTTTCAAATAGAACAAATATAAATATAATTCACATAATTTTGGTGAACGTAGCAAAGTCTTGAGATCATTTCCCTAAATCCCATATTTACTTGAGATACCGTGAACTGTTTCCCTGTTTCTGCAATGGACACATACAAGGTGTTCTGGATACATGCAAATGATATACAAATGAAATCGTTTAGAGGGACTGTCGCGTTTCTGCCTATCATTGACTTAGATCCATCAAATGTGTCATATATCTATTCTACCTTATTGACCAAAAAAATGATAACAACACAACTGATATCGAATTTGACCAGCCACTGTATTGTAAGGCTCAAACAATTATAGCTAATGAGACGTCTGAAATGTGTAACATTGATTATTGGAGGACAACACATGGAGATTTTTCCTGGATGTAGATACCATGATGACTAAAAAATAAATAACAAAAGCACTCTGAGAGTACAAACCTCTGCAAGCTTATTGTGTTACCTAACATGCACGGAAATTTTTCAATGATTCCAAAATTTAGAACCTATATATAAACAGGAAAGTTTACACAGACTGATTGACAAATGCCAGATTGCCAGAGATTCGTCTAAAGTTACAAAATTGGATATTCTATGTCAAAATTAAAAGTGATGCCAAATCTTGAATCTGAATTAGATGCAGATGAAATTTTACGTTCGCAGTATGCAATCCTATATAGTATTCAAAAGAATAGACAAGAAATTGAATGAGATGTGAATTTTTATATGGTGATATGCAAGTTTTCTACTCGCCCAGTGTATTTCTACATGAGTGAAAACATTCATGTGCTATCTTACTGAACTACATACCAATCAGCTTACAAGTGATTAGATGTTTGTACAAAAGAAAACAGATCTTATTCATTAAAATGCTACATTACCGCTTGCTTAGGCGTTATCTGATTCATTAATATGCTACATTACTCCCTGCTATGTAAACTTTATATACAAAACAGATCCCCTGCTCATAATTGCATTTTTTTCTTTTTTATTCCAACTTTTTCAGACTGTTCGCACGTAATTCTCTCCTTAAAAAAAGTAGAATCTCATTCTTTTGAGAGTGCGAGGGGGGGGGGGCAAGTAATTTATCACATGTTGTTATGCTACAATTTAGCAAAAAATATCGAGCTGACTTTAACTATTTTAAGCCATTTCTAAACAAAATGCTAACTTCAACTTGTATCACTGCCGTATGATTGCCATTTATTAATGTATTCCTATTCAAAGACAATGGAGACGATCGGTTTTGTTTTATTTGCACTGAATTATCTCCCTTGTTAAGTTATCCCCCTAAATAAGTTTATATTTAATTATCAGTAATTTTTTACTATCTTACCAGACGCAGTTTATCCCCTAAATAAGTTCAAATTCTACTTTTTGTGTGAATATATTTAAAAAGTCTGAAAAAATATCCGCAATGAAAGAATTACATTTGAAGAATATAATTAAGATTTTAGAGTTGCGGATCACTTTCCTTTATAAATTTAACCTAAAAAGATAACCCATTTCCCGGCCAGTTAGCATCGAACGGGACATGGTACCGACTTGAGTTTCCAATTTTAAGGAGAGGATTTAACAAAAATTTGTTTTTACTTTTCCAGTAAAAAACATAGAAATTTAGCAAAATATAATTGACTTCAATTACGAATTAACGATTAAATATTTTTAACACTTAAATATTATTTCAACACGGTCCGTTAACTGCAGAAATACCAAATGTTTTAAGTGTTTTTAATCTATGCATTTCTTATCGTCACTTTTACTTCGCCAAACACAAGTATTTTCCATCATGATTTATTTTTTTATTTTGCTATAATTCGCTAATTTCAGATTAAAAGAACCCCCCCCCCATTTATTTACACATTTATATTTAAAGCAGAAAAAAAACTAAATCCAACTTTAAAAATTAGAATTTGAATTTTTTAGGGCGTAAACTGCGCCGGGTAAGATAGTAAAAAATACCGAATTATCTCCCTTTTTGACTCACTCTTCTATGTCCTTCATAAGAAAATAATTTATATCTCAAAGAAGAAATTTAGATTTAAAATCTTAACATTTGATTATTATCTCAATTTCATTTTATAACAAAAGATGAAAGAAATACATAAAAGTAAGTTCAACAACTACCGAAATTGTTTTCATTGCGTTCATTTTATGACTGAATTTCGAGTTTTAAAAAGTCTTTAAAGTGTAGGGACAGAATAGTTAACACATGTAAATAATGGGGTTTTAAATTAGACTATTTATTTTAACGTTGTATACTATTCTAACTTTATGACTAAATTTTATGTTAAAGTTTTAAAAAGCTTTTAGTTGTAAATGTTTAAATTTGATGCAATCAACAAAGAAATTCAACTGAATTCAATTTAATCTTTTTTATTGTTTCTTAATTCTCGAATTTTCGCACATTAAGATCATCTGATTAAACTTAATTATAATTTTATACAGTAATTAATATATTTTCTGTATTATTCTATACTTGCACTTCATTCTAGTTTGGCCAAGTCAAAAATTAAAGACCTACTTCGGTAAACGTTACTTTTGGCGATATAAATTATTTGAAAGATAATCTAGGTACGTGCAAAATCAATGACCGATTCCAAAAATGTAAAGACATTTACCCCCCCCCATTCACCTTTAAAATCTTAGCGAAAATGTATTATTTTTTTAAACAAAATACACTTTCAGTAAAGTTTCATTTTGATGTATTAATAAATATTTGTGAAGGTTTATCATTATGGCCAGGACTTAAAAATCGATAAAAAATCCGAAACTAAACAATATACTGATAGAAATTGATAAAACATTACATTTTCGCATTATTGTATGCGTTTTTATTAGTGTATTGTTTAGTTTTCGATTTTTTATCCATTTTCAAGTCCTGGTTATGGGCGAGCCTCCATTTTGAATTTCTTTTCGAGCAGTCAACACCAACTGTTTTGAACAAGAAAACTACCCTTTAAAATAAGTTAAAACACAAATAAAATTATCCAGGTAGGTGGATGAGTAACTTAACTTGCCTTTTATAACATTTATTTGTTGCGCATTTGTTTTTTCACCCTTTTTTTCGTTCTGTTGATTGTAGTAAAAGATTCCCATCATTTATACCCACCTTCACCTTAAAATTCAGGAAATCAACCAACTTTAATGAAATTTTCAGTATTTTTTAAGCAACGATCATGTACTATAAAGAGATCATTTTTTTAATCTTAGCGAAAATGTATTATTTTATAAAACAAAATACAACTTTACTAAAGATATATTTTATGTATTAATTAAAAAAATGTATGAATTAAAAAAAATGAAAATAAAGCAATTTAGATGTTTAAAAATTGTTTTTTTTTATTATTTCTTATATATTACGAAAAAGGCCTTTAAATTCCGTGTTAATAAAATCGCTATAACTTAAAGAAAGATTAATTTCTAGAATTGGCAATGTTATTAAATGAAGCAATAGTTTCAAAAAAAATAAATAAATAATGGCAAAAATATTTCATATGATTTTAATGATAATAGTTTCTGGGAAAATATAAAATGCTATGTAATTATATGTTCCTTTCGTACATGAACGTGTCATCACCAGCTTAAGAAAATCTTTTTATAATCTTGAAAATAAATAATAAAATTGGAAAATATGAGAATCAGGATAATAATGAAAAAAAAGAATTTTTTAAATTGGATGCTTTTTACTAACGATTGACTTGGGGAGGTATGGTAGCTCTGTTCTTAAATAGGCGGGATTAGCTCACCAACCACCACTCACTCTGTCCACATCGTCCACAAAATTTTATTTTCAGAGATTCAACAATTTCGTTAATTTCAAAATTCATCGTCAGTTATTTGAAAAAATAAAACGTAAGTTTGTATTTGTTTTGTCATTTTTTCATTAATAAATGTTATTTAAAAAGTTTTAAATAACCATTTATTAATAATAGAATTCAAATATGACATTTTCTTTTAAAATTTAATTCTGTTTATTAATAAATAATTTTTAATGTTCTAACTTTTTATTTCAATGAATATTGTCAGTGTAGTCATTGACTTTAATTTACTTTTTTACACTTAAAATAACAAATACTCGTTTAGCTTTATTTTAAAAGAATTAATGTAATTTATCGTTACGACATGTAAATTACGTTACGTTACGACGTTACGACATGTAAAAAATTCTTACATGTGTCGTAACAATAAATTAATTATTTATTCTTTAAGAAGTAATGTAATTTAAAATTACATTAATTCTTAAAGAATAAAGTTATGTAATCGTCCGAGATTTTGATCAGTCATCATGTACTCATTCGTGACCTATTTGTGTTAAAAATGGATTATTTACTATTTAAAAGAATTAATAAGTGTCTATTCTGTATTTGATCAGTGAAGGAGATGCATTTAGGGTATTTTTTCAATAATGTAATTTGTGGAGCTCAACTGGCGACCACATATAATTTTCAATCAGACAGTACTTCTGATCACTCAGTTGTCTCAATTATGATCAAAACAAAGTTCAACAAGACCTTGGATGTCAATTTTCATCGCAGAGTGTACAAATAATTGATATATGATTGGCACAGCCTCAGATCTTACATATCAACCACTTCTCCTCACTCCATTTGTCAAAAAAGTGTGTTCTTTATCGTCGCATCTGCTATAACTGATAGGTCTATTTTTTGTATTGAGAGTTTTATATTCTCCAAGAAATTCCAACATAACAAAACGGCGAGCTTTACTTCACCATAGAATTTGCCGCTTCCATTCCTCACAGAAATAACTATTTCAATTGCTTCAAACGAAACAGATGTTCTGAAAACAAAGCTAATTTTAGGACGGCTTGCAACCACTGCAAAAGAATTATAAAAACATGCTAAAAGGTCCTATGGCTAATGCATTAAATCTAGAGTGGCTGAGCAGAGTTTGGTTCCCAAGAGTTCTGGCAAATAACAAACAGGGTTCTAAACAGATGTAAACCCATTATTCCAACCATTATCAATGGACCAGATGTGATTTCCTCAGCATCTGATGAAGCCAAAATCTTCGCAAAGAACTTTGCATCAAATTCAAACCATAGTAAACAGGGCTGCTTAGTTCCTGAATTTACTGAGTGATATCCGTATATCTGTCTGGGATGTTGCCAAACTTCTCAAGAATATTGATTGTAGCAAGGCAACTGGTCCTGACAACATTCCAATCATAGTGTTTCAGAAGCTGCTACCAGAACTAGCTCCGATTTTTACAAAGCTGTTCAATCATTGCTTAAAGGAGAAATGCTTCCCATCATTTTTTAAAACTTTTCAGTCATCCCAGTATTAAAAAGTACTGGAGATCGATCTTCAGCATCTCAGTACAGACCAATCAGTCTCCAGTGCGTCATGAGTAAGTTGTTTGAATCTGTGATAAATCAAGAAGTGTTAGGTTAATAAGAGTAGTCGTTAATGGACAGAAGTCAGAAACAGATACTATCAATGATTGTGTGCCTCAAGGATCCATTCTAGACCCAACCCTCTTTCTGATCTTTATCAATTATTTCTCAAATCATCTTTTAATTTTTGTTGACATTTATGCAGATGAGACAACCATCTATGGCAACACTTCGAAGAGCATTAATGATTAAGATTTTTCTGTTCTGTCTCTTCCGACCTGGAGCACATAGTTCAATGCAGAAAAGGGCGGCTGGTTACTTTTAATACAACTAAAACCAAACATGTCTCCTTTCATCACCAACACTGAGATCCTCACTTTGCTGAAATTGAAATGAATGGTTCTCTTATTGAGGAAGCCCTCTACTTTAATAAGTTTCTAGTACTGACCTTCATTCCAGATATGACTTGGAAGACTTAAATCAAATCTATTGATCAGGTTGCTGGAAAATTGGTTGGATAGTTCAATCTTGACACAATCCTCTCCTTATTTAATAGTCTGATACGTCCTAGGATGGAGTACTGTTGCCACATATGGGGAGGTGCCACTCAGAGCACACTTTTCTGCCTTGCCAGAGTACAAAATAGACTTTAAAATCTTGTAGGAAATATCCCGCTCTCTTTCCTACAGCTTTCTTCTCACAGAATAGAGGTTTCTAGTTTTTCTCACCTATATTATTATTTTGATGGTAAGTGCTCAATTGAGCTCCAAACTATGGCTACCCTCGTAAAACATCCACAACAAAACTCGTCTCGTTACAACAACTGTAGATAAGTTTCATTTATTCATCTGTGTATCCAAAGCTAAACGTAACTTTCACAAGAAAAGTTTATTTCCAAGAACTACTCGTCTGTAGAACACAATACCACGGGTTTGCTTCCCTGCTGACTACAACATAATCCTTTTCAAGTCCAATGTTTACAAATTCTTGTTTAGCCTATCTCTGAAATATCACATTTTTTCAATTTAAACAATCATCCCAAATCCTAATGTTCTGACAATCTAATTGACCCTTATCCTCAAGTGAACTTTTGGCCTTGATAATTGGTGACTCGTTAGGACATTACAAAATATATTGTTGAAAGAAAGTAGAATCTCATTTGTGGTGAGAATAAGCATAAGTTGTGAGGGTAGAAGTTTATCATATTTTCTTTTCGGCTCACATTTTCTCAAATTTAAGCACAAACAATTTTGAATTAGAAATAAATGACCTTATATGATATCAGTTTAACAAATAAAGAAGAAATCATTCCTATAGCCTTACATACAATAAATGACAACAATAAGCAGAAGTTATGAGTGTAATATTCAGTTATATAGTATTCTTCTCTTTTTTACTTGTTACATAAAAGCATGTAGTAGAGGTTAATACAGACTAGTCAAATTTGTTTGTAGAATGTCTTTTGCAGAAGATTAACGTTTATTGTTTGCCTGTTAACCTTGGTCTCAGAATTTTAAAGAGCAAGTAAACAACTGACCTCTGACCTACTACTACTTTCTTCATTCTGAGGGGAACCAGGGCTATTGTTGCTACTTAAACATTAATGTTTTCTCCCTAAAAAGCCATATAAAATCTAGGCTTTTCTGGATTGGTATCATCAGCTCAGTTTATATTCAGTTTATATTGCACGTTGGCCGGTTTAATGTTATACATATATTTTGCATTTTTTCTATCTCTTGTTTGTCTTTTTTGTAAGTGTTGAATAGAGAGGTGAAACATGTGGAGGCATGTGTCAGGTAAGACTGATAAAATAATATTTTTAGTGTTTCCTGCCAGGTGTATGATGACACTCTTCCTGTATATGTCGAGACTAGCATTACTAGTTAACCTAAACACTAAGGAAAGAGTTTCTGGTCTCAGACACATTTCTTCTCATCTATGTAGTATTTTTGCTGATATTTGTTACCTCAGTCATATGTGTTCTCATCATTCACTGGACGATGCTGATAGCTCAGACATCTTTATTCTTATAGGTGTAATATTCACCGAAGGACTGTTAGCTCAGAAATATAGGTTCTCATCTGTGTAATATTCTCACTTTACACCTGCCCTATTTTAAGGGTAAAATCTTTACAAATTATTTGTGATGAGAAAAAGCTACTAAAATTAGATCCTGTAAAATTCTGCAAGTTTTGAACTACTGTTTTAACATGTGTGATTTTTTAACAAATTCGATACGTTGAATGCAATTTCTATATGGTTTAAAGTGAAAAGTTAGAGCCTGTAAGGAAATGCTTAAAACAACTTCAGTTCTACTTAATCTTACTGAATCTAACTACATTTATTTTTGTATTCAATGTCGTTGATATTTTATTGTTTATGTTTATAAAAACGATTATATCATTTGCTCAGGTGCCAAAAAATCTGAATCCGTATGTTGAATTATCAAACGAAAGTTTTATTTAGAATTTAAAAGATGAGATTTATACTAGAGAAATTGTTAAGCAGGTGGCCAAATCCTGTTTACAATTTTAAATTAGAGACATCACTTCTCCCATATCTAACAATTACCTATTTACAAAGATGGTGGCATGATAAAACTTTTCTGTTATATTTGGATATAATTGATATATCTATTTTCATTATTGCAGTAATTGTTAAATAAAATTTCTTATTAATTTACAGGTAACAGCTACAGTGGAGAAAAAAGAATCCTATACACATATATAGAATAGAAGTGTTAGTCTTCTGAAATGTGTGAATTCACGTGAATAAATTTCATTTAAAAACAAACACTGGAGAGAAAGCACATGTTAGTGAAATTTGTATGTCAGCATTTATGTAACATATTCTTTAAAAATACATATACTGTCCTGCACTGTGTTTCATTAAGTATTAGTCCCAAGAAGGAGCCGTTTGATTTCTGAGATCTCAGTTAAGTGATAGAGAAACAGCGCAAGAAACCTTATTCATGGGAAATTTGTAGTAAAATATTTACAAAATAATCTGATGTAAGACTAGATATATGATCCCACACTAGAGATAAACCTTATTTGTGTGTAAATAATGCGTACTGAAACTGGTGAGAAAACTTGTTCTTGTGAAATTTGTGGTAAATCATTTTCAAACAAATATAATGTAAAAATACACATGCGTACACACACTGGGGAGAAACCTTATTCTTGTGAAATTTGTGGTAAATCATTTACTACAAAACCTGAAGTAAAACAACACACACGAACCCACACTGGGGAGAAACCTTATTCTTGTGAAATTTGTGGGAAATCATTTACTCAAAGACATAATGTAAAACTACACATGCGTACACACACTGGATCCACTGAGTAAGCTGCTTAAACGATCCAATGCTGGATACAACCTTAGCCGAGGCAGAAAGAAGGATGAAAATAAAAAAATAAATCATCTCCTCTTTATGGACGATCTCAAACTCTATGCAGAATCTGAGAAACAACTAGTCTCTCTGATAGAAATTGTAAAAAATTACACAGAAGACATCTGCATGGAGTTTGGATTCGAAAAATGCGCTAAATGCACAATAAAGAAAGGGAAAAAGACAGCATCAGAACATCTTAATATTAACACTGGCTCTATTGAAGACCTAGGAGAAGATGCTGTCTATAAATACCTTGGAGTAGAAGAGAATGAGACGCTAGAGCACGGAAAGATGAGAGAGAAGGTACAGAGAGAATATACTAAGCGCCTGAAAAAAATCCTCACATCTGAACTCTCATCAAAAAATAAAATAACTGCCATAAACCAACTGGCAATACCTGTCGTCTCCTACGGGTTCGGCATTATCGATTGGCCACAAGGCTACATCAACAAACTAGACACAAAAACTCGGAAAATGCTTGCCTTAAATAAAGTCATTTACCGACATCAGTGTATGGACAGACTTTACTTACCGCGAAGAGAAGGTGGTCTGGGCCTCATTGAGATCAATCATGCCTACCGAGCCTCAATGGTCAGTGTGGGACAATATATAAAGAGCTCCTGTGATCAAAAAATGAGAATGGTGAATGAACATCACACCAAATACCTTCCTCAGCAGACCTCAACAACAAAACTAGCCGATAATTTCAGTGGTAACACACTGGAGAACACTAGCGAAGATGATAACAACCCAGCAACCCTGATCGCGCGCAAGAAGAGGGAGGAGTACACGAAAAGGGAGCTGAAGACCAGACTAGAAGGATGGCGAAATAATAAAAGAGCAGGAAAGTTCATTGAAGAACTCAACCAGAACTATATCGACAAGGAGGCTTCACTACAATGGCTCAAGAGTGGCAACTTCCCACTCGATGAGGAACGGATATTAATAGCAGCACAAGACCAAGGCCTACTTACTAATGGATTTAAGAAAATGGCGGGTCTACAAAAAACTGACCAGTGCAGGTTCTGCCACTCTGCCACCGAAAGTCCAAGCCACCTAATGTCTGGATGCAAGATCCTTTTGGCTGATGGCCATTACACTGCCCGCCACAACAAAGTATGTAAATACCTACATTGGAAGATCTGCGGAGAGATGCAGCTAGAAAGATCACTGAACATCTGGGAACATGAACCCCCACCCATAACATCGAATGGAAAAGTGACAGTGTTCTATGATAAAGACATACAGGCGGGCAGATACATAAAAGACAAGGCCATCAAACCAGACATTGTCATCTGGAACAAACCAGATAAAACTGCTCTCATCATTGATGTAACCGTCCCAAATGACTACGGTCTCAATAGAGCCGAACGAGAAAAAATAACAAAATACCAAGATCTCAAAAATGATCTAAAAATAACATGGTCCCTCGATGAAATAAACATCATACCGGTTGTAGTGGGGGCAACTGGTCTGGTGAAAAAAAATCTAAGTAAATACTTAGAAACAATCCCCGGAAAACCAAACTGTAGGGAAGTACAGATAGCAGCCCTAAAAGGAACCACATCTATCCTTAAGAGAGCCCTCGGATATAAATTTTACTCATAGGGAAATCAAGTGTTAGCCTCAAGAGTAGGCCCCTTGATCTCTTTAGATAAACTAAATTAAAATGAAAAAAAAAAAGAGAGAAACCTTATTCTTGTGAAATTTGTGGTAAATCATTTACTACAAAACCTGATGTTAAAAAACACACACAAACCCATACTGGTGAGAAACCTTATTCTTGTGAAATTTGTGGTAAATCGTTTACTAGAAGGGATAATGTAAACATACACATGCGAACCCACAATGGGCAGAAACATTATTCTTGTGAAATGTGTGGTAAATTGTTTCCTACAAATGATTATGTAAAAATACACATGCGAACCCACACTGGGCAGAAACCTTTTTCTTGTGAAATTTGTGGTAAATCGTTTACTACAAAAACTCAGGTAAAAGTGCATACGCGAACCCACACAGGTGAGAAACCTTAT
Organism: Sepiola atlantica; assembly: GCA_963556195.1. Lineage (NCBI taxonomy): Eukaryota > Metazoa > Mollusca > Cephalopoda > Sepiida > Sepiolidae > Sepiola > Sepiola atlantica. The sequence goes on from OY744525.1 coordinate 152,203,507, forward strand.
TCTTGTGAAATTTGTGGTAAATCGTTTACTACAAGTGATTATGTAAAAATACACATGTCAAGTCACACTGGGCAGAAACCTTTTTCTTGTGAAATTTGTGGTAAATCCTTTACTACAAAAACTCAGGTAAAAGTGCATATGCGAACCCACACTGGGGAGAAACCTTATTCTCGTGAAATTTGTGATAAATCATTTACTACAAAACCTGAAGTAAAAATAGACACACGAACCCACACTGGGGAGAAACCTTATTCTTGTGAAATTTGTGGTAAATCGTTTACTAGAAGGGATAATGTAAACATACACATGCGAACCCACACTGGGCAGAAACCTTATTGTGAAATTTGTGGTAAATCGTTTACTAGAAGTGATTATGTAAAAATACACATGTCAAGTCACACTGGGCAGAAACCTTATTGTGAAATTTGTGGTAAATCATTTACTACAAAAACTCAGGTAAAAGTGCATACGCGAACCCACACTGGGCAGAAACCTTATTCTTGTGAAATTTGTGGTAAATCATTTACTACAAAAAGTCAGGTAAAAGTGCATACGCGAACCCACACTGGGGAGAAACCTTATTCTTGTCATATTTGCTGTAAATCATTTACTAAAAGTGAGAATATAAAAATACACATGTGTACCCAGAACGTGCAGTAAAAACACACACGAATCAACACTTTTGTCATTTGCTCACAAAAACTGATGTAAAAAAAACCCACACGAACCCACACTGGGGAGAAACCTTATTCTTGTGAAATTTGTAGTAAATCATTTACTCAAAGCCATGATGTAAAAATACACACACGAATCAACACTGGGGAGAGTTTGAATTACCTACTGGGGAGAGTTTGAATTACCTACTGGGGAGAGTTTGAATTACCTACTAGACACTATCCTCGGGTGTCTTCGGTCTCTCTGTACAAGGGTTTGTCAGGACAACCTGATATGAGGATACTTACCCCTACAAGGAAACCCTGACCAAATATTCAAAATTACATAGAATCCACAGCACAAATAAGATCTCCTCATACGAGGAATGGTGCATCTTCTCATAGTGATGTTACCTCAAGTAACACCACGTAGCTGGATACTCCACCAGACTAGATAAATTCTTGTCCTGTAACCCGGTAGGACCAACAGACCAAAAGAAAGATATACTATGACATACTTGACTGGTCAGTTTGGGAGAGAAGAAATTTATTATTCTTAACTTTTTTATTAACTCAATGTTTATGAAATTAAGGAGAATTATGATAGAATATTCGGGTATCTATGTATCTCATATAGAGATCAAGTGTTCGCCCCAGGAAGGGGCCCCTTGATTTCTGAGAACTTCGACTGAAGTAAAATTAAACATTATTCTTATGAAATTTGTAGTTGATCTTTTACTATAAGTGGTAATGTAAAAATACACATGCGAACCCACACAGGAACGGGCCCCTTGATTTCTGAGAACTTCGACTGAAGTAAAATTAAACATTGAGGGATAAACCTTATTGTTGTAAAATTTGTGGTAAATCATTTACAACAATAACTACAACAAAAGATACACATGCAAACCCACACTGGAGAGATAGTGCATCTTCTCCTAGTGATGTTACTTCCAGTAACATCATGTAGCTGGATACTCCACCAGACTAGATGAATTCTTGTCCTGGAATCCGGTAAGACCAACAGAAAGATATACTATGACATACTTGACTGGTCAGTTGGGGAGAGAAGAAATTTATTATTCTTAACTTCTTTACTAACTCAATGTTTGAGAAATAAAGAAGAATTTTAATAGAATATTCAGGTATCTATGTATCTCATATAGAGATCAAGTGTTAGCCCCAGGAAGAGGCCCCTTGATTTCTGAGAACTTCGACTGAAGTAAAATTAAACATTGAGAGAAACCTTATTCTTGTGAAATTTGTGGTAAATCATTTACTACAAAAAATGAATTAAAACTACACACGCGAACCCACATTGGGAAGAAAACGTATTCTTGTGAAATTTGTGGTTAATCATTTACTAAAAGTGTTAATGTAAAAATACACATGCATACCCACAATGGGGAGAAACCTTATTCTTGTAAAATTCGTGGTAAATCATTTAATACTAAACTTGCACTAAATGTACACATGTGTACCTACACTCAGCAGTAACATTATTCTTGTAAAGTTTCTGAGAAATTTGTGGTGAATCCTTTACAATAAAACGTGAATAAAAAATACACATGCTTACCCATACTCGGGAGAAACTTTATTCTTGCTAAATTTGTGGTTAATCATTTAATACCAAACTTACACTAAATGTACACATGCGTACCCAGACTCATGAGAAACATTATTCTTGTAAAGTTTCTGTGAAATTTGTGGTTAATCATTTACAATAAAACGTGAATTAAAAATGGTCAGGGTGGGACAATATATAAAGAGCTCCTATGAGAATGGTGAATGAACATCACACCAAATACATTCCTCAGCAGACCTCAACAACAAAACTAGCCGATAATTTCAGTGTGAAACACACTGGAGAACACTATTGAAGATTATGACAACCCGGCAACCCTGATTGCGTGCAAGAAGAGGGAGGAGTACACAAAAATAGAGCTGAAGACCAGACTAGAAGGATGGCGACATAATAAAAGAGAAGAAAGTTCATTGAAGAACTTAACCAGAGCTATATCGACAAGGAGGCTTCACTACAATGGCTCAAGGGTGGCAACTTCCCGTTCAATGATTTACGGATACTAATAGCAGCACAAGACCAAGGCCTACTTACGAATGTATTTAAGAAAATGGCTGGTCTACCAAAACTGGCCAGTGCAGGTTCTGCCATTCGGCTATGTAAAGTCCGAGCCACCTAATGTCTGGATGCAAGATCCTTTTGGCTGATGGCCATTACACTGCCCGTCACAACAAAGTATGTAAATACCTAAATTAGAAGATCTGCGGAGATATGCAGCTTGAAAGATCACTGAACATCTGAGAACATGAACCCTCATCCATAACATCGAATGGAAAAGTGACAGTGTTCTATGATAAAGACATACAGGCAGGCAGATACATAAAAGACAAGGCCATCAAACCAGACATTGTCATCTGGAACAAACCAGAAAAAACTGCTTTCATCATTTATGTAACCATCCCAAATTACTATGGCCTCAATAGAGCCGAACGGGAAAAAATAACAAAATACCAAGACCTCAAAAATGACTTAAAAATAACATGGTCCCTCGATAAAATAAACATCATACCGGTTGTAGTGGGGGCAACTGAAATCTAGTGAAAAAAAATCTAAGAAAATACTTAGAAACAATCCCGGGAAGATCAAACTGTAGGGAAGTACAGATAGCATCCCTAAAAGGAACAACGTCTATCCTTAAGAGAGCCCTCGGAGATAAATTTTACTCATAGGGGAATAAAATGTCAGCCTCAGAAGGGGGCCCCATTATCTCTTTAGATAACCTAAATTAAAATGATAAAAAAAGAGAGCAAGTATTCCTGCTGAACCAAGTGCAAGATAAATCTATATAACTGCACCCAAGGGAACAGCCAGAATCCTGAAAAAAGCTCTCGGGTGTGGCTGTGAATAGCAGGTGATTTTATGGCATTTGGAAGAATGCCCCGTATCCAGCAAATTAAAGAAAATGTACAAAAAAAGAGGGAAACTTTATTTTTGTTAAATTTGTGGTAAATCATTTAATAAAAGTGATAATTTAAAAAGATATTTGCGAATCCACAGTAGGCAGATCCCAACAAACTCGATCAATGAAAAAAGGAAGAAACATTAAAGTGATAATGTAAAAAGATATCTGCGATCCCAACAAACTCGATCAATAAGAAAAGTAATAAATAAACAGAAAAGAGGATAGAGACAAGAAAACAAGGATGGAAACAACGTAAGAGAGCAGGGAAGTTTCTTAATGAACTTAACCAAGAATATATAGAAAGGGACACTTCACTCTAATGGCTCAAAAATGATAGACTTCTATTGGATGAAAAGCGACTTATTATAGCCGGACAAAACCAAGACTTATTCACAAATAAATTAAAGCAAAAATAACTGACCTAGAAATAAATGGGCAGTGTATGTTTTGGCATTCATTGATTGAGAGCCCGCACAACCTAATGCAAGATCCTATTCGCATATGGCCTTTACAATGTGCCACAATAAAATATGTAAGCATCTCCATTGGAAAATCTGCGGAGAGATGCAGTTTAACAGATCTTCTAACATCTAAGAGCATGAACTTCAACCAATAACATCAAATGGAAAGGTGACAGTGTTCTATAACAAAACATACAGGCAGGGTAACACATAAGAGCAATGTCCTTAAGCCAGACATTGTTATATAGACAAACCGTTTCAAATGATTTTTGCTTCAATAGAGCTGAAGAAGAAAATATAACGAAATACCAGGATTTTAAGAATGATTAAAAAACAACATGGTCTCTGAAAGAAATAAACATGTTACCGATTGTTGTACAAGCAACTGGCCTAATAAAAAAGTTCCAACGAAATACTTAGAAACAATTGTTGGAAGACCAAGATGTAGCATTATAGAGATAACAGCCATAAAAGTTACTACAATTTCCATTAAAAAAAGTTTAGGATATAAATTTTAATCGAAACGAAATCAATTGTTAGCTCCAGGAAGGAGTCCATTGATTTCCTTGAAATAACTGAAGGAGAAAACAGAGGGAGAAGCTTTATTCTTGTGAAATTTCTGGGAAATCATTTACAACAAAACTTGAAGTAAAACTACACATGTGTACTCACACTAAAGAAAAAAATATTCTGGTCAAATTTATGGGAAATCATTTACCACAAAACCTGAAGTAAAAATACACATGCGTACCCACATTGTGGAGATACCTTATTCTTGTGAAACCTCATTTCATGTGGAGAAACCTTATTCTTGTGAAATTTGTAGTAAATCATTTACTAAAAGTTATAATGTAAAAATACACATACAAGCTCATACTGACGAGAAATTTTATTCTTGTGAAATTTGTGGTAAATAATTAACAAAAAGTTTTCATTTGAAATACTCATGGAGACCCACATATTTAATATTCTAATATCTATGTATCTCAAGTTTTAGCCTCAGGAAGGGGCCACTTGATTTCTGAGAACTTCGCCTGAAGTAAAATGAAACAAAATGAAGGAAAATATAACATACCGGCTATTAACTAGATTGCAATTCCGGTCATTTCATATGGTCTTAGTATTATTCATTTATTACTACAATTTCCCTTAAAAAAACCTTTGGATATGAATTTAAATCGAAACGAAATCAATTGTTAGCTCCAGGAAGGAGTCCATTGATTTCCTTGAAATAACTGAAGTACAAAACAGAGGGAGAAGTTTTATTCTTGTGAAATTTCTGAGAAATCATTTACAACAAAATGTGTGAACAAACACCTTGCTGCACTACTCTCCACTTAGGATGTCCCTATAAGTTTGGCCCCAATTCACAGAAGCCCCTTACATCTCAGTGGCTCACACGATAACCAATCATCCTCCAAGGCATACTAATTTCGACCGAACTCTTGAACGACTATTTCTACATCCTTAGGGAATTACAGAGAGTAGACAGAGAGCTTCTTGGCACCAACGACTAAAGACGTTCTTCCTTTTGCCCACATCACTTATGTGCCAAGTAAAGCTATCTTCGCCTAAAGATATATTGCTTCAAGAACAATTACGGAAGCTAATATTTTCGTCACTTTTCTAAACTTTCGACAACCTACACCCAACGGTGTTAGGGTTAGTGTAAGTTAGTTAAATAAATACAGTTATTGTTGTTTATGGAAGGGTTTTGTTTTCCTTTCATTCATTTGACGACTCTTTTATTACAAAATATTCGTTGGCCTTAAAATCTATGCAAAGAGCAAGCTTTTATAAAACATTTTGTGCATATTTTTTCAGGAACTGGGAGAGGTGCGTTCTCTTTTCGAGTCTATTATGTGTGGTTTTACAACTTTGCCACTCGGATTTATGGTTAGTGGTAAAACAATCAGTTAATTGTTCTAGAAAGCTAAAATGGCACGGAAATGGGGTATAATTTTATGTTAAATTTATATAAGAAACAGATCCCCTGCTCTAAATTGTATTTTCTTTTCTTTTTTCTTCCAAGTTTTTCAGACTGTTCACACGTAATTCTCTCTTTAAAAAAAGTAGAATCTCATTCTTTTGAGGGGGGGGGGGCAAGTGATTTAACACAGGTTGTTATTCTTCAATTTAGCCAAATCTATCTAGCTGACGTTAACTATTTTAAGCCATTTCTAAACAAAATACTAACTTCAACTTGTATTGTAATTGAATAACCCTAACCCTAACTCTATTTCTTAACCTGACTTGTTGCAGTATGTTGTGACCTTGAAATGTCGATAAAATTTAGACAACACAGTGGAATATTACTTACACATTTACAGAATAATATGTTACAGAAAGTCTGCGTCCGATACAGAAAAGATTTTAAATCTAAATTTCTTCTTTTGCTACATAAGAGTCAACAAGGGAGATAATTCAATCTAAAGTCAACAAGGGAGATAATTAAGTACAAAGTAAAACAAAAGTAATAATAATCTCCATTGTTCTTTGAATAGACAACATTAATAAATGGGAATTATAGGGCAGTGATGCAAGTTGAGTTAGTATTTTTGTGTAGAAACGGCTTAAAAATAGTTAAACTCAGCTAGATATTTTGGGTGGATAAATTGGAGAGTAACACAGAATGCGCTAAACCACTTACTCCCAATCCAAAGAATGAGATTTAACTTTTCTTTAAGAAGAGAATTGTGGGCGATTAACTGTTTTTGAACAGAATTACGTGTGTACAGTTAAATTACTCATCTATCTTAATTTGGGGATAAATTGCAGAGTTGTAATTGAAGGGGGTGTTGATCCCTTCCTTACATATATCGCACAAAATGAATTGAACAAACAACAACCGAGTAACAGGCAACAAAAAAGGGTTTATTTAACAGAGGGTTAGAAGTGTGTCCCAGTGAAGAAAAAAGGCTGCCGGGTCGTCAGCAAATACATTTTCAGTGGATACGGCTGATGCTGGAACGATGCAGGGGGAAAGGCAGGAGAGAGATGATGTTTCCTCGATCGCGTCTTGTTTCTCTCTTCCGATCTCGTCCCTAGACTAAACTGTCCAAGTAGTCCGTTTGGGAACAGCTAGAAAATCATATGCCCTGTAAGCCGATTGGTCAGTGTATGACCAAACTGCATACCGGGGACAAGAAGAAATAGGTCCTATGTCCGACCGCTACATCACCCCCTGCTTTGTGAAAAAAAAGGGGTGGTACTTACTGATTGTGTGCTCAGCGTTTGGGGGATATGTGGCCAACATGAGTTACAAAGAAGGAATGACTTTTATAGTCAGGAATGAGTGGGGAATGTGGGAGTAATTTCACCTATAAATACGGGTGCAATTCTCCTGTTGTTAACCTTTACAGTTCTATTTTTGATTGATACCAGACCCTGTTGGCGTAGGTCGCTTAAAGAGAACTCTTTTTGCGACCCCAGCAGCTGCAGACTTCCTTCTGAGTACCGCCTCTGAATATTTTTTCCATCAAATTGCAAAAAGAAATTCGGTAGATTCTTTCTTTTTGTTGAACGTTCGTGATCAAGTTCTCATCATGGAGGTTTCCAGTGAGCAGATCCTTCGCCGGATGAGGGTACTGAAAATTAAGGTGGAAGAGAGACTGAGGCTGTGCCATGGGGACAGAGTGACCCCTCATGTTTACTCTGTCTTCCGGAAGAATATTCTGGAGTATATCAACGAAATTGAAGTCTACACAACTAAACTTGAGCTGGCTCCAAAACCTGAGAGTGACGTACTGGAAGCCGAGGTTAGCTGGGCGTCCCAACTCATGGAATATCACATACAGTTGGATGGACTAGATTGTTCCTTGGCTTCACCTACTACCGTTTCTTTTACGCACCCAGTTTCTGCATCGACTCCAGGAAGAAGTCCTGCTTCCTTTGTGGTACCCCCCCCAGATTCAAATCTTTGGACCAACATTCAGTGGTTCTGAGATGACCACCGACCACATGAGTTTCCAAAATATTTTGTCAAGATTTCAAAACTGTGTGGTTGGTATAGCCAATGACGCTGAACGTCTCAGTTTTCTAAAGTGTTCTCTGTCCGACAGAGCGCTGCGGTTGATCAACCATCTGAGCTTCACAGACATAAACTACCAGCGTGCTCTGTCATTATTGAAAAGAGAATATTTAGATGTGGATGAAATAATCGATCAGATATTCCAGGATATACTAGAATATATTCCTGGGAAGGATACTACCTATGCGGATCTCGGCGAATTTGTTCCCAAGACTGCCTCTCTGCTGGAAGAGCTGGGAGGCTCCTATGGGTGAGACTTCTCGGTGGATGATTCGGGTGGGGCTCGACTTATGGCCAAGATCCTGTTCCGAAAATTCCCGAGGCAACTTAAAGGACAAATGATCGGACTGACGGGGAAGCGATCACCGTCACTGTCGTCTATTTTTTAACTTACAGGGGAAGCCATAAAAAGACTACTGGTCAAGGGTGGTGCATCTACCAGTACAACGTTCGACGCTGGCCGAGGTTCCACTCAGGGATCTGCGCAGAGGACTCGGACTCGGACTACCTCTTCCTTTCACATAGACACCAGCCCCCGAACCTCTCCTGGATATTCTCGCAGCTTGCCCCCCATTCTACTTGTGACATTCATCAGGGGAAAGACGACGGTTGCTGTTAACTGCCTTTTGGAACCGGCAGTGGGCGGTCATATTTGTCTGCTGATGTGCTGCATGCCTTGGGTTCACTCGAGTCCATTGGCATTGATAACCAACTTAGATTGTCCACCCTTCTTGGTGAGTGTGACCAGAGATTCAGGGAAGTGATTTTGGGGATGGATTTGGGTTGCGGTAAGATCTTGAATTCTCCTGTTTTGGTAGCTGATGTGATGGACCTATCTGTTTGACTGGCCAATCTGGAACCCCTGTTAAGTGCTTTCAGGGACGCTGAGTGTTCACTGGCTGGGCGCTTTGAGGCTGGTTCAGACTTTATACCGATTAGGGGTATCATAGGATTGGATCTCCTGCATCAATTGCGCTCCTTTCAACTGGTTCCCTGTCTGAATGGCTGGGCCTTTTCCATCCCAGCAAGTCTGGTACCCTTTGGAGCCGTGGATTCATTCTTCTCTGAGCACCAAACCACTCATGAGGTGGCCCACCTATCATTTAATTCTGTATTGAGGCAGACTCTCCAAGTAAGTTCCTCACACTTGTGTTTCGTGCTGGATCACCAACCCACTTATCTTGACCCTTTGGCAGAGTTTTTTTCAAAACAGTGAAGTGCAAAGGGGGTTGGAATGGATGTTCAGTATGGAATCACTGGGAATATCTGGCAAGGATACCGTCTCTGACTACGATCAGGAGCAGATCAAACACTTTCAGGAGGCTATAGAGTTCAGGAATGGAACATACTATGTGGAGCTCCCCTGGCATACTGACAAGCTGGCCCAAGTTCCTTCCAATCATGTTGTTTCTTTGCGTGTCTTGAACCGAGTAGCTAAGAACCTGATGAAGAAGGGGATGTATCAAAAATACTTGAGAGTATTCCAACAGCAGGAACAGGATGGAATAATTGAGGAGATCTTCGTGCCCCCTCACGAATTTCATAAATATGTGTGGATACCTCATCGACTTGTTTTTAAGTCTGACCCAACAGCTACTACTAAATTAAGACCCGTGTTCAACTGCAGTTTGAAAACGAGTAACGGGATGTCCCTGAATGAGGCTGCTTACTCTGGAGTCAACCTCACAGGAGACATGTTGAAATTATTAATGACCTTCAGAGCTAATAACTATATTCTGCTGGCAGACATCCAAAAGGCATTCTTGATGATACATCTCAGACTGGAATCTGACAAAAACAGGTTCTGTTGTTTCCTTAAAGATGGGGATCAGCTTCGCTGCTTTAGGTATACAACCTTGATTTTCGGGTTCACTTCTAGCCCGTTTATATTGGGGTGTATTCTAAAATTTCATGCAGCTCAATATCCACTAGATGCATGTCGCAAGATGATGGAAGATCGATTCTACGTGGACAACCTCGTCACATCAGAAGCAGATCCTCATAAACTTGCCGAATTGTACTCCTTGGCAATGGAACGTTTGCTGGAGGGAGGATTTGTTATTCAGTCCTGCAACACCAATAATGACGCCCTTCGAGATAGGATGAAAAGCGATGGTACACTGAACATGCATGATGATGAATACGAGAGGGTACTGGGTTACCGATATAATCCCCTTTCAGAGGAGATACATGTGGCCCCCGTCAAGTGCGATCCCAGTGTGGCAACGAAGAGGAGGATCCTTTCAGAAGCAGCAAAGATTTTTGCCCCATTGTCTCTCTGTCTCCCAGTTACGATCCGCAGCCGTATACTTATTAGGACAATAAAAAAACTGCCTCTTCAAGATTCTTGGCAGGGGTAAATTGGATTATTTTACTCTCTTGAGAGTGCTCTCCGATATTCAGAGATCAGTAAATAACCGACCTTTGACATACCAGGTGTCTTCGGATAATCATGATACGGCTGTCACTCCCAACATGTTCCTGAAGCCCAACAAGAGCCCCGGGTAAATACTGCAATTGGGGAAGATCGATCTTGCTACGTCGGTGCCACCCAGCAGGGAGAAGCTTATCAAAACTATGGAGCTCAGGAACCAATGTTTGTCAGAATTCCACGAGTTGTGGTACAATGAATACCTTCTGGATTTGGGAAGGAAATCTCCAGGACGTTCTCGATTGCGATCAGAGAACCGCCTTCAGAAGAATGATGTGGTCCTTGATAAGAGCCCCCTAAAGCCAAGGCCGTTTTGGATTTTGGGGACCATTTTGGATCTTATCCAAGGCGATGATGGTGTAGTTAGATCAGCCCGTGTCAGGAGAGGGGATGGTCTTGAAGAGGTCCACTCGCTGAAACATCTGTATCCTTTGGAACTTTCTCTAACACCTGACGACAGTATTACAGAATCTCCGATCAGTGATTCAATTCAACCAACTGGGGACGCCCCTGCTGCGGATGAGGACAGAGAGCCTTCGTGTTCATCTCCTGTTGCGTAAGACCATGTCTGGTTGTGTCCAGTATGCAATGCCCCTCAAGGAGATCTGGACATGATTGGATGTGATTTGTGTGACGAGTGGTTCCACTTTCGATGTGTCGGCATTGACCACCCACCTCCAAGACGACAAAAGTGGTACTGTCGTGAATGTGCCCCCCAGAAAAGACGCATGGGTAGGCCGAGCTTACTACCTATGTAAAACTCGATTGGCGGCAGGTATTCGTAGGGGAGAAAAGAAGGATACCTGCATAACTGTCTCATGCAAATTGTGATTGGGACACTACGACCGTTTACTCTTTCTGAGGCACTCATTGTTTTTGTTTTTTTTCTTCTGACCTTTTTTTTGTTGTTGTTTTGGTTGAAAGTGTGTGAAAAAAAAGGGGTGGTACTTACTGATTGTGTGCTCAGCGTTTGGGGGATATGTGGCCAACATGAGTTACAAAGAAGGAATGACTTTTATAGTCAGGAATGAGTGGGGAATGTGGGAGTAATTTCACCTATAAATACGGGTGCAATTCTCCTGTTGTTGTTAACCTTTACAGTTCTATTTTTGATTGATACCAGACCCTGTTGGCGTGGGTCGCTTAAAGAGAACTCTTTTTGCAACCCCAGCAGCTGCAGACTTCCTTCTGGGTACCGCCTCTGAATATTTTTTCCATCAACTTAGGCGGAAAAAAAGTTAGTGCAGCAGTCGGACGGAACCATTTTAAATAATAAAAAATGGGGATTCAATTTACTCACTTATTTTTGTTTGTTTTTTTAGAATGTTCTTATACTTTTCGGTGAAAAGTTTTTTTGTTTTTCTTTTAATAATTGTTCTTTACTTTTCGGTGAAAAGTTGTTTGGCAAAAAATTGATGTTTGGAAAAATGTTTTTTACGAAGTAGAAACATTTTTTTATGTTTTTAAGATTTTCCATAAAAAAGTGTTTTTTTTTTGTTTGTCTGAAAATAGTATGATGGAGTACAAAGGATAAAAAAAGCTTATTCGATATATATAGAGTCTTACACAGCTTTTTTGGCCAATGTACTCGCCGACCAATGCGTGTGGTGGTGATGTAATTTTGTCTTTAGAATTTGTATTTCTCTTTACTGTTGGCAGAGTTGCTGTATGAAATGTGCAAGTAGGGGGAATATGTGGCTCTAGTGTTTTAGTGTCTGAAAAGACTCTTTTAACCCTATCTATTGATACTGTTTCTTTTTTGCCACTAATATCAATAGTGAATAGCTTATCTGTATGTGAAAGTACGCGATAAGGACCAGTGTAAGGTGGAGTTAGAGGGGCTTTTACAGAGTCTTTTCTAAGAAAAACATGAGTCCACGAAGCAATGTCTGTAGGGACGGAAGATGTTATGGTCTGTTGTCTAGGGTTCATCGGTGGGAGCTCATTAAAATAAGCTCGCAGTCTGTCTGTGTACAGAGCTGGGTCCGTTGCTGTTAAATCTATCGGGGTGAACATCTGACCAGGCAAAGATAGATGCATTCCATAAACAAGTTCGGCTGGAGAGTATCTAAGGTCCTCTTTTATCGCAGGTCCTCTTTTATGTGACAGCCAAGAAGGACAATTGGTACATACTCGCTCCATCGCTGTTGGTCCGGATAAGCACGCAGAGCGGCTTTCAATTGGCGATAGAAGCGTTCTATCATCCTGTTAGAAGCTGGATGATAGCTAGTCGTACGGTACGTTTAATCCCTAAAATCCTGGAAAGTTCCTGGAACAGGTGGGATTCAAACTGTCCACCACGGTCAGTGGTAATAGTCGTAGGGACTCCATAACGCGATATCCAGCCCGAGATAAGGGCTCGTGCTACGGATTCAGCCGAAATGTCTGTTAGGGGAACGGCTTCAGGCGCCCGTGTGAAGCGATCTATGCAGGTCAGGAGATAAATAAATCCCTGACTGACAGGCCATGGTCCGACAAGATCGATGTGTATATGGCTAAACCGAGCATCTGGATTGTTGAATGTTCCAAGGGGTGCACGGATATGCTGGTGCTCCTTTGATTTTTGGCAGGATACACAGGAACGTGTACAAGCAGTGATGTCGCGCTTCATATTTGGCCAGAAAAATCTACCGAAATCAGCTTCACTGTGGCTTTGAGTTCGGGGTGTGCCAAGTTGTGAAGGGTATCAAAGACAACCCTACGATGATTCAATGGAACAAGAGGGCGAGATGAATCTGTTGAAGTGTCACAGATGATCTGCGTGTCCGAAGTGGGAACGGGTGGGTATGTAAATTTGCTAATTGCAAATTCAGGTGACGACAGATCCAAAGTGTCCAGACGTGGCTGGTCTAAGGCCATCTGTTGGATATTATATCCGAAGGTGAGGACAAAGAATTGATCGGAAGGTGGGACAAGGCGTCTGCCGCAGTATTCTGTTAACCAGAGATATGTCGGATATCATTAGTAAATTGCGAAACAAAATCCAAGTGGCGAGTTTCGCGAGGAGAATATTTGTCCGGCTTAGCACGCAGTGCATATGTAAGCGGACACTGATCAGTGTAGATCACAAATTGACGGCCCTCGAGTGAATGCTGAAAGTGTTTCACTGCGAGGTACACAGCCAGGAGTTCACGGCCAAACGTGCTGTAACGTTGTTCTGCCGGTTTCAGTTGTCTCGAAAAGTATTCGAGAGGTTGCAATTGGCCTTGGTGCTGCTGTTGCAACACTGCACCTACAGCTGTGCTCGATGCATCAACGACCAGTGAAAACTGGGCATCGGAAACAGGATGTGCAAGCAAGGATGTTGTCGCTAGTTTCTGCTTCACTTCATTGAATGTCTTCAGCTGAACATCATTCAGTGAAATCTGCTCGTTTTTCTTCTTTCTTTTACGTAACAGGTCAGAAAGAGGAGACAGGAGATCCGCACAATGTGGGATTAAGCGTCTGTAATAATTAAGCCGACCAAGGAAGTGCCTTAGTTGGCGAAGTGAAGTGGGTGGTTGAAGGTCTTGTAGTGCCTTAACCTTTTCAAGCAAGGGAAATATGTCTTCAACGCTGATATAGTGGCCCAAGAAAACTAGTGACGAAGCACCAAATATACATTTACCAGGGTAAATCCTCACCTGGTATTGTTGAAACCGTTAGAACAGTAGGCGGAGATGAGTAGCATGTTCCTCGGGTGAGGCACTTGCCACAAGAATGTCGTCTATATAATTATAGACAAAGTCGAGATCTCGCACTACTTCGTCCGTGAAGTGTTGAAAGGTACTAGCCGCGTTTTGCAAACCAAAAGGCATAGTTAAGAATTCGAATGCTCCAAATAGAGTTGTTTTGGGTATGTCGGCCGGATTCAGTGTTATCTGATGGTAAGCCTTAACTAAGTCCAATTTATTCCTATGGTAAGCCTTAACTAAGTCCAGTTTATTCCTATGGTAAGCCTTAACTAAGTCCAGTTTATTCCTATGGTAAGCCTTAACTAAGTCCAGTTTATTCCTATGGTAAGCCTTAACTAAGACCAGTTTATTCCTATTCAAAGACAATGATTTAACGCAGGTTGTTATTCTACAATTTAGCCAAACATATTTAGCTGACTTTAACTATTTTAAACCATTTCTAAACAAAATACTAACTTCAATATGTATCACTGCCCTAAAATTGCCATTTATTAATGTATTCCTATTCAAAGACAATGGAGACGATCGGTTTTGTTTTAGTTGCACTGAATTATCTCCCTTGTTGACTTTATATTAAATTATCAGTATTTTTTTTACTATCTTACCAGACACAGTTTATCCCCTAAATAAGTTCAAATTCTACTTTTTTGTGTAAGTACATTTAAACAACCTAAAAAAAATATGCTAAGAAAGAATTAAATTTAAATATATATATATATTTAAAGTTTTAGAGTTGGGATCACTTTCATTTATAAATTTGACCTAAAATGATCACCCGTTTTCCGGCCAGTTAGAGTGAAAAGAGACATGTAACCGACTTAGTTTCCAATTTTAAGAAGAAGATGTTTTTCTTTACTTTTCCAATAAAAACCTCTAGAAATTTAGCCAAATTTAGACATGTAATCGACTTGAGTTTCGAATTACGGAAGGGATTACATTTTTTAAAACCCTAACCTTAATTCCCTAACCCTAACACTCTGACCCCCCTCAACCCTCAACTCTATTTCCTTAACCCTAAAACTCGGACTGACCCAACCCTTACCTTAATTCTCTAACCCTAAATCTCGGACCATCCTCACATCTATTTCCCTAACCCTAAAACTAAGACTCATAACCCTAACCCTAATTGTTTAACCCTAAAATGTTGACCTCCCTCCAACACTAACCCTTATTCCCTAACACTAACCCTAATTGTTTAACCCTAAAACGTTGACCCCCTCCAACCCTAACCCTTATTCCCTTACCTTTACATCCGTAACCCCCCCCCCCAAAACAAACAATTTTCATGAAAAAACAAAACAATTCTCATTGTACAGATTAGTTAACAACACCCCCCCCCTTCGTATGATAAAAATAGGTTTCCAAATATAAATGTTATTATTTCAGCACGGTCGCAAACTGCAAAAATACCAAATGTTTTAAGTGTTTTTAATCTTTGTATTTCTTATCGTCACTTTTACTTCGTCAAACACAAGCATTTTCATTCATGGTTTATTTTATTTATTTATCTTGCTATAATTCGCTAATTTCAGATTAAAGTACCCCCCCCCATTTATTTACTCATTTATATTTAAACCAGAAAAAAAAATTGGCTAAATTTCTACGTGTTTTTATTAGATAAGTATACCCCAACTTCAGTTGATTACAAGTCTCGTAACGCTAACTTGACAGGAAATGGGTGCTCATTTTACATTAAATTTATAAAGGAACGTGATCCCAATTTTAAAATCTTAAATATTAAAATAACTAAAAGTAATTCCTTCATTGCGGATATTTTTTTCATCTATTCAAATGTAATAGCAAAAAAAAAGTAGAATTTGAATTTTTTTAAGGTAAACTACGCCGGGTGAGATAGTAAAAAATACCGAATTATCTCCCTTTTTGACTCACTCTTCTATGTCTTTCATAAGAAAATAATTTATATCTCAAAGAAGAAATTTAGATTTAAAATCTTGACATTTGATTATTATATCAATTTCATTTTATAACAAAAGATGAAAGAAATACATAAAGGTAAGTTCAACAACTACCGAAATTGTTTTCATTGCGTTCATTTTATGAGTGAATTTCGAGTTTTAAAAAGCATTTCAAGTGTAGGGACAGAATAGTTAACACATGTAAATAATAGGGTTTTAAATTAGACTATTTATTTTAACGTTGTATACTATTCTAACTTTACGTTAAATTTTATGTTAAAGTTTTAAAAATCCTTTCGTTATAAATGTTTAAATTTGATGCAATCAACAAAGAAATTCAACTGAATTCAATTTAATCTTTTTTATTGTTTCTTAATTCTCGGATTTTCGCACATTAAGATCATCTGATTGAACTTAATTATAATTTTATACAGTAATTAATATATTTTCTGTATTATTCTATACTTGCACTTTATTCTAGTTTGGCCAAGTCAAAAATGAAAAACCTACTTCGGTAAACGTTACTTTTGGCGATATAAATTATTTGAAATCAATGGCCGATTCCCAAAATGTAAAAACATTTACCCCTCCCCTCCTCAACTTTAGTAAAAGTGTATTTTGTCTTCAAAAAATAATACATTTTAAAATGTATTATTTTTTTGAAGACAAAATACACTTTTACTAAAGTTTTATTTTTATATATTAATAATAAAAAAGTTACTTTTGGCGACATAAATTATTTGAAAGATAATGTAGGTACGTGCAAAATCAATGGCCGATTCCCAATAAAAAACATTTTGGAAATCAACACAACGAAAAAGTGTGAAAAAACAAATGTGCAACAAAAAATGTTAACAAAGGCAAGTTAAGTTACTCATCTACCTACCTGAATAATTTTATTTGTGGTTTAACTTTTTTTAAATGGTAGTTTTATTGTTCAAAACAGTCGGTGTTGACTGCTCGAAAAAAATTCAAAATGGACACTCACCCATGGCCAGAACTTAAAAATCGATTTAAAAAAATCTAAAACTAAAAAATATACTGATAGAAATTGATAGAATATTACATTTTCGCATGATTGTTGACATTTATTGTATGCGTTTTTATCAGTGTATTGTTTAGTTTTCGATTTTTTATCGATTTTCAAGTCCTGGTTATGGGCGAGCCTCCATTTTGAATTTCTTTTCGGGCAGTCAACACCGACTGTTTTGAACAATAAAACCACCCTTTAAAATAAGTTAAACCAAGATTTTAATCAATCATTATTTACCAATAATTAATAAAATTGACAAGGTTCCCAAAAAAAAAAAAAAAAAACTATTCATACTTTGAGATTTTGTAGCTGTATTTTCTGTTAACGAAAAGATGTCCGGAACCGAATTTTTACTTTTTTGTGGGATATTTAAGCAATTTTTAGTAAAAAAAAGAGGTACATTATTTCGTAATTTAGACTAAAATGAAATAATTATTTTTGAAACAGTTCCAGAAAACTGATCTTTACCTTTCCAGCAAATTTTAAACATATTTTATTGAATCTGCAGTTTAAACTGATTTTTCTACTGTTTTGATGACATTTTTCATTCTATTTTTTTACATGTAAATATACATTTGTTTCCTTTTAGATATTAACTTAATGCTTTTATCTTTCAAAAACAATCAACAGTTAAACAAAAACTACTTTAAAAAATTAAGAAATGACACTTTTAAGAACAATAGTCAATACAAGCGACGGCCATTTTTGCACGTATTTAGATAATGCAGTTGTAAATTAATCAAAAATATTTTATTGTAGTTTACCTACTCATTCGTGACCTATTTGTGTTAAAAATGGATTATTTACTATTTAAAAGAAGTTATAAGTTTCTATTCTGTATTTGATCAGTGAAGTAGATGCCTTTAGGGTATTTTTTCAATAAATGTAATTTGTGGCGACCATATATAATTTTGAATCAGACATTACTTCTGATCACTAAGTTGTCTCAATTATGATCAAAACAAAGTTCAAAAAGACCTTGGATGTCCATTTTCATCACAGAGTGTATAGATACTTGATATATGATTGGCACAACCTCAGATCTTACATATCAACCAATTCTCTTCACTCAATTTGTCAAAAAAGTGTGTTCTTTATCGTGGCATCTGCTATAACTGATAAGTCTACTTTTTGTATTGAGAGTTTCATATTCTTTAAGAAATTCCAACATAACCAAACGGCGAGCTTTACTGCACCATAGAATTTGCCGCTTCCATTCCTCACAGAAATAACTATTTCAATTGCTTCAAATGAAATAGATGTTCTGAAATCAAAGCTAACTTTTGAAACCACTGTTGACCCCCCCCCTACCTTCTCTCTTTTTCTTTTTTGAATCTGTGATAAATCAAGAAGTGTTAGGTTAATAAGAGTAGTCGTTAATGGACAGAAGTCAGAAACAGATACTATCAATGATTGTGTGCCTCAAGGATCCATTCTAGACCCAACCCTCTTTCTGATCTTTATCAATTATCTCTCAAATCATCTTTTAATTTTTGTTGACATTTATGCAGATGAGACAACCATCTATGGCAACACTTTGAAGAGCATTAATGATTAAGATCTTTCTGTTGTCTCTTCCGACCTGGAGCACATAGTTCAATGCAGAAAAGGGTGTCTGGTTACTTTTAATACAACTAAAACCAAACATGTCTCCTTTGACCACCAACGCTGAGGTCCTCACTTTGCTGAAATTGAAATAAATGGCTCTCTTATTGAGGAAGCCCTCTACTTTAATAAGTTTCTAGTACTGACCTTCATTCCAGATATGACTTGGAAGACTTAAATCATATCTTGATCAGGTTGCTGGAAAATTGGTTGGATAGTTCAATCCTGATTTAATAGGCTGATACGTCCTAAGATGGAGTACTGTTTCCACATATGGGAAGGTGCTACTCAGAGCACACTTTTCTGCCTTGCCAGAGTACAAAATAGACGTCAAAATCTTGTAGGAAATATCCTGTACTATTTTCTTACAGCTTTCTTCTCACAGAATAAGGTTGCCAGTTTTTCTCACGTCTATCATTATTTTCATGGTAAGTGCTCAACTGAGCTCCAAACTATGGCTATCCTTGTAAAACATTCACAACAAAAACTTGTCTCGTTACAACAACTGTAGATAAGTTTTATTTATTCCTATGTGTACCCAAAGTTAAATGTAACTTCCACAAGAAAAGTTTATTTCCAAGAACTACTTACATTTTTTTCAATTTAAACCATCATCCCAAATCCTAATGTTGCCTCACTGTCCTGACAATCTAATTGACCCTTATCCTCAAGTGAACTTTTGGCCTTGATAATTGGTGACTTGTCAGGACATTAAAAAATATATTGTTTAAAGAAAGTAAAATCTCATATGTGGTGAGAATAAGAATAAGTTGTGAGGGTAGAAGTTTATCATATTTTCTTTTCGGCTCACATTTTCTCAAATATAAGCACAAATAATTTTGAATAAGAAATAAATGACCTTATCTGAAATCAGTTCAACAAATAAAGAAGAAATTATTTCTATAGACTTACATACAATAAATGACAATAATAAGCAGAAGTTCTGAGTGTGTAACATTCAGTTATATAGTATTCTTCTCTTTCCTACTTGTTACGTGAAAGTATGTAGTAGAGGTGCATACAGATTTGTCAAATTTGTTTGTACAAAGTCTTTTGCAGGAGAGTAATGTTGATTATTTTACATGGAAACCAGAATTTTAAAGAACAAGTAAACAACTGACCTCTGACCTACTACAAGAGTGGAGAGGTTGAGCCCTGACACTCAAAATGTTCCTTCTACTTGTTACATGAACATACAGGTTCATACTGACTAGTCAAATTTGTTTGTACAAAGTCTTGCAGGAGAGTAACATTGATTATTTGATGTGTAAACCTTTGTCTTAGACATTCATAGAACTGACTATGAGTGTGGAGAGGTTGAGGCCCTGATCCTCAATATATATCCTGAGGCGAATTAGGAGCTATTTTTGCTTCTTGAAGAGTAAGTTCATTTTTTCTTTTATCCCTTTTAAACTTGGAATTTATGATCCATTATAAAAAAATCCCATCAGCAACTCAGTCTATGTTCAATCTATATTAAACTTTGTGCAGTTTAATGTTATACATACATTTTTCAATTTTTCTCTCTCTTTATTGTCTGTCTTGTTTCTTTTTGTGAGTGTGGAAAAGAGAGACGAAACATGCACAGTCATGTGTCAGGTAAGACTCTGGTAAAATGGTGTCTTTTAGTGTTTCTTAGCAGATGTATGATAAGAGTCTTCCTGTACACGTGTTGACTGGCATTACTAGTTAAACACTTAGTAAAAAAAGAGTTTCTGGTCTCAGATACATTTCTTCCCGTCTATTTAGTATTTTTCCTGAGATTTGTTACCTCAAACATGTGTTCTCATCTGTGTAGTTTCTGTCCTAAGATTGTTAGCTCAGACATATATGTTCTCATCTGTGTAGTATTCATCCTTAGAATCTGTTAGCTAAGACATATGTGTTCTCATCTGTGTAATATTCTCACTTTACACCTGCCCTATCTTAACGGTAAAATATTTACTAATTATTTGTGATGATAAAAAGCTACTAAAAATTAGACCCTGTAAAATTCTAGAAGTTTTGAACTACTGTTTTAACATGTGATTTTTAACAAATTTTGTACATTGAATGCAGGGAAAACATATGATATGCAAGAAAGTTTAATTATTAAACATAAATTTTGTTCACAATTTAAAATGGAAAAGTAAATGCTTGGAACAACTTAAGTTTTTCTAAATTTTACTGAATCTTACATTTATTTTCGTATCCAATATTGCTAATATTTTAGTTTATATGTTTATAAAAATGGAAAAGATCATATTTGCACAGGTTCAGAAATGAAAATTATCAAACATAAGTTTTATTCACAATTTTAAGGTCAGAATAAACCTAGGGATCAATCAGGTGGCCAAATGGTGTTTACGATTTGAAGTTACTGACATAAACTCCTCCAATATCTCACAATTACCCATTTTCAAAAAAGAATTTGTAGGAAAAACGTTTTTGTAATATTTGCATATAATTAATGCCTGCTTTCTATTTCAATTAATCATAAATTGTTGAATAAAATTTCTTATTAATTCACAGGTAACAACCACAGTTGAGAAAAATGAAAGTATCCTATACACATATATTGAATAAAAGTCTAAGACTTCTGAAACGTGTGAATTCATTAGAAACATCTCATTTATAAACGGAAACATTGGAGAGAAACATCATGTTTGTGAAATTTGTATATCATTATTTGGAAGAAAATTTTATTTAAAAAGATTCATTATAAACGTTATTATTCGTAAGTTTGCCATGTAAATTTTATTAATTGAGAAAAGATGTCTGAGAACTAACTGAACTAAAATAAAGAAAGAGAAGTTTGTCCCAAATCGTCTACAACTTCATCTAATTTAAAGAAACACACACGAGCCTGTTCTGTGGGTAAACTTCTTGTGGAACATCATCCGAAAAAAGAGATCTCTGAGAACAGACTGAACTAAATTACAGAGAGAACGTTTGTATTTTATGAAATTTGTAGCTCATCATTTACAATGTCATCTAATTTTGAGACATTTTCTCCTACTGGGAATAAAATTTATTCTTTGGAAATTTGAAGTGCCTCATTAAAAATTTTGACTTACAACTACAGATCCACAGATACAGATTAACACCGGACAGAACACTTACAGCTACATAGCTAGAAAACGGAGGTGTTGAATGTCTGGCATCCGTAGGATTCCGTATTACCAGAGAATAAAAAAGATAAAAAATTGAAAAAAAATGGAGAAACCTTATTCTTGTAAAATCTGTCTTAAATCATTTATAAAAATAATTTACAAGAATATGATATAAAAATCTGTGAAATCTGCTAAATTATTTACACAAAGTTGTGACATAAAAATACACATGTAGTCTCACACTGAAGAGAGAAATCATTCTTGTGAAATTTGTAGTAAATCATTTACAAAAAATTGTGATATAAAAATACACATGGAGACACACACAGAAGAGAAACCCTATACTTGTGAAATTTGCAGTAAATCATTTACAAGAAGTTATGATTTACAATTACACATTCGGACACACACCGGGGAGAAACCGTATTCTTGTGAAATTTGTTATAAAACATTTAGTACAAAAACTCACAAAAAAACTCACATGTTGACTCACACGATAGAGAAACCTTATACTTGTGAAATTTGTGGTAAATCATTTACGAAAAGTTATAATGTAAAAATACATATGCGAACCCACACTGGGGAGAAACCTTATTCATGTGAAGTTTGTGCTAAATCATTTACTACAAAAACTCACGTAAAAAGTCACATGTGGACCCACACTGTGGAGAAGGCTTATTCTTGTGAAGTTTGTGGTAAATTATTGACGAATAATAATCATGTAAGAATTCATATGCAAATCCACACTGACAATAAAACTTATTCTTGTGAAATGTGTGGTAAATCATTTACAACCAAAGCTGAAGTAAAAATGCACATGCGTATTCACACTGGGGAGAAACCTTATTCTTGTGAAATTTGTGGTAAATCATTTATAAAAATTTATGATGTAAAAATACACATGCGGACACACACTGGAGAGAAACCTTATTCTTGTGAAATTTGTGGTAAATCATTTACAAAAAGTTATGGTGTAAAAATACACATGCGAACCCACACTGACGAGAAACCTTACTTTTGTGAAATTTGTTCTAAATCATTTACAATAAGTAATCATGTAAAAATACATATGCGAACTCACACGGGTGAGAAGCCTTATTCTTGTGAAATCTGTGGTAAATCATTTACAGCGTCATCATCTTTAAGCAGGCACACACAATTGCACTCAACATGAAAGGATGTTCTCATTATTGATGTAATCATACAAAATTAAGATGAGCTGAATGCAAAAAGATAACGGAATACCAGGACCCTAAGAAAGAAAGGGGGCAACTGGCCTAATAAAAAAATCTCTAAAAATACTTAGACTAAATTGTAGCATAATACAGATAGAAGCCATAAAAGATACAACGTCTATCCTTAAGAGAGCCCTTGGATATACATTTAAATCATAACGAAATCAAGGGAGCCCTTTGATCTCTTCAAAATAAAATTTAAAAATAAGTATACTTCCAATTAAAAGACTAGAAGAATCGATTAGTGTGAAATGTTAAAATTTGCTAATAATTTTATAAATTTTGCTACCAGTCTACAAGAATGTCTAACCAGAGGATTTGGCCAATCCCATAACCTGGATCGTTCGGTGCTGAAGGGTCGGAAGTCAAAGAAGCTGCGATTAACTGCAGGGGTTGTATGTAAGTTGGTGGTTAAACTACCACAAGTAATATTCGTTCTTTTCTTTTGTTGATCCTTTCTCTTTATTGAACTTTTATTTGTCT
Organism: Sepiola atlantica; assembly: GCA_963556195.1. Taxonomy (NCBI): domain Eukaryota; kingdom Metazoa; phylum Mollusca; class Cephalopoda; order Sepiida; family Sepiolidae; genus Sepiola; species Sepiola atlantica. The sequence continues at coordinate 152,227,104 of OY744525.1, forward strand.
ATTTTATCATCACAAACAGTACTATAGACGTCGATACCTGTAATCTAGAAAAGACGTTCTTTGTCCAGACCCAATGATTAAAGTTTTAAGGTTTTCAAAATGCAGTGATGAAAATAAATACTATGTTTATACAAAGTGTTTTGTTCACTTTATCATCAAGTGTTCAATTTTCAGCCGCTATTATATTTTTTGTCGAAGTAAAGCTAATGAACAGAATTAATGCTTTATGCCTAATGCGATTGTTTCTTACCTGTTTAGCCAGATAGCAGACAACATGAGCTAAAGACAATTCAGGGAATGTAACTTATGGGCAACTACTGATATTTTTCAATTTTAATGTGCAAATTTCTTCAAGTGAATTTTATTTTGGGTCGTTTCTTTCTTTCTTATTGAACTCTTTTCCACTTTTTATCGTCACAAGAAAATACTGACATTGACGATTCAACTTTTTTATATTCAAAGCGCAGTGATAAAAATAAATACTATTTTTATTCCAAATGTTTGGTCCACTATTTTATCAAGTGTTCAATTTTCTTGAAGTCAAGCTAATTCTGTGCACAAAATAACTTACACCTAATGCAACAGTTTTTTACACGTTTAGCCAGATAGCCGGCAACATGGGCTCAAGACAATGGTTAACTGCTGCTCAAAAAGGAATGACTTGTACTCCAGGATCTTGTGATGGAAATAAGATGTTCTTCAATTAATTTACCTAAAAAAAGCACATTGCCACTGAGACGTAAGGAGCTACTATGAATTGAGTGTAAGATTTATAGGAGCATTCTAAGTGGGGAATTGTATCAACTACTACTAGTTACAACACCAACACGATTATTATCCATATTATTAGTGATGCAATCATCACTTTCTCTGCTTCCACACAGGTAATCTCGGAGCCGATCTAAAACAATAGGAAGCAACTATTTGAGTGGAACAATCAGTCAATCGAAATATAATATGCAGCTCGATAACCGGATTACCATCCTAATATGCACGTCATAAACACAGAAATCTTACACAGAAAGTGTGAGAGAATTACGCATAGGATTTAAATTTCTTATGTTTCAGAGAAACGGATGGAATTCCAAAGGTTAGCAGAGAGAATCGAGAAATAAATTATATACTAGCAGAACATGTGCCCCGGCGTTGCCCAGGAAAATATATTTAATCAAGAAATTCCGGGTTCCAACATTCTATAATTTGTTAAAGCAAAATAAAAAAAGAAACATGAAAAAAATATGATTAGAAAGCGAAGTATGGATAATGTAAGAAGTTAGGTAACATCTGGGACCTTTACAGTGAAGGGGTGGGATTTAGTTGATTATTGGGTTGGTCTGGGAGGGGTGTCAGCAAGTTTATTAGAGCATATTCCATTGAAGTATATTGTGGCGATGTTACAGAGCCTGTAGCTTAGTAGGGTTGTAAACATTAGATTAGAGACTCTTTTATACCAGAAAAGGAGCTATTAGAATTAAAAAGCCTTCCGACATCTGCGATGTTTACAGGGAATGGGTTAGATTTACTTGATTGTCAGGTTGGTTGGGAGTATTTACATCAGAGGTAGCAGCAAGTTAATCTGAGAACATTCCATTGAAGTACTTGTAAAACAAGTACAGGTATACAATATTACAATGATATGACAGACCCTGGAGCTTGGTAGGTTTGTAGAGATATATGATACTGGCACATGTAAGAAGTTTTCTAGCCCACCTTCCTTGTTTGGTACTCATTAGATTAGAGGCTCTTTTTTACCCTGTCTAAGAGGGAAATACTATCGGTTGGTGTACCAGCCCAGATGTTACAACAATACTCCATTCATGGGCGAATGGTAGGTTTGTAGATGTATATGATACTGACACATGTAAGAAGTTTTCTAGCTCGGTAGAAGGAGCCCACCTTCCTGTTCCAATTCAGATTCTACCTCAGAATATTTCTGCTGGTGCATGATAGTAAAAAGTGTTTTTGTTTCGTGCGGGTTAAATGTTCAATCCTCAGTCTACTTTGCGTGTCTTTGAAGCATATCATCATATGACAGTTTTCCATTTTCTATGCCCGGGCGACATCTTGCGCGATTTACGCGACACGGAAACTGCTCTCAACTGGAAACCGCTTTTCAGGATTTCTTAGTTTTTATGATGTCCATCTGTGGTGCAAGTTACAACAAAATCTGAGGACATGGGTTTCAAAATCCAAAATTTCTGGATGATTTGACATGGAATTTTTTGTTTAGTGCGGGTTAAATGTTCAATCCTCAGTCTACTTCGCGTGTCTTTGAAGCATATCATCATATGACAGTTTTCCATTTTTTTATGCAGTCCTTTGTAATAGTTGTGTACTCTGCAAGATCTTTCAAGCACACTGGTTGGGCAGTAGGGGGTAGACCAGATAGCGTTGCATCATATGGTCCTCCTCTCCACATTCACAGATGGTTGGGTCAGTTTTGTAGCCGCATCTACTCATAGCAACTTTTGATCGTACCATTCTCGTTCTCAAGCAGTTTTGTGTTTTCCACTGAACAGGGAGTTCCTCAGAAGGGGTAATGCCACTGAGAAGATGCAGGTTGTTCAGGTTGGTGGGTTTAAAGCAGCCAGTGATCAAGCGACTGGTGTTGCTCAATGCTGAGTCTAGGTTTTATGCATGCGTTTATTCCCCCAAACAGGAAAGGCAGTAGGATAGCACAAAGTTAAGGCAGTCCATCTGACTTTCATTTTTGTCTTCATTACATGTTCCCTGAATGAGAGGGTGCGGTCCAGGGTTAAACAGAGTTAGTGCGATTCTCAAGTTGTATTCCAGACCCCATGATGTTTAGGGGTCGGTTGGCCTGTCGCTTCCTGAGATGAAACGATGACACTTGAGATTTTGAAGGGTTTGCATGCAGGTGGTTACTCTCATAGTAGACGAGTAGCTAACCTAAGACTGAGTTGAGGTTTGTTTCTACTAACTCAAATGTACTCAAATTTTGGAGTGTCACACAAAGGTCATCAGCATACGTTCGCGATCCTACGTCACAGGGAGGTGAATGGTAAACTTCCAAGCAACGGCATTTTCTTAGAATGTGACGAACAATTGTCCGATTCGGACTGAATTACATTTTCAATTTCACTGACGCTGACGACTGTATACTTCTATAAATAAACATATATAAATTAAAACACCTACTATTATTACTATTATTATTATTATTATTACTATTATTATTATTATTATATTAATATTATTATAATTATTATTATAATTATTATTATTATTATTATTATAATTATTATTATTACTATTATTATTATCATTATTATTATTATTATTATATACTAACATGTCATGAGAATCTAAGAATGGTATGAGTTAATATGCATGGTTTGGTACTTATAGCATGATATACTATATAACTTTTAACAGATTTTCAATGTAAGTAAACAACAACACCATCAGACCTAATATCAAAAGTAGGTCACGAAAGTAGGTCAGTAGGTCATCAGGGATATGAGTAAGTATGACATGGCGATGATAAATTACGCTGTGGCACTAACCGCGCCAGTGACAGATCAAAGACACTGCAATTCTATTCTATTTAAAAACAGTGCGGCAAAGGACAGGCATGACGCAAACCCCATCATAGAAATGCTCAGTGTTCTGGTTCTTGGTTGATCATTAGTCTATATGTATAGTAATGGACCCAGCACACTAGCTTGAGGTAAGCCATTGTTTTGTCGGCATACAGGTACGAATTAATTACGACTTCTACTTGGTCATGACATACGGAATAAGAACGAGCCACCCCACTGTGTCTGTTTAAAACTCTGTACAGATTCCCGTATCTGGCAGAAAAATTTCTGAGTTCGACTGGATGCACATGAAGAAAGTTGGAGGTGACATCGGCCGAAACCTTGTGAGAATAACATCCAATAGGAGAATAGGATGATTAAAATAAAGATAGATTTTTGATAGAAAATAAAATTTGAACATTCTTTTTTCATACAACTGAGGAGGTTAAAACTAAAACATATTCGTTAATATTAAAATAATTCCTTAGAATATTTATCATAGGTCAAACGTTTTGAATAACTCATGCAAATAATTTTCTCTTCTATTTGTGATATAATCGTGGCCTGATGAGGTATGTAGTGTTGCATTTTGGGTGACTAAATATAGTCCCACGTTATGAAGATCGCATGCATTTTGACTAACTGCTCCGTCAACTGTTTCATACTAACGCTGTGTTGAAGATCTGCAGGATATAATTTATTTATAAATATTCATCCACTTCACAAATATACACAGCTAGGGAAGAACGTGGGAGTAGTCTCTTTCTACATATGTGTTCATACGAGTTGTAGAAACCACCTGTACATTTCATGTTCCGATTTGATCTCAAAATCACAACATAAAAGCAGATAAAGGCTTTAAATGCGTTGATATATCGACATTTGATTGTAGGTTGCGATTCTGAATATCAACTTTTGATTTTCACAATGACCGTAATTTTGTGATACATCAACCAAATCCCAAGAATGGTGAAGAAATCAGTGTTATCATCTTGGACAAACATTTAAATTTCATAACACTATAGTTATTCCTGGAACTATGAGTGGAGTGATACAGTGTTAGAAATATTATCCCCTTCCAAATGAATTACATGCCAACGTGTGAGGTCATAGATTTGGCTTGTGAGACTGAAACAAAAGACAAAAGGAAAGAAAGAACAAGACAAATAGATGTATGCGTGTTTAAATTTTGAGCCGAAGTTAAAACTGATAAGTTTTCACTGGGCGCTTTTTTTATTTTCGGTATTTCTCAATGTGCATGACCGGTAATCTCTGTCACAGTATGACGTAGTTACCTTCCCTTATATTTCCCTCAGAGGTAACTCTCCGGAAAATAAAGATAGGGAAACCACTTCTGAAGATGGCGACACAATAGAACCATACACGCGTGTTTGTTCTCTTTTACACATACTAACCAAGCATGTTGTATTTACAATAAATGCATCTAACATTTACAAATAAAAATGTCTTCTGTGGATAAAAGGACAAAATTGTGGGATAATAAAATAATACCCAATGCTTCTTTCGCTAATTGTACCTATTTTCAATGTGAGACATGTTTTACTAAACCGTCTTGTATTTGGTTTAAAATGCAAGCCCCAATGCATCATTAGCTACAACGATTTTGAGATCTGAGTGATAATGGATAAAAATAATTCCAATAGAAGAATATATTTATTTTTAAAACTTTATTCTGTCGTCAAGACCCAATATTAGTTCTTCTTCAATAGCCCGTTAAACGGCGCTCGCAAATTGTGCATATTTGGAATAAACACATTGTAATAATTTGCAAACCCCAGAAAATGTTTTAATGATGACAACTTTTCAGGAACTGGCATATTTTTAATGCACAAGCTTGCTCTCGATCTGCTCTTCTATATTGTCTACAATTTGTCCAATATATTGTCTACAATTTGTCTAATATATTGTCTACAATTTGTCCAATAGATTTCAAAACAGGTTGAATATTCGCTTTTAATTCAAACTTTGAATTCACTTTTTTACATCTTTCCAATTCCCCAGAAAAAAAACTTCCGAAAACCTTTTTTAATTTTTGGCTTCAGCATTTTAGGGTTTTATATTTTGACAGAAAGAACGTATAGGCCTATTCTATAATTGAAACTTTTTCATTCAATCTGTACTAAAAAGGTTGCTTGCATTGTTCATCACAACCATTTTCAATTTTTAAGATTTTCCATGTAATGCAACTGTAGTTATTCGTTCGTTTTCAAAATTTATTTGTTCTCCAGTGATGTTTTAAGCTACATTTTTTAAGTTCTCATCAAAGTTGGTTTTCAAATTTTCTTATTCGTTTGAGGATTTATGATGGAAAAATATGAGCCTGAGTCAAGTTGCATTTAAATATTCTTCTTCGAACTTTCTTCATTACTTATAGCGATTCTAATAAAGCCTTTTCAAATTTTATTTGTGTGTACTTTTGTGTCCAATACGATCGCACTTAAAACACTTTTTCAATTTATATACACAACCTTTGTATTAATCCAACTGCCTACAACCAGAACACGGATTAGGTGGCAGAGTATTTTTTCCAGTTATCAAATTCAGCTGCTGAATTCATTTTTTTTTCTTCGGATTTTTCTAATATGAGACTCCACTTTGTTAAATGCTAATAAAAGGCTGGCAGACCTCTGTGATATGTTGGAGTATTGAACCAGGTATATACTCTTGTTTATTAAGAACCTTTCTTCTGTTTTCCACATCCATATTCGATATTATTCCTTGCACAAATTTTAATTGTTAGCATTCAACTCTGACATGAAATTATAGTAGTGTTTGTTAACTATGCTAGAAAAACTCGTGTTATATTTGTCATCATTACTTGTGAGATTCATGCATTTCGACATTTTAGTGTGAAACAACGTAGTCAATAATTGTATTGCTCCAACAAATGTAAGGTCGCTATTTCTTGTGGCAATGTATAATTGAAGAAGTTGTTATGTTCAACCACACCAAATTTACTTAATAGCAAACAAATCCTCTTAAAATCGGTCCAATTAACAGTCTGTATTATATGTGTCCTTGTATCATATGAAATACGAAGTAAACACAATCTCATTTTCAGTATCATGATAAAAATTATCAATAGTTTTCCAAATAGTGTTTTTTGAAAATGTGCTTTCATCTTTAACATTTTGACCCCCATTCAATTATTCATATCATTTTCTCTGTTCCTGTTCGGTATGAAGGAACATTACTTCAAATCAATTTATTTATTTCAGCTTTTCTGTTTCCATTTGTTCTTTCTGATATTCCATTTTTATGTGTCAATTCTCTTTTTGTATTCAATTTTTGCTGTTTTTATTGTCTTTTCATATTCCATTTTTTCTATTTCCATATTTCTCTGATATTTCACTTGTTCTTTTTGCAGTTCTTGGAATTTTTCTTATGGTCAAAGATATTCTGTTTTTATTTTCGTTTGATATTCCATTTGGTTTTACTTGATTTTTCTGCAATTTTATAATTCTTTTATTCAATTGAAGTTGCTGATCTTATTGGTGCTTGAAAATTACTAAGATTACATTTTTGAATTCCTCCATTTTTGTCACTCCAAATAGGCTGTCTTTTTCGTATATTTATGTATATTACATATATATATATATATATATTTACACAGAAATAGCCTTTCTTACTGGGCGATAGAATCGTAACCTCTCAGCAAGAGAAAAAAAGCTTGTCCAAACTTATTCTCATGTTTCTGATTAACAAAAAACTGAGACATTTTTGTTGGGTTTTGGCTGAACTTAGGTTCCTTTTCACAGATTTCACAAACCTTGCTTGTAAAAATTATTGTTAGATTTAAACTTTTAACTCAATTGTATAAATAACAATTATCTAGAGCATACCAGCAAAGTCTATTCCCAAAAATCGAACATTTCACTTGGAGTAATGGTTCTGTTATATCAGATATAAATCCGAGTTTTAGTTGCCAGTCTTGTGTGCAACCTAAGTTTCGGTTATTTTTGTGCCCAAATAAGTATGAGTCCTCGTCGGCAGTGTTGTGGGACAAAGGTTCGAATAATTAAGACAACACGGTGGTATATTTACAAGACAGATGTCTGCGGTCGATACTGTGGCTATAACAGTAACTTTGATTTTCTTTTGCTCACTGGACCACTTTACTATATTATAATTTCTTTTGTTGTACTACAACACTAGAATTGTGCTGAGGTGGTTAATTATTGAGTTAATCGTTGTTAGTTGTGGTAGCATAACTAGAAGTCGCACTACTACTTTCATCATATGAGCAAGTGTGTAGACATACAAAGAAGATTTTATTTGCACTAAAAAAACTTTCTTACTGTTCTTTAAATATTTGCTCAAGATTTACTTCTAATTGGAAGTATCCTCAACGTGCATTTGCATGTGTGTTTTTAAAGATGATGATTTTGTAAATGATAAGCCACAAACTTCACATGAATAAGGTTTCTCCCCAGTGTGGGTTCGTCTATGACTTTTAACATCCGAACTAGTTGCAAATAATTTACCACAAATATCACAAGGATAAGGTTTCTCCCCATTATGAGTTCGCATGTGTACGTTGAAATTATTACTTATTGCAAATGAGTTACCACAAATATCACAATGATAAGGTTTCTCCCCAGTGTGAGTTCGCATGTGTATTTTGACATGATTACTTATTGCAAATGATTTACCACAAATTTGACAAGAATAAGGTTTCTCTCCAGTGTGGGTTCGCATGTGTATTTTTACATGATTACTTATTGCAAATGATTTCCCACAAATTTGACAAGAATAAGGTTTCTCCCCAGTGTGAGTTCGCATGTGTATTTTGACATGAGTACTTATTGCAAATGATTTACCACAAATTTCGCAAGAATAAGGTTTCTCTCTAGTGTGGGTTCGCATGTGTTTTTTTACATGAGAACTGCTTGAACATAATTTACCACATGCTTCGCAAGAATAGGGTTTTTCTCCAGTGTGAGTAGGCCTGTGGCATGTTACCTCAGATTGGGTTGCAAATGATTTATCACAAATTTCACAAGAATAAGGTTTCTCGCCAGTGTGAGTTCGCATGTGTATTTTTACACAAGTTTGTGTGAAAGATTTACCACAGATCTCACATGAATAAGGTTTCTCCCCGGTGTGTATTTGCATGTGTGTTTTTAAATGATGACTTTTTGTAAATGACTTATCACAAATTTCACAAGAATAGGGTTTCTCTCTTAATGTTTAATTTTACTTCAGTCGAAGTTCTCAGAAATCAAGGGGCCCCTTCCTGGGGCTAACACTTGATCTCTATATGAGATACATAGATACCCGAGTATTCTATTAAAATTCTCTTTTATTTCTCAAGCATTGAGTTAGTAAAAAAGTTAAGAATAATTTCTTCTCTCCCCAACTGGCCAGTCAATATGTCATAGTATATCTTTCTTGTGGTCTGTTGGTCTTACCGGATTCCAGGACAAGAATTCATCTAGTCTGGTGGAGTATCCAGCACGTGATGTTACTTGAGGTAACATCACAAGGAGAAGATGCACTATTCCTCGTATGAGGTGATCTTATTTGTGCTGCAGGTACTATGTAATTTGAATATTTGGTCAGGGTTTACTTGTAGGGGTAAGTATCCTCATGTCAGGTTGTTCTGACAAACCCTTGTACAGAGAGACCGAAGACACTCGAGGATAGTGTCTAGTAGTAATTCAAACTCCCCAGTAGGTAATTCAAACTCCCCAGTAGGTAATTCAAACTCCCCAGTAGGTAATTCAAACTCCCCAGTGTGGATACGCATGTGACTTACTACCTCAGCCTTTCTTGTAAATGGTTTATCACAAATTTCACAAGAATAAGGTTTCTCTCCTGTGTGTGTACGCATGTGTAGTTTTACATTATAACTCTGTTTAAATGATGTACCACAAATTTCACAAGAATAGGGTTTCTCTCCGTTAATGTTTAATTTTACTTCAGTCGAAGTTCTCAGAAATCAAGGGGCCCCTTCCTAGGGCTAACACATGATCTCCATATGAGATACATAGATACCCAAATATTCTATTAAAATTCTCCTTTATTTCTCAAACATTGAGTTAGTAAAAAAGTTAAGAATAATAAATTTCTTCTCTCCCTAACTGACCAGTCAAGTATGTCATAGTATATCTTTGGTTGTGGTCTGTTGGTCTTACCGGATTCCAGGACAAGAATTCATCTAGTCTGGTGGAGTATCCAGCTACGTGGGGTTACTTGAGGTAACATCACTCGGAGAAGATGCACTATTCCTCGTATGAGGGGATCTCTTAATGTTTAATTTTACTTCAGTCGAAGTTCTCAGAAATCAAGGGGCCCCTTCCTGGGGCTAACACTTGATCTCTATATGAGATACATAGATACCCGAATATTCTATTAAAATTCTCCTTTATTTCTCAAGCATTGAGTTAGTAAAAAAGTTAAGAATAATTTCTTCTCTCCCCAACTGACCAGTCAATATGTCATAGTATATCTTTCTTGTGGTCTGTTGGTCTTACCGGATTCCAGGACAAGAATTCATCTAGTCTGGTGGAGTATCCAGCACGTGGTGTTACTTGAGGTAACATCACTAGGAGAAGATGCACTATTCCTCGTATGAGGGGGTCTTATTTGTGCTGCGGATACTATGTAATTTTGAATATTTGGTCAGGGTTTACTTGTAGGGGTAAGTATCCTCATGTCAGGTTGTCCTGACAAACCCTTGTACAGAGAGACCGAAAACACTCGAGGATAGTGTCTAGTAGTGTACGCATGTGTACTTTTACATGAGATTTTGTTGTAAATGATTTTTTACAAATGTTACAAAAATAAGGTTTCTCTCCAGTGTGTGTTACCATGTGTATTTTTACATTATAACTTTGTTTAAATGATTTACCACAAATTTCACAAGAATAAGGTTTCTCCATTTTCTTTTATTTTACTACAATACGTATTCTCAGAAATCAAGGGGCCTCTTCATGGGAGTAACACACCATCTCTATATGCATATATACATAGATATCCAGGTATCCGTGTATTTAATTAAACTTCTTCATCTGTCAAATGTTAACTTAGTAATGAAGTGAAAAACATAATATTTCGTTTCACGAATTGACCACTTAACTGTTATACTATATCTTTCTGGTGATAATTTGTATTTGAGCATTCTAAGACAATAATTAATCTAGTCTGGTGGAATATCCAGCTTAGTGCTGTTACTTAAAGCAACATAACTGGGAGAGGTTAAAAAATTCATCATACGAGCTAGTGTATCGTCGTTGAGGGGATCTTACTTGGGTATTGAATACTATGTTATTTTGAATATTTAGTAAGAGTTTTCTTGTAGTGAAGTGTCTTCATGCCAGATTGTCCTAACAAACCCCTGTACAGTAAGACCGAAGACACTCGAGAATAGAGTCTAGTATGCTTTCAAACTCTATGCTGTTTAGTAGGCATTCAAATTCTGCTCAGAGTGGGACATCATATTTATTTTTAAACATGTTACTTCAAACAATGTGTTACTTTACATTATTAATGAGGCAAATTTTATAAGAATAAATTTTCTTTCCACTGTGAAATAACATGTCTCTAAAATGTAGACATTTTTAAAAGATGAACCATGAATTTTATAAGAAAAATGTTCTCTGTAATTAGTGAAATTTGTCCACAGATATTTCTTTTTTCAGGTGATGTTCAACAAATTTCACAAAAACATTTCCCCACAGAAGTCTTGCATGTGTTTCTATGAATTAGTTTAAGTTGTAAACGATTTCGCACAAACATGGCAAAAATAAAATCTTTCCACCTATTTCATCTCACTCCCTATTTTAGTTCAATTACTTCTCAGACATCGCTGTTTTTTAGTAGATGACATTCAAATGGCATACTTCATTAGAATAACGTTTCTCTCTCATGTGTTTGAATGTATCTTTTTAAATCAAATTTTTTCTAAATAATGATATACAAATTTCACAAAAATCAGGTTTATCTCTATTGTGTCCGTGTTTAAATGAGATTTATTCTGGTGAATTCACACAGTTCATTCAGAAGACTAAGACTTCTATTCATGATATGTATATGATATGTTCATTTTTCTCGACTGTGGCTGTTACCTGTGAATGAATAAAAGATTTTATTTAATAACTCATGCATTAATTAAAATAGAAAGCACAAATGAATTATATGCAAATATTACAGAATTTTTCCTATGGAAACAGTTTGTTGAAAATAGGTAATTGTGAAATATAGGGCAGGAGATGCCTGTAACGTATCTAATTATAAACATGTGTTAGCTATATACTTGATAATTTCCGAGCCGTACACTTGTAAATACAATTTATGTTTAATAAGTCTATTTACAGGTCCAGATTTTCGTAACATCTGCAAACAATTTGATCTTTCTTATATTTCATAAACATGTACAATAATATATGAGCAATGTGGGATACAAAAATAAACGTAATAAAATTCAGAAAAAATTAATAGAACTTAAGTTGTTCCAAAACTTTCCTTACATTAAAATATAAGACAAAATATTTTACAAAATAAAAACATCTGACACGTTGCTATATTTAAGTACAATAGTATTAATTGGATTTACATAACTATTTACTGAAAGCAGAAACACATATGTCGACCAACTTACATTTATGTGATTCGTCGTGCTGCTGGCCTCTATAACTCCCTCCCTGCCCCCTGTTTCCTCGACAGTACAGACATGTAGAAATTTAAAACTAATGTAAACAGACATCTCGCTGCACAGATCGCAATTTAGGTTTACCCCCCCCCCCCCAAAAAAAAAACCTTCTCTCCTTTTCTTTTTCTCAGTAGCCCCTTACGTCTACAGTGGCGGCCTGCCCTGTTTGGGGTGAACTATGTTAAAAAAAAAGCAAATCTAATTTTTAAGTGTAAGACTTCTATTCATGATATGTATAGGATATGTTCATTTTTCTCGACTGTGGCTGTTACCTGTGAATGAATAAAATATTATATTTCACAATTCATGTATTAATTAAAATAGAAATCAGAAATCAATTATTCGTCCTGCAACAGTTTTTAGAATAAGTAATTGTGACATATGGGGCAGGTGATCCCTGTAACTTTTTAAATCATAAATAAGATAGAGCCCAAATATTTCATAATTTCTCCAGGATTAGTCAGACCGTTAAAATTGTAAATAAAACCCAAGTTTGTTAAGTCTATTTACAAGTCAAGATTTTCGTAACGTGTGCAAACGATATAATCTTTCTTATTTTATAAACATATAAAATAGAATATGAGCAATATGGCATACAAATAAACGTAATAAGATTCAGAACAATTTAGTAGAACTTAAGTTGTTCCAAGACTTTCCTTACATAAGTAGAACTTAATCTGATTCAAATAACTATTTACCAAATAGCAGAAGCACACATTTGACCGACTTACATTAAGGTGATGCATGTAGTATCTGATAAAGCAACTCTGATTTTCAAGTGTAATACATTATTAAATTTCTTGATTCATAACTATCAGGAAAATAAGACAAGTTCATAAAACTAAGACATTTATAATCAGTCCGTTCTGATCAACTCAAAAAATTTTCAAAATGTTCCTTCATTTTTTAATGCATTTAAGTCTCTCTTCAATTTGTAGCTAGCAGAAGTGTTGGTACTCTACTTACACGACTTTATTTAATATAGCTTTCACTATATTAGATAACGTGTATTACATTTACTTAGTATGAACTATTCATCTCAGATGAAGAAATTTATTAAGCAACGAGTTTCCAAATAAAGTATTCGATTGTTTCTGTGATGGTTCAAGTAGTAAGTAACCGATACTTGCTAGATATCGGTTATTACTATGGCAAGGTTGCAAGATGGACGGGGATTAACGAGAGAGAGAGAGACGAACGAACAAAGATGGTGCTCGGTGAATATCAGACTGAGAAAAACCGGATGTCGCCAGGGGCCGTAACTCCTGTGACACCTGCGGTAATCTCCCTTTATTTGTTAAGGACATTACAATGCTTTTTTTTTTTTTTTTTTTTTTTTTATTCATCGAAGAGTTTGTTCATGCGTGATGTGACTGGAGTGTTTGCGTTGCTGAGTCCGAGGGAAACATCTGTCAACCTAAGTGAAAGAAAATGATAATTATGCATTATTATGTACAGGGGTATTTGTAGCATTTAGTAATCAAATCTTTTGGGTGACTGTCTTGTGCAGCCTGAGCGTCTGAGGTTTGAAGGGTGTTGTCCCTGGTGTTTTTTAGATTTTGGTGATGCTGTCACATGCGTGTGTCCCTCATCTTCAGATGAGGAGTATTCAGGTACGTCGTGTGTGAAGTTTCTTAGTGGCTTAGGGATTTTTTTGAAGAAGCTGGCATTTCTTGTAATTTGGTTGCCCTTGTGTGATGCAGTAATCATGGATCTCTTTTTCTTTGTTATGGTTAATGAATTAGGTTGATAGGGGGTGTGTGCCTTTGAAGTGTGGTCGCTTTTTACAATGACGGTGTCACCCACACTCAGATTATTGGGTTTTACGTATGCTTTTCTGTCAGCATATTTCTTTATTGTTTCCTTGGCTTGGGTGTCACGTACCCTAATGCTATGGTCTCCAGCTATAGGTGTAACTAGGTGTGGCAGGCGGTTTTTTATGGTCCGGCCAAATAGGATTGAGGCTGGAGAAACACCGGTGGTGCAGTGTGGTGTCGTTCGGTAATCTAAGAGGAATTTGAATAGCTCCTGCTTCCAGCTTTGACCTTTGATTAGGGCGGCCTTGATGGATTTTTTTACAGTGCGCATGAAGCGTTCTGTTTCAGCATTGGCCTGGGGCCATAAAGGTGTTATCTTCCTGTGTCTGAAACCGGTGATGGAGGTGTAGTCTTTGAAATCATAGCTGTTGAATGGTGGGCCATTGTCTGTTTTGAGGGATACTGGTACTCCGAATTCGGCGAATATTTTGTCTAAACGGGGTATGACTGAGTTTGTTGAGATAGAGTCCAGGATATCGACAACAACGTAGCGTGAGTATTCATCTGTGACAACAAGAAGGTAATTCCTATTCTGGAGATGTCCAAAGTCAGCGCTAACCTCTGTCCACGGGGCTGCTAGTAGCGGGGACATTTTCTGTGGCTCCCTTGCCGTTTTGTGAGTGCTGATCTGACAGGTATGACAGTTCCTGATATTTTCTTCTACCAAAGGCTGCATGTTTTTAAACCAGACTTTTTCCCGGAGGAGGGCCATGGATTTTACGACGCCTTGATGACCGGCATGGGCTATTTTGGCAGCTCTGTTTTGTAGCGTCTCAGGTAGCACTATCCGGCGCCCTTTCAGAATGATGCTGTCCTCATGTGCTAGTGATAGTTCATCACGGTTGTCATGCAGGGTGAGAAATGTGGCTTTGTTTATGCCATCATTGGCACCTTGCCATTTGTTGGTGAGAATAGCTTGAATGACTGTAGTGAGTGTCTTGTCTTTTGCAGTTTCCGTTGCAACTTCATCAATTGTCATTGCTTTGGGGGTTGATGTTGAGAGAATATAGTTTATATATTCCTCCGCTATTTTCTGCTCCCTGTTGCTTGGAGGTAGATGTATTGGATGGCGGCTGAGGTAATCAGCTGGGTTGTCATGACCTGGTCGGTATGTGACAGTCATATTGTATGGTTGTGTTCTCAAAACCCAACGTTCGATGCGCGCTGATAGTTGGGAGCGAGTGTTATTGAAGATTGTTGTTAAGGGTTTATGATCTGTATGAACAGTAAATGGGGCCCCAAAGATATATATATGAAAGTGTTCACATGCCCACGTGATGGCGAGTGCCTCCCGCTCTGTTTGAGAGTATCTTTGTTCAACTGTGGATAGTGCTCGGCTTGCTAATTGTACTACCCGTCCGTCTTGTGATAATACAGCAGATATGCCTACAGGACTGGCATCGGTATATATTTCAGTGTGTTTGTTAGGATCGAAGTAGGCAAGTGAGCATGCTTTGCTCAAGGCCTCCTTGAGGTTTTTTAAACATTCAGTGTGGCGCTCAGTCCAGGACCACTGCGTGTTTTTTTTTGTTAACTGACGTAGTTCATAAGTCAGGGTTGCGTAGTCTGGAATGAATTGTGCACCGCAAAAGTTAGTCATCCCCAACAAACTTCTGACTTCTGATGCGTTTTTGGGGTCTGGTAATTCGAAGATTGTTTTTATTTTAGAGTTACTTGGGCTGATGCCCTCATTACCGAATGTGTGTCCGAGAAATTCCAATGACCTCTTGTTGTATTGACATTTGCTGCTATTCAGTGTTAGGCCTTTTCCGCGTAGTCGTTGAAATACTTTCTGGAGGTTTTGGTCATGGTCTTGCTGGTCCGATCCAAAGCAAAGAATATCATCACTGATGTTGATGGCCCCCTCAATCCCTGCGAGTGCTTGGCTAATCTCTTCCTGAAATATTTCACTGGCGGAGTTGACACCGAAGAATAGTCTTTTGTATCTATATAGGCCCAGGTGTGTTGCGAACGTGGTAATGTATCGGGACTCTTCAGCTAGTTCCAACTGGTTGTAGCCCTGATTGAGGTCTAACTTGCTAAAGACACTGGCTCCCGATAGAATGGCTTTCAGCTCATCAAGTGTGGGGGTAGGGTGACGTTCCCTTTCGATGGCTTTGTTTGCCGCTCTCATATCAATGCAAACTCTGATTTTGCTTTGGTCTTTCTTAGGTACCACCACAATAGGCGATACCCACGGGGTCGGTCCTTCTGCTTTTTCAATCACCCCCAGTTCCTCGTCTTTCTGTATTAGCTCTTCTATGTCCTTCCTTACATGAAAGGGGGCTCTGCGGTATCTCTGAGCGATGGGTGGTATATTTTCATTTATGTGCAAATGGACTTTTTTTTCTTTAAGTTTACCTAAGCCATTGAATAGGTCTGCATAGTCCTCCGGAAGCTTAAGAGTTGTCTGCGGGATTTGTGTGTCAGAGTTGCTGATGTGGTTAACTGGGAGCTTTTTTGCTGATAAAAGTTTAAGCTTTTCACATGTTTCCCAGCCGATGATAGGTTTTTCTGGGCTTTTTATTATATGTATATCAGCTTGGCAGGAGGTGCCCCCAAACTCTAGGAGAGTCCTAAATTGACCTAGAACTGGAGTAGTTTGCTTGACACCGAATCCAAATATCACAGTTTTTGTCGGCTGGAGACAGGGTGTCGGTTTTAAACACTTGAAATCTGCCTCAGACAAAATGTTAATAGTGGCTCCTGAGTCAGCTAACACATTGAATATTTGGTGGCTACTGCCAAAAGATACATCAAAACAGGGAAGGTTTTTCCTCTTACCTGTATGAAACACATATTCTGTGTCACTGCCGCTGGTTGAGTCTTGCTGGTTGTCCTCGATGCAGTTCACCGGTCGGTGACTGGTTTGGGCTTCTGGGCGTGGAGGGCGATTTGCTCCACGTTGTCTGTTCTCGTTGTTCATTTTAACAGACAGAGGTGAAGTGCCCCCATCTCCGGCAATAAGTGCATTGGCTCTGGAATGCTGGGCAAGACGTTGGTCCTCGTTCATGTGGGTATTTTCCGTTGCAATTCCTGCACTGAATTTGCCGGGGGCTGTCACGTGTCTGTCGCTCGTACGTGACTTTGTTTACTACTGCAGTAGTCGTCCGTATTGTCGCGTCCTCTAAACGCATTTGCTGTAGGTGTGCTGTTATTGTTTCCGTCGTCCTGGCATAATTTATCAGGTCGTGTAGTGGCATGTTAGAGTTTATTAAGCCCTTTTGCCGGACCTTATCTGATGAACAGTTTGTTATCAGTTGAGACTTTATCTCAGCGTTTGCGTCTGCGAAGTGGCACGTAGCTGCTGCTTCTTTCAATTTTCGGTAGAAATCCTCTACATTCGGCGTGGTTTGCTTGATGTTACGGAATGCAAACCGGTTGTATTCCGTGTTATTTTGGGGGTTGAAATGAGCCTGTACGGCCGAGGCGAGTTTGTTGAAGTGGGTTTCGTTTTCTACTGGTGTGGTCTGTTCGGCTGGCAATTCGTCAATGAGGTCGTTCATCGCCTCACCAACAAACGTTAGCAAAATTGCTTTTTGTCTTTTATCACTCTCTATGTCGTGGGCGATAAAATAGTTTCTCAATCTGCTAATGTATTTCGTCCATCTTGCTGCTTTGGCTTCTGACTCACAGTCGAATTCCGGGTAGTGAGGTAAAGCGGCCATGTTTGTTTTGCAACACGTGGGACTGTTTGTTGTTGTTTTTTTTTCTCTTGTTTTCTTGTGTCTATTTTTTGTAAATAGCTCTGTCCTCGTCGCCAATGTGATGGTTCAAGTAGTAAGTAACCGATACTTGCTAGATATCGGTTATTACTATGGCAAGGTTGCAAGATGGACGGGGATTAACGAGAGAGAGAGAGACGAACGAACAAAGATGGTGCTCGGTGAATATCAGACTGAGAAAAACCGGATGTCGCCAGGGGCCGTAACTCCTGTGACACCTGCGGTAATCTCCCTTTATTTGTTAAGGACATTACAGTTTCAAATCTTCAAATAAAAATACAATACATTTGTTGATAATTTACAAAAGCTTAAAATTGATATTGTTCCACTTTCAGAATTTCACGAATATAATTTTTCATAGCTTTTATCATCACAAAAAATTAGTACAGATTTTACCAGTAAAATAGTGCAGATGTCAATTATATATCTGAGCTAACACAGATAAGAAAATATATATCTGAGCAAACAGAGTCTTAGGGCTAATACTACACATATTTGAAAATATATGTCTGAGCTAACAGAGTCTTCAGATGAATAATACACAGATTAGAAAATCTATGTATGAGTTAACAGAGTCTTAGGGCTAATACTACACAAATGAGAAAATGTATGTCCGAGCTAACAGAGTCTTCAGATGAATAATACACAGATTAGAAAATCTGTGTATGAGTTAACATAGTCTTAGGGCTAATACTACACAAATGAGAAAATGTATGTCTGAGCTAACAGAGTATTAAGATAAATACTACACTACATTTATAAAAACTTGACCAAAATATAGACCTTATAATTGAAAGAAATTCAATAATTTCTCCTCGACTTATATATTTTAAAGCTATTCTTATGAATTTCGGTACCTATATTAAATATCATGTGCTTTTCTGATTATACAGTCAGATTTTATGAATCTCTAACTTAAGCAATAAATTATGAATTAAATATGTGAATTACCAAGTCTTTGAAACTGTCACATTGTATCATAGAGATTGTGAGTAATTTCTAATATAGTTATTGTTTCTTTGTATGTCAATACATAGTGTCAGTATAACAATATCTGTGTTAAAAAGAATTTTGTAACTCAAGAAGAAAACCATTTTTCCAGGCATTACAATAAGTATCCCAAACCAAATTGTATTTTTATTACATCTAAAAAATATTACGTTAACACATAGATATTTAAAAAACATAAACAATGGTACAAAAGTTATTTTAACAGCACAAATTGCCAAGAAATTATGACTGTTCAAAATTTGTCGCAAATTAGAAGATTTGCCGACTTGTGTGATATTTGTCTAGAAGTCAATTTACACGGTTTATAACTAGAAATGCAGGCTTCAAACAAGTGAAACTTTTATTCAAATGTAATCTTGTAGTAACTAAAAATAAATCATAATGGAACCAATAATTATTAGATTAAACCAGAATAAATACTCACATTTTTACCATGTAAATAAAAACCAAAACCATATTTAATAATAGGGGAAAAATGGATTAAAAAATAAGTCAAAAGAATATATTACTGAAATTGCTGTAAAACAGTATCTACTGGAATTATAATCTTGAAACTTTGTAACTTTTTTAATAAAATCTGTGTTATTCATCATATTATCAAAGGTGTTTGTCAAAGATATATTTTAACTTGGGTGAACTTATTCATTTTTTAACTCAAGAAAAAAGGTTGGCCAACAACAAAATTTAGAAATTTGTTATAAAAAGGAATTACAAGTCCATATTTTAGGCAAATACTTATTGTAAAGTTTTAAACTTAAAACATTTGAAATGAATAGAAATATTTATTTTAACTGATGGAACACATATGCAGAGTAAATTGTCCCCCTACAGTACTTCTATTTACTGATTCGTAGTGGCAAGATTGTTTATAGATGTCTACTACAATAAATATACTTTGAGCATTCTGAATCCTACCATTACTTAAAATTGGCATTACATTAAAATTGCATCTATATACTGTTAAATAACTGTGCCAGAAAAATCAAATAAAAAAAGTTTTGACTGTAATTCAACCGAACCGAATTTCGTGCAACTCACTTTCTGCCTTTTTCTCCAAAACGTTTTTATTGTCTTTTGATTTCCAACGAAAAATTGTGCAACTCACTTTCTGCCTTTCTTTCTCCAATCCTAAAACCGCTTCCCTTCTTTCCCAGCTGTCCTCTTCATTTATCTGCTCTGATCTCCACATATATAAATCACATAAACACCTGCACTAAGAGAAGCCCCTTTTAAATTTGCATACGACATGCAAAGCACCTCCTTCTCTTTCCTGATGGTGAGTGTTCCTCTTTATTGTCACACTCCTCCCTGATCGTATGATCACACAAGTGACAGATGGTGGCTGGTCGCTTAATCCTAGTACTTCTCCATAGTGGGACAGTTGTTTCGTCCTCTCTGACGTCAGATGTACCAGGACCTGAATTGGCAATGGAATAAGGCAGCTCAACCAAGGAACGTCTGTCCTATCCCTCACTTTCAGATGCAGAACTACTACTACTACTTGTATTGGAATCTGGTTCTCTCCATTCAGTACTCTCTGATGATGTGTCATCATTGTCGTCCACTACCGGTGCTAAACTGAGACGTGGGCACATATCTCCTACATGTCGAGGTGTGCAATTAACTACCACCGACTGTAACACGACCTGGTCTGAATTTCGACGTGCAACGTCCTTGTGGATTTTTCACCCAAACTGTGTCCCCCTCTTTATAACGAGCAGAGACCACATGGTGATTCGGATGAGGCACAACATTGACTACTTTCACTCTGATCCGGTATGAGTACAACAAATTGGCAGATGCTGATGATGCGGACACATCATCCTTGGGGGTAACATTGTACCAATACACAGCCTCCATAACAGGGCAGCTCTTCCGTGCAGCAATCTTTTTCACTGTCCTATGGCACCTCTCTATAATACCATTTCCTGATGGCCGGTATGCACAGCGTGGTCGGAAGTTTACATCCCACTCGTTCATGAACTGCCTGAACTGTTGACTGCAGAAGGCAGTGTCATTATCAGCCAGAATCTCGGCTGGGGGCCACGTTCAAGAAACACTGATTCTAATTGCCGGATCACATGTGCAGTGTCTTACCGTTGTAGTGGTCGCCAGATTGAAAACCGTGTGGGTCCACAATCGATCAGTGTCAAAAAATGGCAACCATTGTAGTGTGTGATGTCCATGCCTAGCCGATTCCATACGTCCTGCACACTGAGTCCTCCCTTTTTCCATTGAACTGGAGCTGGGTCTATTGTCTGGCATTCCTCACAATTCCAAATAACTGCCTTTACTGCCGCTTTAGACACAGACGGGTCGACTCTGCGCACGAAATATAATGTTCGCCTGATTCCAAGATGTCCACTATGTCGATGAATTTCGTTCAGCTGTGTTGCGTTCAGGTTTCCTGTGGCAAAAGCACACACTGGCTGTGTTGGTTCAATCTCTCTCTTTACATCATTGAGCCACCGCTGTGGAACTCTCGTCAGGGAGTCTGCTCGGTTCTGGTCAGATCTCACTAGTGCTATATCAACTGAAACGTCGTACTCTTTCACAAGTTAAATTATCGTGCCCAGTCTTTGCCTTATGAGCATCTCACTTGCAGCCTTGATGCTCAATCGAGACTTTCCCGTGAGCGCATTGGTCACCCAGTGGTACACACACACACGGAGTCTGTTTTTATATGTAACACATTGCCATTCCATTTGAGTGCAAGGTTTAGTCCTTTTAGTACGGCATCCAGCTCTGCCACGTTTATATGTTGGGTATCCCTTGTTGGTCGCAACCAGCTTGCATCCTCGATGATGGCTCCACTGGCGTCAACTGCTACTCCCACAGCAAGCGAGCTTGCGTCCACCCACACATTCAGTTCCTTTGTGGCCATGCACCATTTTCCTCAGACGGGATCTTATTGCTGTACACGGGCAAGTGTATCTGCTATCATACACTCCAATGGAGTATCGCTAACCTTGTCATCCCAGTTCTGTGTAACAGTTGTAGCATAACGTTTAATAAAGCCTGTTGCCACTCGAAGCCCTCCACACACTGGAAAGTGCCCCACCAGTTTGCCACACATGGAGAAGATATATCTTGGTGTCATAGTTCTCGACGCATCCACAGTACTGGTTCCTCACTGCCATCGCAATTGGCCACGCTCTGCCCAAATTTCTAATCCCAGCACTCGTGCACCATCTTTCAGGTTTTCTGGGTCCTTACTAGTAAGTCCGTACAGGTCCAGATACTTCCTTACGGATTCTGCCGACGCCACATCCTCATTAATATATATGTCATCAATATACGCTGACGTTGCTCTCCTTATCTTCTCATCCTTGGCTAACACAGCCTCAAGAACAGCCCGCATTATAAGAGATGCCATATTTAAGCCAAATCCCAACCTAATAAGACAATATCTTTGTCCTTTAAATATGACTGTCTGGTACGGCCAGAGAGATCTCTCAACATGGATCTGTAGGTATACCTTTCTGAGGTCTAGAATGGATACATTCGTTCCTTGCTGTCTCCATTCTCGCATTTTCTCTGCGCAAACATCTGCATCGCCAGTGAATGCATCAATATAGGTGTTTAATTCACGATAGTCCATCACAGGACGCACCTTATTTTTGTTGGCATGTAGCACAGCCATCAGTGGTATTAGTCCCTTGGGGGGGGAACTACTCCTGATTATATGGCAACAACCAACCGTTGTTTATCCAGGTTTGCAACTCGCATTCATAATCTTCCCTTAATTAATTAGACATTGCATATTCAGAAATCCGAGTTTTCAGTTTCTCTGGTGCATAACTTGCTGACCATTTCCATGCTGCCATCCACACTTTCTTCAGCTCGTGAAATTTGGCAACCAAAATCAGCTTCGTTAATAGAAAGTGCTGCACAGATGGGTTGTGCCTCCCCAAACTCCACACTTCCAAACTGTGTGATGCGAACGCCACCGAGTGCTTTAATAGCGTCAATGCCAAGCAACATATCGAAATCAAGAGGTTTACCTTGCATAATCAGCACCTTGATTGTGGCAACATTACCAGTCTCTGTATTAATCCTAATAGTGCCATTTCCGCAGTAGGCCTGCGTAGCGCCGGTTAATGTAGTTACAATTATCTTCTGCTTTGACCAAGACCAACATAGCTTTACACTCAAGATAGAACGTGAGCATCCAATGTCAAGGAGAGCCAAGTATGGTGCATCACTAACATAGATGTAATGACAGGTAGCACCGAGTTCACATTCTGACTGGGGATTCCCCAGTCAGAATGTGATTCCCCAGTGGGGAATAGACTGGCGCTGATGTATTTTCCCCAACTTCGTTTCCCGGACAATTTCTTACCAGATGACCAGTCTTGTTGCACCGATAACATCGTTGACGGGTAGTCTGCCTCCTTTGCATGCAGTCTCTTGCAAAATGATTAGGGCTGTTGCATTTGTAACATGTATAATCATATTGCTCCATGCTCACAGGTGGTTGAGTGATTCGGGTAGGCTGTGTCGCAGCCACAACTGGTTCCCCCACTTCAGCATTGTCTTTCATCAATGCTCGAGCTCGAGCCAACAGCTCTTCTAAAGTCATATCGTCCACCCTAGAGGAGGACCGCAACAGCCTTTTCACAGGGTTGGGAAGCCCCCGTACAAATACACACACTATCTGGTATTCCTCTAAATAGCACTGACAGTTTCCGCAGATCTGCCAAATATACGTCTACAGTCTCACCCGGACGCAATACACGTGCCTCGAACTTCTCATATGCTGTAAATCTGTCATCGGCAAAGGCAGTAAATAGAGCTCCCTTAATTCGTGTTGCATCGGATTTTTCTTCTTGAGTTAGTTGCTGGTAAACTGCGAATGCTCCCCCAGTTAGCCAAAGTGGGATGACATTTTCAAGCCGCTTCACTCAAGATAAGTCACACACTAATTCCACCTTCTAAATCCATTCAACGACTGCTCCAGTCCCATCAAACTCAGGAATTATCTTTAGATCAAAACGGCTGTCCATTTTAAGCCGAGATAGCTTGTTAAATAACTGTGCCAGAAAAATCAAATACAAAAAAGTTTTGACTGTAATTCAATCGAACCGAATTTCGTGCAACTCACTTTCTGCTTTTTTCTCCAAAACGTTTTTATTGTCTTTTGATTTCCAACGAAAAAATCGTGCAACCCACTTTCTGCCTTTATTCTCCAATCCTAAAATCGCTTCCCTTCTTTCCCAGCTGTCCTCTTCATTTATCTACTCTGATCTCCACATATGTAAATCACATACACACCTGCACTAAGAGAAGCCCCTTTTAAATTTGCATGCGACATGCAAAGCACCTCCTTCTCTTTCCTGATGGTGAGTGTTCCTCTTTATTGTCACATATACAAATGTAAACTCCACCTTTGCAATATCATCTGACAAAGAACATGGGAAATAACCATTTCTGCTATTGGTTTTATTTAAAAATCTTATTGCAAAATTAAAAAAAATGTTAACCCCCAAAAAATATGATAATCTTTTACTTTCACAGCTTATGGTCATCGCCCACTCAAATTAGTTTTTCATTTTTTTTAAACGATGACATTTTTATATACTAACGAGTTACTGTTTATCAAGGCCAAAGGGCCACTCAAGGATAAAGGTTAATGAGTTTGTCAGAACAACATGAGGTTAAAACTGGTGAGAATTTGATTGTTTAAGAGGATGCTTCAACAAGAATTTGTTTACATTGGACTCTAAAATGACCATGTTGTATTCAACTGGGAAGCAAACGCGTGGTATTGTGTTCGACATACAGTTAGCTCTTGGAAACAAACATTTCCCTAGATGTGGCAATAGTACTCTATCTTATGATGTTTTGACTTTTATAGACGTAAAGGATTGTATAAGAAGTGAGATACTATCTCGAGCGGTGGAATGATCTAACCATTTTTCCAGCAACATTAGCAGCAGATTCGATGTAAGTCTTGCATTTCAGGTCTCAAGTTAAGGTCAGTCCTAGAAGTTTATCAATCAGGGAGATACATTCATTTCAATTTGGGCAAAGTGAGCAATGTTGAAAAAGATAAATTGAAAATTTGGTAACATCCCAGATGGATATATAGATGTCGCTCAGAGTATTTCCTGTCTTAGAGGGAAATTTACGAGGTAGGCAGGCCTAATCTCAAAGGCGAGAATTCGATGCAAAGTTCTTTAAAAAAACTTTAAGCTTTAATCAACGCCCTTTCCTTTGTTAACAGTACCAGCCCACCTACCAAAAACCTATCTCTAACCTTAGGCAGGTCAGTAACAGACCTCCACAAAGAATAGTCCACTAACCCTAAGTTTGGGTGGCAACAGACCATAAATATAACAAGAACATAGTTATATCTAAGGTCTAACTTTAACAGTGACAAGTGGCTCAAATGGGTGATCCTTTTATGTTAGATTTATATGCTTAAACTGATACCAAGTTGGTCAAATGATATTTTGTCAGAAACTGGGTGAACCCTTTTATGTTAAATTTATATGCTAAAACTGATACCACATTCTAAAATAATTGTTTTCTCCTCCCTAGTTTTCAGTGTGTACACATGTAATTGTTTTAAAAAAGTAGATTCGCATTTGTGTTTGGGGTGGGATGATTTAACTAAGGGTCTTCATCTACAATAATAGCCGGACAGTGATAGACCTCCACAAAGAATACTCAACTAACCCTAAGTTTGGGTGGCAACAGACCACAAATATAACAAGAACATAGTTATATCTAAGGTTTAACTTGAACAGTGACAAGTGGGTCAAATTATATTTTGTCAGAAACTGGGTGAACCATTTTATGTTAAATTTATATGCTAAAACTGATATCACATTCTAAAATAATTGTTTTTTTGCCTCCCAAGTTTTCAGTGTGTACACACGTAATTGTTTAAACAAAGTAGATTCGAAGAGGGTGATTTAACTAAGGGTCTTCATCTGCAATAATACATACAATTGATTTCAAAGAAATTATGAAAATGCAGTTATTTTTTTAAAACTCTGACTTCAACTTCAGTCGTAACATGAGCGCAATGAAAACAATTATGGTAGTCGTTGGACTTACATTTATGGATTTCTTTCGTTTTATTTGATTTCTTTGCAATAAAAGAAAATAAATCGGATGTTAATTAAAGTAAAGATTTTTAATCCAATTTCCTTCTTGGTGCTTCTGCTTTCAGACCCGACATTAAAATATTTAAAGAAATGTATTAACTTTGTTATGTACTTACATGTTAGCTTCTTTTAAGCTACCACGTAATTACCACGTAATTACATAACAAAGTTTATACATTTCTTTAGCAATTTTTTTTAAGACATGCCTAACATGTCGGGGCTAAACAGCAGAAGCACCTCTTTCTTTTATAAATTCTTTGTATTCTAAGAAATAGAAGAGCCAACAAGGGAGATAATTGAGTATAAAGTAAAACAAAAATCGGCCAGTTCAAAAGAAAATAACAGGAAAACTTATGGAGAGACTTACTTATCAGTGAAAAATACTCGTCTACAACAAAATTTACGCAAAATTATCGCGTAGAATTTTGATAAAAAATTAAAATTTATTTACTATTCGTAGTCCACGTTGTGCACGAATTCCAAACGACATTCACGTCAAGCCAGCGCGTCGTATGTGAACTCCCTTCTTCTAAATATTAAGACGCCATGCGGTCTTGTCGTTCGGAGTTCGTTGACTCTGAATGTAAATTACTTTTATTTTTTATTAAAATTCTACTCGCTTATTTTCCGTAATTGTTGGTGTACAGGGTACACTAATATTTTCCACTGATAAATAAGTATATCCCTCAGTTTTCCTGTTAATTTATTTTTAACTGCCACATTGTGCATGTATTTCAATATAAATAAGCACCCCAAAACGGTAACCGATCGTTCTTTGAATAGGAATACATAGACAAATTCAATAAGTGGGGATTATAAGGCAGTGATTCAATTTTAATTTAGTATTTTGTTTCGAAATGGCTTGAAAATAGTTTAAAATCAGTTAGATATTTTCGGATATTTGTAGAGTAACACCCTCCGCTGAATTACTCTCCCAAAAATGAGATTCTACTTTTCTTTTTAGAGAATTATGTCTGAATAGCCGGAAAAAAATTGGCGTAAAAAAATAAATTATTCGTAGTTTTGGTTCAGTTTCGTTTGTAAATTTAACGTAAAATGATACCGAAAGTTAATCTTAATGTGTGGAAAACCGAGACTTAGGAAACAATAAAAACAATTGAAATTGAATTAAGTTGAATTCATTTTTGATTGTATTAAATTTAAACATTTACAACGGAAGTCTTTTTGAAACTCCAATTTAAAATTCAATCGTAAAATGAACGAAATGAAAACAATTTCCGTAGTGATTGAACTTACCTTTTTGTATTTCGTTCTTCTTATTTGTTTTCTTTTCAAAATGAAATTGATTAAATAATCAAATGTTAAGTAAATTTCTTCTTTACAAAGAAATAGAAAAGTCAACAAGGGAGATAATTCAGTACACTAATAAGTAAGTATATCTGGAATTCGGAAGTTTAACCCAGACCTCAAAACAGGACATTTTTACGATTAGCTTTTCAAAGTGTGGATGTCCGAAAGACAAAATCTCGGTAAAAATCTAAAATCTGGGTCTTGGAATTTTATCTTATGTTTACGTAACATACATATTTATTGAAGAAAAATTGTGTTTACTTTCTTGGGGTAATATTAAATAAAGAAGTTATATAAAGTTAACATCATGGAATTTTTTCTTATGTTTACGTAACATACATATTTATTGAAGAAACACAATTAAAGATAATTTGTATGTTTCCAAAAATATGAATTTAATATTTATTAATATTTTTAAAAAATAAATAAAATTCACGCTATTAACTTTGTTTAAATCAGATATATTTTATAAAGAAAATCTGTATGTATCCAAATGGTGCCCGGAAAACTCGTCACAGGGAAAACTCGGCAACGGAAAATTCGTCAATTTTGGCCAAGTAGGAAAATTCGGCAATTATCGAATAAATATCGATTGAAAATAGATTTTAGAACCGTTTTTACAGGTAATATACCTGTAAATACGGGGCTACCCCCTCCCCAGTGGAGAACATTTTTATATATATATATATTTTTGGTACTTGTGCAGTTCACGAACCGGGCTATTTTTTTAGTAAGATTTTAAGTTAAATTAAATTTTTACGATATCTTTTGTTTATTAAATTGTTAGGTGAAAGTACAGAATAGTTAACAAAGCCCTCCCCCTAACTCCATGTTTCTAAATAATGTTATTTCAACCCGGTTCGTAATTACGTTACGAAATTAAAGGTGTCGTAGATTATCCCCCTTCTTCTAACATGAAAACGCCTTTCGGAGTCTTGCCTTTCGGAGTCCATTGACTTCGATTAGTCAGGGAGACTGATAGTCAGGGATACTTGAGCAGTTGTCTCGATGGCAAGGCACTGTATTCTGTATGCATTGCTTCACATGTAAATTTGGAGGTGCATGATACCACTGACCTATTACATTCCCCTTACAAAGATTTTGGTTGTTTTGGGTTAAATAGCCCATTACTCAGAGCACAGAGGTCAGTGGAAGAAGGACAGGAGTTTAGCTTATTGCAATCCTTCCAAAAGAAAGGTGCAGGTAAATTTGAGTAACCTTTCAGGTACATATTCTATACCCTTTGTCCTGTGCGAGCTAACACATTGGGAAAGAGAGCCTCCCCAAAGATTCTTTGATTTCTTGTCCTAAATCTTGTTAGGGTCAAGGGGAGATTATTTTTGCCTGAGTTTGGTGAACTCAAGCTCAGCTGGGTCATTCTGATCTCAGTTGAGTATCACCTGTTTTTGGAGTCTGTGGTATTTGCTGAATACTTGATGTGTAGTTCAGCGACTCAGCAAATCTGTGAGAGTGCAGATTATGTTTGCCAGAAGACTTCTGCAGAACTGGGCTGGTATCAGCCTGAAGTTGCTCCAGTTCGGGTGACCTTTCCTGTACAGAAGTCATCTTCAGATATTGAGGCTGTTAAATGCTTTCTGGATTTTTTGAAGACATGCCTTAACTTGGCTTTCAATTATGTTGCGAAGGCAATTGTAGCCCAAATTAATTTGTTTTGGGACTTTCACTTCCCAAAACAGTCTCTTCTTGTAGCTAACACTTGATCGCTATATGAGATATTTATATATATATATATATATATATATATATATATATATATATATACATATATATCTGCGTACCCTAGTAGAGTATCTAGCTTAGTGCTGATACTTGTGGCAACATCACTTGGAGAAGATGCACCATTCTTCGTATAAGCCACTGTATCGTTGTCAAGGCGATCTTACTTTTACTTTGAATACTATGTTATTTTAAATATTTAGTCAGTATTTACAAGGAAGGAAGTGTCTTCATGTCGGATTGTTCTGACAAACCCCTGTACAGAGACCAAAACAGTCGAGGATAATGTCTAGTGCGCATCTAAATTTTACTCTGTCTTTTAGGCATTCAAATTTTTCCCTGTCTAGTAGGCATTAAAATTCAGCCCAGTGGAAACATCATATGTATTTTTAAAGATGTTACTTTAAACGATGAACCAAATACTTCACAAAGAATGAGGTTTCTCTCCAGTGTGAGTCTGCATGGGTGGGTCTGTAGGTGTAACTTAAAATTATAAATGACGCATTGCACATTTCAAGATTAAAGTTTTTTTCAACTATGAGATAACATTTCTGTAAAAATTAGATGATATTTTGAATGATGAGTAACAAATTTCACAGAAAAACATTTTCTCTGTAACTTAGTCAAGTTTGTTCTCAGAGATCTCTTTTTTTGTAGATAACTTTCAAATAATTTAAGAAGGTATTCTCATTTCTTTTTTATGTTTCTCATCTTTCCGTTTTTCTGGATCGCAGACATTCACCGGCTATTTCAAACACTTCAGCCTAGAGATCTTTTTTAAGATTCTAACTGTCCTTTTAAGTGCAATTTTTTGCATTTCTCTTGCACTCGGTTCACCGGGTATACTCGCCAAATAGCTTTTGAAATTATTTTTCATTAGTCCTGTTTCTCCTATATTTACTGGTATGATGGAGATTTTCCTAAGATTCCAGTTTCTTTTCATGTCGTACATGACCTTGGTATTTCATAATATTTTCCCTTTCTGCTCTGTTCAATCCTGCATCATTAGGTGCACTGACTTCAACTAGAGTTGCTACTTTTTGTCTCATATCACGATGTCAGGTTTAACAGCACCGTTTTCTAGATATGTAGCTGTAGGGATTGCATAGTCATAGTGGATGGTGTATAACTTATTTCCAACTGTTCGTTCTGGTATATGCTCACAGGACTTGTTGCTACACTGGATATTCAACTTTTTACAAATAGTCCAGTTAAGATATTTAGACTCCGCTGTGTCGCATTGTATAACAGCCACCCCCAGGAGAACCTTACAACTGGATGTGAAGTGGATCACACTCTCTACTTCTGTGTGGCAGAACCTGTACTTGTTATTGTTGCTGAGACCAC
Source organism: Sepiola atlantica (assembly GCA_963556195.1). Taxonomy (NCBI): domain Eukaryota; kingdom Metazoa; phylum Mollusca; class Cephalopoda; order Sepiida; family Sepiolidae; genus Sepiola; species Sepiola atlantica. Next base: position 152,257,383 of record OY744525.1, read on the forward strand.
TCATCTTTTTAAAGGCATTAGTCTTCAAGCCTTGATCTTGAGCAGCCATTATGATTCTCTCCTGATCATAATGAAGAGATCCTCTTTTCAGCCAGTCTACAGAGCCTTCCTCATCTATATATTCCTGGGATAATTCATCTAGGAAATACTTAGCACGTTGTTGGTTGGCCCATTCTTCCAGTTTTCTGGAATGGAACGTCTTGGTGTATTTCTGGCGGCTTTTGCGGGCTATTTTGTGGCAGGATTGTTGTCTGTTTCTGTCTACTTTGTAAGACAGTCCTGTCCAAAATGTTTGGCCAGTTTTGTGATAGAGGTTGTTCTGCTGGCTCTGGTTTCTTGATTTTGGCATACCATCATAAGGTTTGTGTTCTCAGAGCTCATCAGATATTGTCCGGTGCTCACAATAGTGGCTCGCTGTTGATAGTTAATTTCTGAGAGATCCATACAGCCTGTTACTCTTGGCAGATACAGCCTTGGTAGACACAGGTTCCTGTACATTTCTCTTTACATTGTCAACATTTTTCTCGTTTTAGTGTCTAATCTATTAATGTCCTTTTGTGGCCAATCAATAATTTCAAAGCTATATGTCATCACTGGCATAGCTAATTGGTTAATGGCAGTTACTTTGTTTTTGTTTGTAAGCTGTGTTTTGCAAATCTTTCTAACACGACATACATATTCTCTGCCAATTTTTTTCTCTCATCTTGGCATGTTGAATTGAATCGTTTTCTTCTATGCCAAGGTATTTGTATTGTTCCTTTTCTTCAAGGTCTTTGATGTCAGTATCTTTATCAAGCTGTATGTTTTCCGTTTGGATCTTCTTCCGAGCTCTGAGAGAGCACTTGGCATATTTGTCCAGGCCGAACATCATTCCAATATCTTTTTAGAAGGTATGTACAACCTGTAAGAGTCGGCTAAATTCAGCATCTGAACTAGCATACAGCTTGAGGTCATCCATGAAGAGCATGTGGTTGACTCTTTTTTTAGATCTTGTTTGCGGCCCTGGCTCAGATTGTGGGCACTCTGACTTTTGTTTAGTAATTTGCTTAGTTGATCAATTGTCAGGAAAAAAAAGCAGAGGTGATAAGCTATCTCCTTGAAAGATTCCTCGTCGGATTTTGACGTCAAGGATTTTTTTATTCCATTAGTGTCTTAATAGTTGTTTTCTACATATTTATTTGTAATGCCATGGTTTTCCTGATGACCGGATGGATATTATATAGATCAAGGCAGCGTAGAAGCCATGCGTGGGGTACACTATCATATGCCTTTTGGTAATCGATCCACGCCATGCTTAGATTTCTCTGCCTCTTCCTACAGTACTCAAGGAAGGTCTTATTGATCAACAATTGGTCCTTGCCACCTAAACACTTCCTCCTACACCCTGTTTGTTCTTTTTCCAGGTATGCTCCAGAAGAGAGGTGTTCGTAGATGCTGTCTGCAACCAAGCCAGTGAAGAGTTTGTAGGTTGTAGTGAGACAGCAGATCGGTCTGTATTTTGTAGGGTTTTTGTGTCTCACCCGTTTTGGGTATGAGGGTCGCATCACAGTTCACTAGCCATGCTGGTGTGACCTCCTCATCCTTCAAAAGTCTGGTGAAGCCGCTACTATAATGGTTATGAACTGCTGTTAGTTTTTACAGCCAGAAATTTGGTATAATCTCTATGCCAGGTTTTTTGTGATTCTGAAATTGATCTTGCTTTCGTTTTATCATTCCAGACGTTAACTTTGGTATTTTTGGCTTGCTTTTATTACTGCGAGCAATATCTAAGATCCACTTGGTCTCTTGGTTGCATGGCACCTCATTTTAAAACAACGGCCTCCAGTATTTTTCTAGCTCCTTCTCCTCTGGTGACTTTTCCACCATTATATTCTCTCCAGTCAAATTTCGGTAGACTAGTCTTGTATTCTTTTTGAACTGTCTGTTCTAAACCTTCGCCCTGTTGTTGTTATCCTTTTCGTGAATTCTTTTGAAAAGTGCTGGGATTTTGCCTTCAAGTTCCCTTGCAACGTTTTCAATTTCTTCTACATTTTTTTAATATTTAAAACTAAGTCTGCAGATGGTGTTTCTCAGCCGTCCCCGCACTGTAGCGGAAGCAAGGAATTGTTTAATTTGAGAGACTTCCTTTCTGCAAAGGTTAAGTTGTTTCTGGAGATTCAGTTTCCACGGTGGTGTTGTGGCTTGTGCTCTGGACTCTCATTGCTTTTTGAATTGAGGGAGTGTTTTTCTAACAATGTAAAGCGCTGCAGCGTATGTTACTTGATTTAGCTCTGTGATGGATATGTTGGATGAACAAGTCTTTGGAGAGCAATGTTTATGTTATGTATTACTGCCTTGGTTGCTCTTGAGGCTTGGATTTTGGGCAGTTGAGGTTTTTCCTCCAACCTAATCATCTGGACTTCCTCAATTGTATTCCCAAGCTCTTCCAAGGCCAATTGCTCACCATCTGGTTCCAGTACTTTCTGAGGTAATGATGGGGATTCAGGTGTTACCGCTGGCCTCGGTGATAGTGGTGAGGAAGAACTTAGGTTAAATGAGGGGCTATCATGATTCTAAATAGACAGCTGATGGTGGTGGTATACTTGTCGGGGAGCTCCTTGCTAAAGGGGATTCTGGTGTTGATGTAGCTTTATGGTGGATTTTCATGAGCCCAGACAGTTTGACGGCTTTATTCATGTGTGAATAGTAATGTGATTTCTACTGTACCTGTAGTGTGGTGTTTTGGACGATGATAGGAATTGTGGGAATTTTGATTGGGCTTTCAAGTGGACACTTTTTGGTTCTTATGAGGGCTGCTACCTCTGATGCCATATAGTCCAGCTCAGCTTTATTGAACAGCCCCATGCTGTTATATTTTTGTCAACTTATTTTATGGTGGAACATTTTTCTTGCCCGGACAGAAGTGGAAGAATATTTCCCTCCGGGTCTCTGTTCTCTTTTTTTGTTTGGTACATTTTGCTTGAGAATATTTCATAGCCCATAACAGTGTCTACTTTTCATCCCTCTCCAATCTAGACGCTGGTCTCCGTCTAGTTTCTTCTTCCCTAATAGGAAGGTTGTCTTCTTCAGCCTCTCTTATGGCTTCATTTTTTAAAGGTGCTCTCTTCTTTTGTTATACATATTCCCATCTGGGAAAAAGCGATCGTAGGCGAGAAACCGGTGTATTTATTTTTTCCTCGGGGAGAGTTGATCTTTGGATCTTATCAGCTAGAATCTCATTGGATGTTTGGCTCCACTTTTCAAACTTTGAGTAGTGGAAGCAAAACAATAGCATCTTCTTTTGCGCAACAGTCCCTGGTTGGGCTTTTAAGCCTCTTATGTTTCTTTTTGTTGTTGCTGTATTTGATGGAGATAGGGGTCCAGGACCTTTTTTCTCAAGGCCTGATGGCTGACCGTGGTTGGCCTCTGTAATGGCTTGAGCAACATTTTTAGAGGCAGGAAGGTTTACACCATTGCTTACATCTTCCCGCCTGGTGTATGAACGGTTTGATGGGCATTTTTGATCCTGGGTGCCGGCCTGCCAGTATTTTTTTTTTAATTCATATTTTTTTTTAATTCATATTTTTTATTATTCATTTCCTCATTGTCAACGGCTTCTAATTCTTTATTCGAAGCTGCCCTCTATTAATAGGGGGGGTGCCCCCGTATGCAATTCAGGAGACGTGCTGGATAGCTAGAGGTGACAGCACACCATTTTTAAAAAAAATATTTGGTCAAAGTTTACTTCAAATAAAAAGTCTCCTCATGTCGGAGTCTCTGACAAACCCCTGTACAGAGAGACCGAAGACACCCGAGGGTGGTGTCTAGTAGGAATTCAAGTCCTCCCCCATATTCTCACAAAATAGGCTTGCATGTGTTTCTTTAAATTAGATAATCGTGTAGACCATCTGACACAAACTTACAAAAAATAAAATCTTTCTCTCTATTTTAGTTTACTTAGTTCTCAGAGATCGCCGTTTTTTAGTAGATGACATTCAAATAGCATACTTCATAAGAATAACGCTTCTTTCTCATGTGTTTGAATGTATCTTTTTAAATCAAATTTTCTTCTAAATGATGAAATACAAATTTAAGAAAGATGACGTTTCTTTTCAGCATGTTCGTGTTTATATGTGATTTATTCTGGTGAATTCACACATTTCAGATAAATATGACTTCTATTCAATGTGTTTGTATAGGATATGACTTCTATTTTATATATGTGTATAGGATACTTTCATTTTTCTCCATTGTAACTGTTACTAGTGAACAAATAAGAGATTTTATTTAACAATTCATCCATTAATTTAAATTTAAAGCCGACATCAATTTGATTAAATATTACAAAAATACAACAGTTTTTAAAAATAGTAATTGTAAAATATGAGGCAGGTGATGTAATATAAAATGTCATCTAATCTTTACAGACATGTTATCCACACTTCAAAGGAACTTCATTCTTGTGAAATTTGGATTGCCTCATTTATAATTTTTAGTTACACTTATGGACAAACACATGCAAAAAAACAATGTTAAAGTGGACACAAAATGTATAGTTATTAATATGAAAGCGTTTTTTATTTGGGGAAATTCAAACTCTCTACGCAGCTACAGCAAAGAATTCACTATTCCGCTAGTGATTTATTGAATTAAAAAAATAATAAGGATTAAAAGAAATTACTACACCATTCCAAATTATAAAATATTAACATATTATACATAAAAACAAAATTATTGTGAAACTATCACCTATATGACACTTAATGATGTATATTGATATAGTTTATCTATTTAGGAATATTCTTTGTTAACTTTGATCGGTCCTAACTTCCTGAGGATATTAATTGGAATGTAAGGTTTGAAATATAAAATAATAAAAAAAACAGTTTCCCTTTCTTGTTCTTCAGTTTTTAGCAGTTTATTTTCATTTTCTTAACTTGAAGTGTGAAATTATTTATTGTATAAAGACATATAAAACTACATCTTTGGAATTTTAATTGTATTCCCTTTCCATCTATATAAACGTTTTAAACAATTGCTTACAAACAAGAGATATGGCTTGTTTAAGCCCATTAGGTGTGAAATTTTGATTATGTCCAACTAAAGGGTGTTATTGACTGTTAATGCTACTAACAGAGTCTTAGCACGAACGCTACACAGATGAGGACATATATGTCTGAGCTAACAGCCTCTTAAGACTAACATTACATAGATGAGAACATAGAATTATGAGATAACAGAGTCTTAAGATCAGTCCTAAACCGATGAGAACATAGATCTCTGAGGTAACAGGGTTTTAAACAAATACTAAATAGATGAGAACATAGATCTCTGAGTTAACAGGGTCTTAGAACAAATACTAAATAGATGAGAACATAAATATCTGAGCTAACAGACTATTAGGAAAAATGCTACACAGATTAGAACTTATATGACTGAGCTTCTGGCTACGGCGATAGAAAAAAAATTATAATGAATCATTAATTCCAGATAGGTCAAAATTTAATGTGGCTCTTGATGGAGAAAAGATGAATGGTCTTACCCATGCACAAAAAGGTCTTCACATTATGAAAGTAAACTGTAAAAGTTGGAAAACATAACCAGGGCTGGTACTAAATACTCATCGTTCAAGTTTGATGTGACATCCATGTGTACAGCTTTAATGCTCAGCCAGATGAAAAGCAGTAAATACACCTTCCTTTCTACAGTCTCACTCTTTAAACAAAGGTTCCAGTGAAGTCTACTAAAGTATTCTGGAATGGACTCGTCAACTTAACTCCAAAGATAGTCAGTCTGATAGAGTTCTAGGGTAAAGTAAGTCTTGTACCCAAACAAATCTGATCCCTTGTAGGAATAAACACTTTTTGATCACCCTAGAATCTCATAGGAAGATCAGCTGTTGTCTTTTTAACTTTTTTTCATAACAAACTGTTAAAGTATATCGTTGCCCGTCTCTGAACATACCCATCACACTCTATAATTTGTTGATACAAAAAAGAATCGCACCTATAAGAAGCTGAGAGTACTGTGAAAAGTGTCTCATGTCAATCTACGATGATCCAAAAGGAAGTGGTCTCTGTGAAATCTTTGGATTCAAGATTACTTGCATCCAAAAACTTTGACTTCACACTTCAATATTGTTCTTCACCAATGTTTTCATGTGTATGTTTCCCTTTTTTATCTTCAAACTACAATAGCAGCAAATTTGAATTTTTAATAATATTCCTAAGGAAGAAAGTTATCTTTTCTTTTTAGAAATATGAACATTTTAAATGAGAACAAAGAATTCCAAGCAGACTCTGCTCATACATAAATATTAAGAAGTTCATTTAATATTTACATTTGTATTTCACGTTTTAATTTCCATATTGTTTGCTTATTATTGTAATTTCTTGTAAGGAATAATCAATAGAATTCATTTCTTCTTAATTCGTGAAACTGATTTCAATATAGAAATCATTTATTCGTAATCCTTTTATGTTGTATTTATATGCGTAACTGATCCCTCATTCTAAAGTAATTGTTATTTCCCCAAGTTTTTCATAGAGTTTACATGTAAGTAGATTCGCATTTTTGATGGAAGTGATTTAACTGAGGATCTCCAACTACAATAATAACTACAATTATTTCAAAGAAATTATGAAAATGGACAGTTTTTTTTAAATGTCTTTAAAAACGTTATGTTGTCTAGAAAGTGTAACCGTTACTATTGGCGACATAAATTATTTTTTTAAAAATACAGTTCGAAAATTAGTCAAAACAATTTATTTAGGCTTGCTGTACATCATAACATTATCACAGATCGAATAGATTTGTCAGTGTTTTTCTTTCATACTCATTTTTAGTTCTTTTAAGAAATCGTCATTCATCGCTTTTTTAAGTAAGTTCTCCGATTGTTGGTGGAAGCTTTCGTAATGTATTCTTTTTACCCCAACTTCTGTGTCTTCAATGGCGTCAGTGTATTTTGGGATCAGTCTAGATAATCCGTCAGTATGATTGATTTTTGGTTATGGGAGATAGGGAGATACTCTATTTTGTAATTGTAATTTAGGAGAATGGTTACACATTTCTGTGCTTTGTTTGCAGTATGCGTTGGTGAAGCCTTTTTCGAACTAAAAATTTTTAACAGTGATTTATGTTTGATTTGTAATAAAAATGTTTTCTGCAAATAAAACGATAACATTTTGGTTCCATGTAATGTAGCTGTTGTTATTCGTTCACCCTCAAAATTTAGTTGTTGTCCACTGATGCTTTGGGCTTCTTTTTTAAGTTCTCATCAAAGTTGGTTTTCCAATTTTCTTCCTCGTTTGAGGATTTATGATGGAAAAATCTGAGCCTGAGTCAGGATGCATTTTAATATTCTTCTTCAATATTCTTGTACAAACTTTCCTCGTTACTTATAGCGATTCTAATAAAGTTTTTTTTAAATTTTACTTTTTACTCTAGTGTGTACTTTTGTGTCCAATGCAATCGCCCTTAAAACACTTTTTCATTTTATATAGACAACCTTTGTACCAATGCAATTGCCTTCAACCGAAACACGGTTTAGGTGTCAGAGTATTTTTGTTCAGTAACCAAACTTAGCTGGTGAATTCATTTTCTTTTGGTTACGGATTTTTGTAATATGTGAGACACCACTTTGTTCAATGACTTTTGAATAATGATGAATGCTTATAAAATACTGGCAGACGTCTGCTATATATTAGAAAATTGAACCAAGTTCATACTCTTGTTTCTTGTATTTCACATCCATATCTGATTGTATTCATTGCACAAATATAAGGTAATTTAAATTGCTAGGATTAATTTTCTATGGTCAATCATAAAAATTTACTTTATAGCAAACAGATCTTCTTAAAATCGGTCCAGTTCGAAGTTTGTATTGTAAATTTCCTTGTCTCATATGAAATACGACGTAATCACAATCTCATTTTCAGTATCGTGAAAAAAATTATCAATAGTGTTCCAAATATTGTTTAGGTAAAATGTGTGTCATCTTTCCTCAAATCATTTTTTTTATTTCAGCTTTTATGTTTCCATTTTCTTCTGATATTCCATTCTTATTTTTTTTATTTCAGCTTTTATGTTTCCATTTTCTTCTGATATTCCATTCTTATTTTTTTTATTTCAGCTTTTATGTTTCCATTTTCTTCTGATATTCCATTCTTATTTTTTTTATTTCAGCTTTTATGTTTCCATTTTCTTCTGATATTCCATTCTTATTTTTTTTATTTCAGCTTTTATGTTTCCATTTTCTTCTGATATTCCATTCTTATTTTTTTTATTTCAGCTTTTATGTTTCCATTTTCTTCTGATATTCCATTCTTATTTTTTTTATTTCAGCTTTTATGTTTCCATTTTCTTCTGATATTCCATTCTTATTTTTTTTATTTCAGCTTTTATGTTTCCATTTTCTTCTGATATTCCATTCTTATTTTTTTTATTTCAGCTTTTATGTTTTCATTTTCTTTTGATATTCCATTCTTATTTTTTTTTGGTTTCAGCTTTTATGTTTCCATTTTCTTCTGATATTCCATTCTTATTTTTTTTATTTCAGCTTTTATGTTTCCATTTTCTTCTGATATTCCATTCTTATTTTTTTTATTTCAGCTTTTATGTTTCCATTTTCTTCTGATATTCCATTCTTATTTTTTTTATTTCAGCTTTTATGTTTCCATTTTCTTCTGATATTCCATTCTTATTTTTTTTATTTCAGCTTTTATGTTTCCATTTTCTTCTGATATTCCATTCTTATTTTTTTTATTTCAGCTTTTATGTTTCCATTTTCTTCTGATATTCCATTCTTATTTTTTTTATTTCAGCTTTTATGTTTCCATTTTCTTCTGATATTCCATTCTTATTTTTTTTATTTCAGCTTTTATGTTTCCATTTTCTTCTGATATTCCATTCTTATTTTTTTATTTCAGCTTTTATGTTTCCATTTTCTTCTGATATTCCATTCTTATTTTTTTTTATTTCAGCTTTTATGTTTCCATTTTCTTCTGATATTCCATTCTTATTTTTTTTATTTCAGCTTTTATGTTTCCATTTTCTTCTGATATTCCATTCTTATTTTTTTTATTTCAGCTTTTATGTTTCCATTTTCTTCTGATATTCCATTCTTATTTTTTTATTTCAGCTTTTATGTTTCCATTTTCTTCTGATATTCCATTCTTATTTTTTTTATTTCAGCTTTTATGTTTCCATTTTCTTCTGATATTCCATTCTTATTTTTTTTATTTCAGCTTTTATGTTTCCATTTTCTTCTGATATTCCATTCTTATTTTTTTTATTTCAGCTTTTATGTTTCCATTTTCTTCTGATATTCCATTCTTATTTTTTTTATTTCAGCTTTTATGTTTCCATTTTCTTCTGATATTCCATTCTTATTTTTTTTATTTCAGCTTTTATGTTTTTCCATTTTCTTCTGATATTCCATTCTTATTTTTTTATTTCAGCTTTTATTGTTTCCATTTTCTTCTGATATTCCATTCTTATTTTTTTATTTCAGCTTTTATGTTTCCATTTTCTTCTGATATTCCATTCTTATTTTTTTTATTTCAGCTTTTATGTTTCCATTTTCTTCTGATATTCCATTCTTATTTTTTTATTTCAGCTTTTTATGTTTCCATTTTCTTCTGATATTCCATTCTTATTTTTTTTATTTCAGCTTTTATGTTTCCATTTTCTTCTGATATTCCATTCTTATTTTTTTTATTTCAACTTTTATGTTTCCATTTTCTTCTGATATTCCATTCTTATTTTTTTTATTTCAGCTTTTATGTTTCCATTTTCTTCTGATATTCCATTCTTATTTTTTTTATTTCAGCTTTTATGTTTCCATTTTCTTCTGATATTCCATTCTTATTTTTTTTATTTCAGCTTTTATGTTTCCATTTTCTTCTGATATTCCATTCTTATTTTTTTTATTTCAGCTTTTATGTTTCCATTTTCTTCTGATATTCCATTCTTATTTTTTTTATTTCAGCTTTTATGTTTCCATTTTCTTCTGATATTCCATTCTTATTTTTTTTATTTCAGCTTTTATGTTTCCATTTTCTTCTGATATTCCATTCTTATTTTTTTTATTTCAGCTTTTATGTTTCCATTTTCTTCTGATATTCCATTCTTATTTTTTTTATTTCAGCTTTTATGTTTCCATTTTCTTCTGATATTCCATTCTTATTTTTTTTATTTCAGCTTTTATGTTTCCATTTTCTTCTGATATTCCATTCTTATTTTTTTTATTTCAGCTTTTATGTTTCCATTTTCTTCTGATATTCCATTCTTATTTTTTTTATTTCAGCTTTTATGTTTCCATTTTCTTCTGATATTCCATTCTTATTTTTTTTATTTCAGCTTTTATGTTTCCATTTTCTTCTGATATTCCATTCTTATTTTTTTTATTTCAGCTTTTATGTTTCCATTTTCTTCTGATATTCCATTCTTATTTTTTTATTTCAGCTTTTATGTTTCCATTTTCTTCTGATATTCCATTCTTATTTTTTTTATTTCAGCTTTTATGTTTCCATTTTCTTCTGATATTCCATTCTTATTTTTTTTATTTCAGCTTTTATGTTTCCATTTTCTTCTGATATTCCATTCTTATTTTTTTTATTTCAGCTTTTATGTTTCCATTTTCTTCTGATATTCCATTCTTATTTTTTTTATTTCAGCTTTTATGTTTCCATTTTCTTCTGATATTCCATTCTTATTTTTTTTATTTCAGCTTTTATGTTTCCATTTTCTTCTGATATTCCATTCTTATTTTTTTTTATTTCAGCTTTTATGTTTCCATTTTCTTCTGATATTCCATTCTTATTTTTTTTATTTCAGCTTTTATGTTTCCATTTTCTTCTGATATTCCATTCTTATTTTTTTTATTTCAGCTTTTATGTTTCCATTTTCTTCTGATATTCCATTCTTATTTTTTTTATTTCAGCTTTTATGTTTCCATTTTCTTCTGATATTCCATTCTTATTTTTTTTATTTCAGCTTTTATGTTTCCATTTTCTTCTGATATTCCATTCTTATTTTTTTTATTTCAGCTTTTATGTTTCCATTTTCTTCTGATATTCCATTCTTATTTTTTTTATTTCAGCTTTTATGTTTCCATTTTCTTCTGATATTCCATTCTTATTTTTTTTATTTCAGCTTTTATGTTTCCATTTTCTTCTGATATTCCATTCTTATTTTTTTTATTTCAGCTTTTATGTTTCCATTTTCTTCTGATATTCCATTCTTATTTTTTTTATTTCAGCTTTTATGTTTCCATTTTCTTCTGATATTCCATTCTTATTTTATTTATTTCAGCTTTTATGTTTCCATTTTCTTCTGATATTCCATTCTTATTTTTTTTATTTCAGCTTTTATGTTTCCATTTTCTTCTGATATTCCATTCTTATTTTTTTTATTTCAGCTTTTATGTTTCCATTTTCTTCTGATATTCCATTCTTATTTTTTTTATTTCAGCTTTTATGTTTCCATTTTCTTCTGATATTCCATTCTTATTTTTTTTATTTCAGCTTTTATGTTTCCATTTTCTTCTGATATTCCATTCTTATTTTATTTATTTCAGCTTTTATGTTTCCATTTTCTTCTGATATTCCATTCTTATTTTTTTTATTTCAGCTTTTATGTTTCCATTTTCTTCTGATATTCCATTCTTATTTTTTTTATTTCAGCTTTTATGTTTCCATTTTCTTCTGATATTCCATTCTTATTTTATTTATTTCAGCTTTTATGTTTCCATTTTCTTCTGATATTCCATTCTTATTTTATTTATTTCAGCTTTTATGTTTCCATTTTCTTCTGATATTCCATTCTTATTTTTTTTATTTCAGCTTTTATGTTTCCATTTTCTTCTGATATTCCATTCTTATTTTTTTTATTTCAGCTTTTATGTTTCCATTTTCTTCTGATATTCCATTCTTATTTTTATTCTATTTTTCCTGATATTCCATTCTTATTTTATTTATTTCAGCTTTTATGTTTCCATTTTCTTCTGATATTCCATTCTTATTTTTTTATTTCCATCATTTTTTTATGTTTCCATTTTCTTCTGATATTCCATTCTTATTTTTTTTATTTCAGCTTTTATGTTTCCATTTTCCTTCTGATATTCCATTCTTATTTTTTTTATTTCAGCTTTTATGTTTCCATTTTCTTCTGATATTCCATTCTTATTTTATTTATTTCAGCTTTTATGTTTCCATTTTCTTCTGATATTCCATTCTTATTTTATTTATTTCAGCTTTTATGTTTCCATTTTCTTCTGATATTCCATTCTTATTTTTTTTATTTCAGCTTTTATGTTTCCATTTTCTTCTGATATTCCATTCTTATTTTTTTTATTTCAGCTTTTATGTTTCCATTTTCTTCTGATATTCCATTCTTATTTTATTTATTTCAGCTTTTATGTTTCCATTTTCTTCTGATATTCCATTCTTATTTTATTTATTTCAGCTTTTATGTTTCCATTTTCTTCTGATATTCCATTCTTATTTTTTTTATTTCAGCTTTTATGTTTCCATTTTCTTCTGATATTCCATTCTTATTTTTTTTATTTCAGCTTTTATGTTTCCATTTTCTTCTGATATTCCATTCTTATTTTTTTTATTTCAGCTTTTATGTTTCCATTTTCTTCTGATATTCCATTCTTATTTTATTTATTTCAGCTTTTATGTTTCCATTTTCTTCTGATATTCCATTCTTATTTTATTTATTTCAGCTTTTATGTTTCCATTTTCTTCTGATATTCCATTCTTATTTTTTTTATTTCAGCTTTTATGTTTCCATTTTCTTCTGATATTCCATTCTTATTTTTTTTATTTCAGCTTTTATGTTTCCATTTTCTTCTGATATTCCATTCTTATTTTTTTTATTTCAGCTTTTATGTTTCCATTTTCTTCTGATATTCCATTCTTATTTTATTTATTTCAGCTTTTATGTTTCCATTTTCTTCTGATATTCCATTCTTATTTTTTTTATTTCAGCTTTTATGTTTCCATTTTCTTCTGATATTCCATTCTTATTTTATTTATTTCAGCTTTTATGTTTCCATTTTCTTCTGATATTCCATTCTTATTTTATTTATTTCAGCTTTTATGTTTCCATTTTCTTCTGATATTCCATTCTTATTTTTTTTATTTCAGCTTTTATGTTTCCATTTTCTTCTGATATTCCATTCTTATTTTTTTTATTTCAGCTTTTATGTTTCCATTTTCTTCTGATATTCCATTCTTATTTTTTTTATTTCAGCTTTTATGTTTCCATTTTCTTCTGATATTCCATTCTTATTTTATTTATTTCAGCTTTTATGTTTCCATTTTCTTCTGATATTCCATTCTTATTTTTTTTATTTCAGCTTTTATGTTTCCATTTTCTTCTGATATTCCATTCTTATTTTATTTATTTCAGCTTTTATGTTTCCATTTTCTTCTGATATTCCATTCTTATTTTATTTATTTCAATTTTTATGTTTCCATTTTCTTCTGATATTCCATTCTTATTTTTTTTATTTCAGCTTTTATGTTTCCATTTTCTTCTGATATTCCATTCTTATTTTATTTATTTCAGCTTTTATGTTTCCATTTTCTTCTGATATTCCATTCTTATTTTATTTATTTCAGCTTTTATGTTTCCATTTTCTTCTGATATTCCATTCTTATTTTTTTTATTTCAGCTTTTATGTTTCCATTTTCTTCTGATATTCCATTCTTATTTTATTTATTTCAGCTTTTATGTTTCCATTTTCTTCTGATATTCCATTCTTATTTTATTTATTTCAGCTTTTTATGTTTCCATTTTCTTCTGATATTCCATTCTTATTTTTTTTATTTCAGCTTTTATGTTTCCATTTTCTTCTGATATTCCATTCTTATTTTTTTTATTTCAGCTTTTATGTTTCCATTTTCTTCTGATATTCCATTCTTATTTTTTTTATTTCAGCTTTTATGTTTCCATTTTCTTCTGATATTCCATTCTTATTTTATTTATTTCAGCTTTTATGTTTCCATTTTCTTCTGATATTCCATTCTTATTTTTTTTATTTCAGCTTTTATGTTTCCATTTTCTTCTGATATTCCATTCTTATTTTTTTTTATTTCAGCTTTTATGTTTCCATTTTCTTCTGATATTCCATTCTTATTTTTTTTATTTCAGCTTTTATGTTTCCATTTTCTTCTGATATTCCATTCTTATTTTATTTATTTCAGCTTTTATGTTTCCATTTTCTTCTGATATTCCATTCTTATTTTATTTATTTCAGCTTTTATGTTTCCATTTTCTTCTGATATTCCATTCTTATTTTTTTTATTTCAGCTTTTATGTTTCCATTTTCTTCTGATATTCCATTCTTATTTTTTTTATTTCAGCTTTTCTGTTTCCATTTTCTTCTGATATTCCATTCTTATTTTTTTTATTTCAGCTTTTATGTTTCCATTTTCTTCTGATATTCCATTCTTATTTTTTTTATTTCAGCTTTTATGTTTCCATTTTCTTCTGATATTCCATTCTTATTTTTTTTATTTCAGCTTTTATGTTTCCATTTTCTTCTGATATTCCATTCTTATTTTTTTTATTTCAGCTTTTATGTTTCCATTTTCTTCTGATATTCCATTCTTATTTTATTTATTTCAGCTTTTATGTTTCCATTTTCTTCTGATATTCCATTCTTATTTTTTTTATTTCAGCTTTTATGTTTCCATTTTCTTCTGATATTCCATTCTTATTTTTTTTATTTCAGCTTTTATGTTTCCATTTTCTTCTGATATTCCATTCTTATTTTATTTATTTCAGCTTTTATGTTTCCATTTTCTTCTGATATTCCATTCTTATTTTATTTATTTCAGCTTTTATGTTTCCATTTTCTTCTGATATTCCATTCTTATTTTATTTATTTCAGCTTTTATGTTTCCATTTTCTTCTGATATTCCATTCTTATTTTTTTTATTTCAGCTTTTATGTTTCCATTTTCTTCTGATATTCCATTCTTATTTTTTTTATTTCAGCTTTTATGTTTCCATTTTCTTCTGATATTCCATTCTTATTTTTTTTATTTCAGCTTTTATGTTTCCATTTTCTTCTGATATTCCATTCTTATTTTTTTTATTTCAGCTTTTATGTTTCCATTTTCTTCTGATATTCCATTCTTATTTTATTTATTTCAGCTTTTATGTTTCCATTTTCTTCTGATATTCCATTCTTATTTTTTTTATTTCAGCTTTTATGTTTCCATTTTCTTCTGATATTCCATTCTTATTTTTTTTATTTCAGCTTTTATGTTTCCATTTTCTTCTGATATTCCATTCTTATTTTTTTTATTTCAGCTTTTATGTTTCCATTTTCTTCTGATATTCCATTCTTATTTTATTTATTTCAGCTTTTATGTTTCCATTTTCTTCTGATATTCCATTCTTATTTTATTTATTTCAGCTTTTATGTTTCCATTTTCTTCTGATATTCCATTCTTATTTTTTTTATTTCAGCTTTTATGTTTCCATTTTCTTCTGATATTCCATTCTTATTTTTTTTATTTCAGCTTTTATGTTTCCATTTTCTTCTGATATTCCATTCTTATTTTTTTTATTTCAGCTTTTATGTTTCCATTTTCTTCTGATATTCCATTCTTATTTTTTTTATTTCAGCTTTTCTGTTTCCATTTTCTTCTGATATTCCATTCTTATTTTTTTTATTTCAGCTTTATGTTTCCATTTTCTTCTGATATTCCATTCTTATTTTTTTTATTTCAGCTTTTATGTTTCCATTTTCTTCTGATATTCCATTCTCATTTTTTTTATTTCAGCTTTTATGTTTCCATTTTCTTCTGATATTCCATTCTTATTTTTTTTATTTCAGCTTTTATGTTTCCATTTTCTTCTGATATTCCATTCTTATTTTTTTTATTTCAGCTTTTATGTTTCCATTTTCTTCTGATATTCCATTCTTATTTTTTTTTATTTCAGCTTTTATGTTTCCATTTTCTTCTGATATTCCATTCTTATTTTTTTTATTTCAGCTTTTATGTTTCCATTTTCTTCTGATATTCCATTCTTATTTTTTTTATTTCAGCTTTTATGTTTCCATTTTCTTCTGATATTCCATTCTCATTTTTTTTATTTCAGCTTTTATGTTTCCATTTTCTTCTGATATTCCATTCTTATTTTTTTTATTTCAGCTTTTATGTTTCCATTTTCTTCTGATATTCCATTCTTATTTTTTTTATTTCAACTTTTATGTTTCCATTTTCTTCTGATATTCCATTCTTATTTTTTTTATTTCAGCTTTTATGTTTCCATTTTCTTCTGATATTCCATTCTTATTTTTTTTATTTCAACTTTTATGTTTCCATTTTCTTCTGATATTCCATTCTTATTTTTTTTATTTCAGCTTTTATGTTTCCATTTTCTTCTGATATTCCATTCTCATTTTTTTTATTTCAGCTTTTATGTTTCCATTTTCTTCTGATATTCCATTCTTATTTTTTTTATTTCAGCTTTTATGTTTCCATTTTCTTCTGATATTCCATTCTTATTTTTTTTATTTCAGCTTTTATGTTTCCATTTTCTTCTGATATTCCATTCTTATTTTTTTTATTTCAGCTTTTATGTTTCCATTTTCTTCTGATATTCCATTCTCATTTTTTTTATTTCAGCTTTTATGTTTCCATTTTCTTCTGATATTCCATTCTTATTTTTTTTATTTCAGCTTTTATGTTTCCATTTTCTTCTGATATTCCATTCTTATTTTTTTTATTTCAGCTTTTATGTTTCCATTTTCTTCTGATATTCCATTCTCATTTTTTTTATTTCAGCTTTTATGTTTCCATTTTCTTCTGATATTCCATTCTTATTTTTTTTATTTCAGCTTTTATGTTTCCATTTTCTTCTGATATTCCATTCTTATTTTTTTTATTTCAACTTTTATGTTTCCATTTTCTTCTGATATTCCATTCTTATTTTTTTTATTTCAGCTTTTCTGTTTCCATTTTCTTCTGATATTCCATTCTTATTTTTTTTATTTCAGCTTTTATGTTTCCATTTTCTTCTGATATTCCATTCTTATTTTTTTTATTTCAGCTTTTATGTTTCCATTTTCTTCTGATATTCCATTCTTATTTTTTTTATTTCAGCTTTTATGTTTCCATTTTCTTCTGATATTCCATTCTTATTTTTTTTATTTCAACTTTTATGTTTCCATTTTCTTCTGATATTCCATTCTTATTTTTTTTATTTCAGCTTTTATGTTTCCATTTTCTTCTGATATTCCATTCTCATTTTTTTTATTTCAGCTTTTATGTTTCCATTTTCTTCTGATATTCCATTCTTATTTTTTTTATTTCAGCTTTTATGTTTCCATTTTCTTCTGATATTCCATTCTTATTTTTTTTATTTCAGCTTTTATGTTTCCATTTTCTTCTGATATTCCATTCTTATTTTTTTTATTTCAGCTTTTATGTTTCCATTTTCTTCTGATATTCCATTCTCATTTTTTTTATTTCAGCTTTTATGTTTCCATTTTCTTCTGATATTCCATTCTTATTTTTTTTATTTCAGCTTTTATGTTTCCATTTTCTTCTGATATTCCATTCTTATTTTTTTTATTTCAGCTTTTATGTTTCCATTTTCTTCTGATATTCCATTCTCATTTTTTTTATTTCAGCTTTTATGTTTCCATTTTCTTCTGATATTCCATTCTTATTTTTTTTATTTCAGCTTTTATGTTTCCATTTTCTTCTGATATTCCATTCTTATTTTTTTTATTTCAACTTTTATGTTTCCATTTTCTTCTGATATTCCATTCTTATTTTTTTTATTTCAGCTTTTCTGTTTCCATTTTCTTCTGATATTCCATTCTTATTTTTTTTATTTCAGCTTTTATGTTTCCATTTTCTTCTGATATTCCATTCTTATTTTTTTTATTTCAGCTTTTATGTTTCCATTTTCTTTTGATATTCCATTCTTATTTTTTTTATTTCAGCTTTTATGTTTCCATTTTCTTTTGATATTCCATTCTTATTTTTTTTATTTCAGCTTTTATGTTTCCATTTTCTTCTGATATTCCATTCTTATTTTATTTATTTCAGCTTTTATGTTTCCATTTTCTTCTGATATTCCATTCTTATTTTTTTTATTTCAGCTTTTATGTTTCCATTTTCTTCTGATATTCCATTCTTATTTTTTTTATTTCAGCTTTTATGTTTCCATTTTCTTCTGATATTCCATTCTTATTTTTTTTATTTCAGCTTTTATGTTTCCATTTTCTTTTGATATTCCATTCTTATTTTTTTTATTTCAGCTTTTATGTTTCCATTTTCTTTTGATATTCCATTCTTATTTTTTTTATTTCAGCTTTTATGTTTCCATTTTCTTTTGATATTCCATTCTTATTTTTTTTATTTCAGCTTTTATGTTTCCATTTTCTTCTGATATTCCATTCTTATTTTTTTTATTTCAGCTTTTATGTTTCCATTTTCTTCTGATATTCCATTCTTATTTTTTTTATTTCAACTTTTATGTTTCCATTTTCTTCTGATATTCCATTCTTATTTTTTTTATTTCAGCTTTTATGTTTCCATTTTCTTCTGATATTCCATTCTTATTTTTTTTATTTCAGCTTTTATGTTTCCATTTTCTTCTGATATTCCATTCTTATTTTTTTTATTTCAGCTTTTATGTTTCCATTTTCTTCTGATATTCCATTCTTATTTTTTTTATTTCAGCTTTTATGTTTCCATTTTCTTCTGATATTCCATTCTTATTTTTTTTATTTCAGCTTTTATGTTTCCATTTTCTTCTGATATTCCATTCTCATTTTTTTTATTTCAGCTTTTATGTTTCCATTTTCTTCTGATATTCCATTCTTATTTTTTTTATTTCAGCTTTTATGTTTCCATTTTCTTCTGATATTCCATTCTTATTTTTTTTATTTCAGCTTTTATGTTTCCATTTTCTTCTGATATTCCATTCTCATTTTTTTTATTTCAGCTTTTATGTTTCCATTTTCTTCTGATATTCCATTCTTATTTTTTTTATTTCAGCTTTTATGTTTCCATTTTCTTCTGATATTCCATTCTTATTTTTTTTATTTCAACTTTTATGTTTCCATTTTCTTCTGATATTCCATTCTTATTTTTTTTATTTCAGCTTTTCTGTTTCCATTTTCTTCTGATATTCCATTCTTATTTTTTTTATTTCAGCTTTTATGTTTCCATTTTCTTCTGATATTCCATTCTTATTTTTTTTATTTCAGCTTTTATGTTTCCATTTTCTTTTGATATTCCATTCTTATTTTTTTTATTTCAGCTTTTATGTTTCCATTTTCTTTTGATATTCCATTCTTATTTTTTTTATTTCAGCTTTTATGTTTCCATTTTCTTTTGATATTCCATTCTTATTTTTTTTATTTCAGCTTTTATGTTTCCATTTTCTTTTGATATTCCATTCTTATTTTTTTTATTTCAGCTTTTATGTTTCCATTTTCTTCTGATATTCCATTCTTATTTTATTTATTTCAGCTTTTATGTTTCCATTTTCTTCTGATATTCCATTCTTATTTTTTTTATTTCAGCTTTTATGTTTCCATTTTCTTCTGATATTCCATTCTTATTTTTTTTATTTCAGCTTTTATGTTTCCATTTTCTTCTGATATTCCATTCTTATTTTTTTTATTTCAGCTTTTATGTTTCCATTTTCTTTTGATATTCCATTCTTATTTTTTTTATTTCAGCTTTTATGTTTCCATTTTCTTTTGATATTCCATTCTTATTTTTTTTATTTCAGCTTTTATGTTTCCATTTTCTTCTGATATTCCATTCTTATTTTATTTATTTCAGCTTTTATGTTTCCATTTTCTTCTGATATTCCATTCTTATTTTTTTTATTTCAGCTTTTATGTTTCCATTTTCTTCTGATATTCCATTCTTATTTTTTTTATTTCAGCTTTTATGTTTCCATTTTCTTCTGATATTCCATTCTTATTTTTTTATTTCAGCTTTTATGTTTCCATTTTCTTCTGATATTCCATTCTTATTTTATTTATTTCAGCTTTTATGTTTCCATTTTCTTCTGATATTCCATTCTTATTTTTTTTATTTCAGCTTTTATGTTTCCATTTTCTTTTGATATTCCATTCTTATTTTTTTTATTTCAGCTTTTATGTTTCCATTTTCTTTTGATATTCCATTCTTATTTTTTTTATTTCAGCTTTTATGTTTCCATTTTCTTTTGATATTCCATTCTTATTTTTTTTATTTCAGCTTTTATGTTTCCATTTTCTTTTGATATTCCATTCTTATTTTTTTTATTTCAGCTTTTATGTTTCCATTTTCTTCTGATATTCCATTCTTATTTTTTTTATTTCAGCTTTTATGTTTCCATTTTCTTCTGATATTCCATTCTTATTTTTTTATTTCAGCTTTTATGTTTCCATTTTCTTTTGATATTCCATTCTTATTTTTTTTATTTCAGCTTTTATGTTTCCATTTTCTTTTGATATTCCATTCTTATTTTATTTATTTCAGCTTTTATGTTTCCATTTTCTTCTGATATTCCATTCTTATTTTTTTTATTTCAGCTTTTATGTTTCCATTTTCTTTTGATATTCCATTCTTATTTTTTTTATTTCAGCTTTTATGTTTCCATTTTCTTTTGATATTCCATTCTTATTTTATTTATTTCAGCTTTTATGTTTCCATTTTCTTCTGATATTCCATTCTTATTTTTTTTATTTCAGCTTTTATGTTTCCATTTTCTTTTGATATTCCATTCTTATTTTTTTTATTTCAGCTTTTATGTTTCCATTTTCTTCTGATATTCCATTCTTATTTTTTTTTGGTTTCAAAATCTGATATTTTACTTCTTCTGGTCAAAGATTTTATGTTTTCATTTTATTTTGATATTCCATTTATATATATATAAATATATATATATATATATAAACATAGCTGAGAGAGTTAAAAACAAATCTTGTTCAAACGAATTCTGATTAACAAAAAACTGACAAATATTTTTTGTGTGGTTTTGGCTGAAGCGAGGTTTCCTTTTGCAGATTTAACAAACTTTGCTTGTAAAAATTCCTGTTAGATTTCAACTTTTCACTCTATCGCATAATTCACAATTATGTAGAGCATACCAGCAAAGTCTTTTCCCAAAAATCCAACATTTCACTTGGAGTAATTGTTCTGTTATATCAGATATAAATCCGAGTTTTAATTGCCAGTCTTGTGTGCAACCTAAGTTTCGGTTATTTTTGTGTCCGAATAAGTTTGAGTCCTCGTCGACAGTGTTGTGGGACAAAGGTTCGAATATATAAGACAACACGGTGGTATATTTACAAGAGTGCATTTACAGAAGTACAAAGATAGTCTGCTATGGTATGTAAGCAATTAATCATATAAAAAATTATCAATTATATTACAGGACTTGTAATTGTGCTAGACTAGTTAAGTTGTTAGTTTACTGTTGTTAGTTGTGGTAGCATAACTAGAAGTTGCACCACTACTTTCATCATATGAGCAAGTGTGTAGACATAAAAAAGATATTATATTTGCACTTGAAAACTTTCTTATTTTTATTTGAATCTTTGCTCAAGTTTTACTTCGAATTTAAAGTATCCTTTTTTTTTTATTCTTCTTTTCATTCATTTGCTGGGGACGGGGCATTCTTCCAAATGCCATACGATCACCCGCTATTTACAGACTCCAACCGAGAGCTCTTTTCAGGATTCTGGCCGTTCCCTTGAGTGCAGTTGTCTGGATTTCTCTTGCACTTGGTTCACCAGGTATACTTGCTAAATACTTTTTCAAGTTCTTCTTCATGAGTCCAGTGGCTCCTATGATAACTGGAATGATAGAGATCTCTTTGAGGTTCCAGTTTCTTTTCATATCATACATTAGACCCTGATATTTTGTTATTTTCTCCCTTTCAGCTCTATTTAGGCCCCCATCATTAGGGACACTGACCTCAACCAAAGTTGCCACTCTCTCTCTCTTGTTCCATATTACAATGTCCGGTTTGACAGCTGCGTTTTCCAGATAGGTAGCTGTGGGGATTTCATGGTCATAATGGATGGTGTATGTCTCATTCCCCACAGTTCTCTCAGGTAGATGTTCCCAGTGCCTGCTGCTACATCTGATATTCAGTTTCTTACAGATGGTCCAGTGGAGGTACCTGCACACTCCATTATGTCGTGTTGTATAGGAGCCATCTGCCAACATGATTTTGCAACTCGATATCAGGTGGCTCACACTCTCCACTTCAGTGTGGCAAAACCTGCACTTGTTGTCCTGACTGAGACCAGCCATCTTTTTAAACGCATTTGTCATCAGGCCCTGGTCTTGTGCGGCCATTATAAGTCTCTCCTGGTCGTAGTGGAGGGCTCCCCTTCTTAGCCAGTCCAAGGACCCTTCCTTATCAATATAGTCCTTGGATAGTTCATCGAGGAAGTATGTGGCACGTTTCTGTCCTGACCACTCATCAATGCACCTGTTCTTAAAAGTCTGGGTGTATCTCTTGCGGCTCTTTTGGGCTATCTCTGTGGCAGGATTGCTTTGTGTTTCTGCCTCATCTATATGACAGCCTTGTCCGAAATGCTTTGCCAACTTTGTGATGGAATTTGTTTTGCTGGCTCTTGAATCTTGGTGTTCACGTACCATTGCTAGGCTGGGGTTTAAGGAGCTTCTTAGGTACTGGCCAATGCTGACAATAGTGGCTCTGTGCTGGTGGTTTATCTCTGATAGACCCAATCCTCCCTCTCTTCTGGGCAAGTACAGTCTTGTCAGACACTGATTTCTATAGATGACCCTATGGAGGGTTAACATTTTTCGAGTCTTTACATCTAGCCTGTTGATGGTTTGTTGAGGCCAATCAATGATGCCAAAGCTGTACGTAATTACTGGCATTGCAAGTTGGTTAATGGCAGTTATTTTATTTTTGTTTGTAAGCTGTGTTTTGCAGATCTTTCTGACACGGCGTACATACTCTCTGCCAATTTTCTCTCTCATCCTGGCATGTTGGATGGTGTCATTTTCCTCAATGCCAAGATATTTATAGGACTCTTGCTCTTCGAGATCTCGTATCTCATTTTCCTCATCTAGCTGTAGATTGTCTGTCTGAATCTTTTTCCCAGCCCTGAGGGAGCACTTGGCGCATTTATCCAAGCCAAATTTCATTCCAATGTCTTTGGAAAAGGTGTGCACAACCTGCAGGAGCTGCTGCAATTCAGTGTCAGAGCTTGCATACAGCTTAAGGTCATCCATGAAGAGAAGGTGGTTGATTTTCTTGGATGGATCTCTCTGGCGTCCCTGGCCCAGGTTGTAGGCCTCTCCCCTGTTGTTGAGAAGCTTACTAAGTGGGTCTATTGCCATGCAGAAGAGCAACGGGGATAGGCTGTCACCTTGGAAGATTCCCCTTCTAATATTAATGTTAGGGATGGTAATCTTTCCATGGCTGTGGCTTAGTGAGATGTTGGTTTGCCACATTTTTATGTGGGCTGTCATTGTTTTTTTAATTATTGGACTGATATTATACAGGTCAAGGCACTGTAGTAGCCATGAGTGGGGCACGCTGTCATAGGCCTTCTGGTAATCAATCCATGCCATGCTCAGGTTTCTATGCCGCTTCCTACAATCCTCTAAAATTGTTTTATCAATCAATAACTGGTCCTTGGTACCAAAGCATCGTCTCCTACAGCCAGCTTGTTGATCTTCTAGGTAGTTCCCAGAGGAGAGATGGTCGTAGATGCTATCGGCTACCAGGCCAGTAAAGAGCTTGTAGGTGGTACTGAGACAGCATATAGGTCTGTATTTATTTGGGTATTGTGTCTCTTTTGTTTTGGGTATGAGGCTTGTGTCTCCCTTAGTGAGCCATGGTGGTGTTGCCTCTTCACCCCTCAGTAGTCTGTTGAAGCATTTACTGTAGTGGCCATGGAGTGCAGTCAACTGCTTTAACCAAAAATTTGAGACATTGTCAATGCCAGGTTTCTTGTGGTTAGCAAACAGAGCTAGTTTTTTTTTAGTCGCTTCTGTTGTAATTACTGGCTCCGGCATTGTGGGCTTGGTCTCATTTATCCTCTGTATGTCTCCAATCCACTGGGCCTCCTGGTTGTATACTCCCTCACACTCAAACAGGGGTCGCCAGTAGTTCTCCAGGTCTTGTTCTTTAGGTGGTTTTTCTACAGTAATGGTATCCCTTATTAGAGTTCTATAGAACACTCTAGGGTTAGCTTCAAACTGTTTGTTCTGGGACTGGGCCTTCTTCTTATTTTCCTCGGTTTTTATTCTTTTAGCAAGTGCTGGTATCTTGCCTTCCAGCTCCCTGACAACGTTGTTTAGTTCCTCACTGCTGGTGGTGTGGTACTTTGCATGGAGTCTGCTGATGGTGTTTTTCAGTCTCCCTTCTGTTGTGGGAGCTGCGAGGAACTGTTTTATTTGGCTCATTTCTTTCCGATGGAGGTTTAATTCTTTTTGCAGCTTGAGCTTCCATGCAGGTGTAGTTTTGGAAGCTCTGGGATTAAATCGCTTTTTAACGTTCTTTTGAGGGAATGTTATCCTATCGATATAAAGCCCAGCTGCATATGTGATCTGGTTGAGTTCCGTGAGCGACACTGCATCTGGTACCAGTCTCTGCAGTGCAGTGTTGACTTTAGTGATGAGAGCTTTGGTGGTTCTGTAGGGTTTTATTTTTGACAGTTGTGGTCGGTTCTCTAGTCCCATGGACTTGACCTCCTCAATGGTGTTACTGAGGTTCTCCTCAACTGCCAATTGTTCCTCATCTGGCTCAAAGGGTGGAGATGGTGGTGGTGGAGGTGGGCTGAGTGCTGGGGATAATGCAGGTGGAGTATTTAGTGCAGAGTTTTGTGGTGTGAGAGTTTCCGTAGGCTTTTGTTTGGCTTTGGGATTTTGTTTAGGGTGAGTTTTTGAATAGTTATGTGGGTGTGCTGGTATTGGGAGGTGTGTTTGTGTTGGGACTGTTGTTGGGGATATTGTTAATCTATCTGTAGCTTGCAGATGTAGAGGGTCTATTCTAGGGGGCAGTTCTGGTGTGTCACCATTTGCTGATCTTACTTCCCTAGATATATTTGGGTTTTGTATTTTTTTGTTACTGGTGGGAACTGTTATAGGGTTATGAAGGGGGCTGATGTTATTTGTTATAAGTGCTGCCACATCCAGTCCCATGGAATTAAGTTCTGTTTCACTGAAGTCCCATTTGAGACTGTTGTAGCGCTGCATACTAAGTTTCTTAGAGGGGACATTGCGTTTTGCTGGGTGGTAGTGAAAGAAAATTTCTTTCCATGCTCTTGTTATTTCTTTCTGTTTTTCGTGTTTTGTTCTCGCATATGCCATGGACCATATTAGTGTCCATTTTTCCTGTTTGTTCCATTTGTTTTCCAGTCTCCACTGGGATTCCTCTGCTTGTTGTGGTAGATAGTCCTTTTCTGCGTCCTTCAGGGCATCAGTTTTTATGCTGGAGATCTCCTCAGGTGTTAAGTATTTACCCATTTGGGACACTAAGGAGCGCAGATTGGAAACTGGGGTGTTTTTTTTTTCTTCAGGAAGGTCAGACACTCTTATTCTCTCGGTAAGCACGTCGTTTGAGCTCCTACTCCATTTCTCGAACATCGAGTAATGGTAGCAGTGCAGTAAAATCCTTTTTTGAGCAACTGACCACTTTTGGGATTTTAGGCCCCTTGTATTCCTTGTTTTAGTCGTTGCTTGTGGTGGAGTCTGGGTGCCAGAGTCTTTTTCATCAAAGCCTGGTGGCTGTCCCTGTCTTGTCTCTGACATGTCCATAGTGACATTTTCAGAGGAAAAAAGGTTTGTACCATTGCATACCTCTTCCCGCCTGGTGCATAAACGAGTTGAGGGGCCCTTTTTATCCTGGGTGCCGGCCTGCCAGTTTGTAGATTTTGATTTATTCATCTTTTCATGTTTTTCTTCCTCTTTGTCCACGGCTTTTTATTGGTTATTCAAAGCTACCCTCAAAAAGAGGGGTACCCTCATTCGCAATCAGAGGGATGCGCTGGATGGCCTGAGGAGACAGCACACCAGTGTGCCTTTGCATGTGCTTGTTTAAAGATGACTTTGTAAATGATTAATCACACTCTTCACATGAATCTTTGCTCAAGTTTTACTTCCTATTGTAAGTATCCTCAGTGTGCCTTTGCATGTGCTTGTTTAAAGATGATGACTTTGTAAATGATGAACCACACTCTTCACATGAATCTTTGCTCAAGTTTTACTTCCTATTGTAAGTATCCTCAGTGTGCCTTTGAATGTGCTTGTTTAAAGATGATGACTTTGTAAATGATGAACCACACTCTTCACATGAATCTTTGCTCAAGTTTTACTTCCTATTGTAAGTATCCTCAGTGTGCCTTTGCATGTGCTTGTTTAAAGATGATGACTTTGTAAATGATGAACCACACTCTTCACATGAATCTTTGCTCAAGTTTTACTTCCTATTGTAAGTATCCTCAGTGTGCCTTTGCATGTGCTTGTTTAAAGATGACTTTGTAAATGATGAATCACACTCTTCACATGAATCTTTGCTCAAGTTTTACTTCCAATTTAAAGTATCCTCAGTGTGCCTTTGCATGTGCTTGTTTAAAGATGATGACTTTGTAAATGATGAACCACACTCTTCACATGAATCTTTGTTCAAGTTTTACTTCCTATTGTAAGTATCCTCAGTGTGCCTTTGCATGTGCTTGTTTAAAGATGATGACTTTGTAAATGATGAACCACACTCTTCACATGAATCTTTGTTCAAGTTTTACTTCCTATTGTAAGTATCCTCAGTGTGCCTTTGCATGTGCTTGTTTAAAGATGATGACTTTGTAAATGAACCACACTCTTCACATGAATCTTTGTTCAAGTTTTACTTCCTATTGTAAGTATCCTCAGTGTGCCTTTGCATGTGCTTGTTTAAAGATGATGACTTTGTAAATGATGAACCACACTCTTCACATGAATCTTTGTTCAAGTTTTACTTCCTATTGTAAGTATCCTCAGTGTGCCTTTGCATGTGCTTGTTTAAAGATGATGACTTTGTAAATGATGAACCACACTCTTCACATGAATCTTTGTTCAAGTTTTACTTCCTATTGTAAGTATCCTCAGTGTGCCTTTGCATGTGCTTGTTTAAAGATGACTTTGTAAATGATGAACCACACTCTTCACATGAATCTTTGCTCAAGTTTTACTTCCTATTGTAAGTATCCTCAGTGTGCCTTTGCATGTGCTTGTTTAAAGATGATGACTTTGTAAATGATGAAGCACACACTTCACATGAATCTTTGCTCAAGTTTTACTTCCTATTGTAAGTATCCTCAGTGTGCCTTTGCATGTGCTTGTTTAAAGATGATGACTTTGAAAATGATGAGCCACATACTTCACATGAATAAGGTTTCTCCCCAGTATGGGTTCGCATGTGGCTTTTTACAGCAGAATTCGTTGTAAATGATTTATCACAGATTTCACAAACATAAGGTTTCTCCCTTAATGTTTAATTTTACTTCAGTCGAAGTTCTCAGAAATCAAGGGGCCCCTTCCTGGGGCTAACACTTTATCTCTATATGAGATACATAGATACCTGAGTATTCTATTAAAATTCTCTTTTATTTCTCAAGCATTGAGTTAGTAAAAAAGTTAAGAATAATTTCTTCTCTCCCCAACTGACCAGTCAATATGTCATAGTATATCTTTCTTGTGGTCTGTTGGTCTTACCGGATTCCAGGACAAGAATTCATCTAGTCTAGTGGAGTATCCAGCACGTGATGTTACTTGAGGTAACATCACTAGGAGAAGATGCACTATTCCTCGTACGAGGGGATCTTATTTGTGCTGCAGGTACTATGTAATTTGAATATTTGGTCAGGGTTTACTTGTAGGGGTAAGTATCCTCATGTCAGGTTGTCCTGACAAACCCTTGTACAGAGAGACCGAAGACACTCGAGGATAGTGTCTAGTAGGTAATTCAAACTCCCCCAGTGTGGGTTCGCATGTGTTCTTTTACATCATAAGTCCTTATAAATGATTTACTACAAATTTCACAAGAATAAGGTTTCTCCCCAGTGTGGGTTCGAATGTGGTTTTTTACATGATTATTTATTGCAAATGATTTACCACAAATTTCACAAGAATAAGGTTTCTCCCCAGTATGAGTTCGCATGTGTATTTTTATATGATTACTTATTGCAAATGATTTACCACAAATTTCACAAGAATAAGGTCTCTCTCTCTAGTGTGGGTTCGCATGTGTAGTTTTACATCATAACCCCTTAGAAATGATTTACCACAAATTTCACATGGGTAAGGTTTCTCCCCAGTGTGCGTTCGCATGTGTATTTTTACCTGATTACTTACTGCAAATGATCTACCACAAATTTCACAAGAATAAGGTTTCTCCCCAGTGTGGGTTCGCATGTGTATTTTTAATTGATGATTTTGAGCAAATGATTTACCACAAATTTCACAATAGGGTTTTTCTCCAGTATGAGAACGCCTGTGACATGTAACTTCATATTGAGTTGTAAAGGATTTACCACAAATTTCACAGTGATAAGACTTCTCCATTTTTTTGAAATTTTACTACAGAAATCAAGGGGCCTCTTCGTGAAGGTAACTCTATATGAGATACATAGATATCTGTCTATTCAATTTAACTTCTCCTTCACCTGTTAAATGTAAATGAAGCGACAAATATAATTGACCACTTTACTGTCATACTGTCTTTTTTATATATTTGTCTTTGAGCATTCTAGGACAATAATTCATCTAGTCTGGTGGAGAGTCCAGCTATGTGTTGTTATTTAAAGCAACATTACTGTGAGAAGGTTAACAATCTATCATATGAGTTAGTGTATCGTCGTCTCAAGGAGCTTACTTGGATATTAAATACTGTGTTGTTTTGAATATTTAGGGTTTTCTTATGGGGAAGTGTACTTAGGCCAGGTTTTCCTGGCAGACCCCTGTACAGAGAGACAGAAGACACCGAAGGATAGAGTCTAGTATGCATTGAAATTCTATGCTGTTTCATAGGTGCTCAGTGTTGAACCTCATATTTAATTTTAAAGTTGTTACTTTAAACAATGTGATTTCGCATATATGGGTTCGTGGGTGTAACTACAAATTATAAATGAGGCACTGAACATTTCAGAAGAATAAATTTTCTTTCACTGTGGTTTACTATGTCTCTGAAAAGTAGAAAATGTTAAATCATGCGCCATGAGTTTCATAAGTTATTTGTACTGTTCCCCCAGAGATCTCTTTTTGTCAGATGTTCGACAAATTTCATAAAGATAAATTTTCTTTCAAATAAAAAAATTCTCTTTTCAGATTATGTACAAATTTTACAAAATGGTTTCCCCAGAGAAGTAGCTTGAATGTGGTTTTTAAATACGTTTAGATTAAGTTGTAGACGATTTGGCAGAAACATAGAAAAACTCAAATATCTCACTATTTTAGTTCAATTAGTTCATAGAGATGTCTCTTTTTTTCAGCAGATGACATTCAAATACTTTAGTAGAATAACCTTTCTCTCCTTTATCTCATGTGTTTGAATGTATCTTTTTAAATCAAATTTTCTTTGAAATGATGAAATTAAAATCTCACATAAATGAGGCTTATTTCCATTGTGTCCGTGTTTAAATGAGATTTATTCTGGTGAATTCACACATTTCCTTCAGAAGACTAAGACTTCTATTCATGATATGTATAGGATATGTTTATTTTTCTCGACTGTGGCTGTTACCTGTGAATGAATAAGAGATTATATTTAACAATTTATCATTAATTAAAATGGCAGAACTCAATGTTTTTTTCTTAATTATATCAAATACTGAAATTTTTCCTCTTGCAACAGTTTAAAAAAATAAGAAGTTGTAAGATACAGGGCAGGTGATGCATATTACTTTTTTAATTGTAAACACTATTTAGCCATATGGTTGATAATTTCTCCAGGATTAGTCAGACCGTTAAAATTGTAAATAAAACCCAAGTTTGTTAAGTCTATTTACAAGTCAAGATTTTCGTAACGTGTGCAAACGATATGATCTTTCTTATTTTATAAACATACGAAATAGAATATGAGCAATATGGAATACAAAAATAAAAATAATAAGATTCAGAACAATTTAGTAGAACTTAAGTTGTTCCAAGACTTTCCTTACATAAGTAGAACTTAATCTGATTTACATAACTATTTACTAAACAGCAGAAGCACACATTTGACCGACTTACATTAAGGTGATCCATGTAGTATCTGATAAAGCAACTCTGATGTTCAAGTGTAATACATTATTACATTTCTTGATTCATAACTATCAGAGAAATAAGACAAGTTCATGAAACAAAGACATTACTAATCAGTCCGTTCTGATCAACTCAAAATATTTGAAAATTATTCCTTCATTTTTTAATGCATTTAAGTCTCTCTTCAATTTGTAGCTAGCATAAGTGTTGGTACCCTAGTTAGATTACTTTATTTAATATAGCTTTCACTATAATAGATAATGTGTATTACATTTATTTAGTATACACTAATTATCTCAAATGAAGAAATTAATTTAGCAACGTGTATACAAATAAAGTATTCGATTGTTTCAAATATTCAAATAAAAATACAATACATTTGTTGATAATTTACAAAAAGTTTAATATTATAATTGTTCCACTTTAAGAATTTTACGAGTATTTTTTCATAGCTGAAATAAAGTATTCGATTGTTTTAAATATTCAAAAGTATTTTTTCATATTTTTAATGATCACAAATAAGTAGAACAGATGACAAATATATGTCTGAACTAACAAAGTATTAAGATGAATACTACACAGATGAAAAATATATGTCTGAGCTAACAGAGTCTTCAGATGAATACTACACAGATGAAAAAATATATGTCTGAGCTAACAGAGTCTTCAGATGAATACTACACAGATGAAAAAATATATGTCTGAGCTAACAGAGTCTTCAGATGAATACTACACAGATGAAAAAATATATGTCTGAGCTAACATAGTCTTCAGATGAATACTACACAGATGAAAAAATATATGTCTGAGCTAACATAGTCTTCAGATGAATACTACACAGATGAAAAAATATATGTCTGAGCTAATAGAGTCTTAAGATGAATACTACACAGATGAAAAATATATGTCTGAGCTAACATAGTCTTCAGATGAATACTACACAGATGAAAAAATATATGTCTGAGCTAACAGAGTCTTCAGATGAATACTACACAGATGAAAAAATATATGTCTGAACTAACAGAGTCTTAAGATGAATACTACACAGATGAAAAAATATATGTCTGAGCTAACAATCTTCAGATGAATACTACACAGATGAAAAAAATACATGTCTGAGCTAACAGAGTCTTAAGATGAATACTACACAGATGTGAAAATATATATCTGAGCTAACAATCTTCAGATGAATACTACACAGATGTGAAAATATATGTCTGAGCTAACAAAGTCTTAAGATAGATACTACACAGATGAAAAAATATATGTCTGAGCTAACAGAGTCTAAAGATGAATACTACACAGATTAAAAAATATATGTCTGAGCTAACAAAGTCTTAAGATGAATACTACACAGATGAAAAAATATATGTCTGAGCTAACATAGTCTTCAGATTAATACTACACAGATGTGAAAATATATATCTGAGCTAACAATCTTCAGATGAATACTACACAGATGTGAAAATATATGTCTGAGCTAACAGTCTTAAGATGAATACTACACAGATGAAAAAATATATGTCTGAGCAAACAGAGTCTTCAGATGAATACTACACAGATGAAAAAATATATGTTTGAGCTAACATAGTCTTTAGATGAATACTACACAGATGAAAAAATATATGTCTGAGCTTACATAGTCTTCAGATGAATACTACACAGATGAAAACATATATGTCTGAGCTAACATAGTCTTCAGATGAATACTACACAGATGAAAAAATATATGTCTGAGCTAACATAGTCTTCAGATGAATACTACACAGATGAAAAAATATATGTCTGAGCTAACATAGTCTTCAGATGAATACTACACAGATGAAAAAATATATGTCTGAGCTAACATAGTCTTCAGATGAATACTACACAGATGAAAAAATATATGTCTGAGCTAACATAGTCTTCAGATGAATACTACACAGATGAAAAAATATATGTCTGAGCTAACAGAGTCTTCAGATTAATACTACACATATGAAAAAATATATGTCTGAGCTAACATAGTCTTCAGATGAATACTACACAGATAAAAAAATATATGTCTGAGCTAACATAGTCTTCAGATGAATACTACACAGATGAAAAAATATATGTCTGAGCTAACAGAGTCTTAAGATGAATACTACACAGATGAAAAAATATATGTCTAAGCTAACATAGTCTTCAGATGAATACTACACAGATGAAAAAATATATGTCTGAGCTAACAAAGTCTTAAGATGAATACTACACAGATGAAAAAATATGTCTGAGCTAACAGAGTCTTAAGATGAATATTACACAGATGAAAAAATATATGTCTGAGCTAACATCGTCTTCAGATGAATACTACACAGATGAAAAAATATGTCTGAGCTAACAGAGTCTTAAGATGAATACTACACAGATGAAAAAATATATGTCTGAGCTAACATAGTCTTCAGATGAATACTACACAGATGAAAAAAATATGTCTGAGCTAACAGAGTCTTAAGATGAATATTACACAGATGAAAAAATATATGTCTGAGCTAACAGAGTCTTCAGATGAATACTACACAGATGAAAAATATGTCTGAGCTAACAGAGTCTTAAGATGAATACTACACAGATAAAAAAATATATGTCTGAGCTAACAGAGTCTTAAGATGAATACTACACAGATGAAAAAATATATGTCTGAGCTAACAAAGTCTTCAGATGAATACTACACAGATGAAAAAATATATGTCTGAGCTAACAGAGTCTTCAGATGAATACTACAGAGAAGAGAAAAAATATATGTCTGAGCTAACAGAGTCTTCAGATGAATACTACACAGATGAAAAAATATATGTCTGAGCTAACATAGTCTTCAGATGAATACTACACAGATGAAAAAATATATGTCTGAGCTAACAGAGTCTTCAAATGAATACTACACAGATGAAAAAATATGTCTGAGCTAACAGAGTCTTCAGATGAATACTACACAGATGAAAAAATATATGTCTGTGCTAACATAGTCTTCAGATGAATACTACACAGATGAAAAAATATATGTCTGAGCTAACAGAGTCTTCAGATGAATACTACACAGATGAAAAAGTATATGTCTGAGCTAACAAAGTCTTCAGATGAATACTACACATATGAAAAAATATATGTCTGAGCTAACAGAGTCTTCAGATGAATACTACACAGATGAAAAAATATATGTCTGAGCTAACAGAGTCTTAAGATGAATACTACACAGATGAAAAAATATATGTCTGAGCTAACAAAGTCTTCAGATGAATACTACACAGATGAAAAAATATATGTCTGAGCTAACAGTCTTCAGATGAATACTACACAGATGAAAAAATATATGTCTGAGCTAACAAAGTCTTCAGATGAATACTACACAGATGAAAAAATATATGTCTGAGCTAACAAAGTCTTCAGATGAATACTACCCAGATGAAAAAATATATGTCTGAGCTAACAGAGTCTTCAGATGAATACTACACAGATGAAAAAATATATGTCTGAGCTAACAGAGTCTTAAGATGAATACTACACAGATGAAAAAATATATGTCTGAGCTAACAAAGTCTTCAGATGAATACTACACAGATGAAAAAATATATGTCTGAGCTAACAAAGTCTTCAGATGAATACTACCCAGATGAAAAAATATATGTCTGAGCTAACAAAGTCTTCAGATGAATACTACACAGATGAGAAAATATATATCTGAGCAAATAGAGTCTTAGGACAGATACTACACAGCATAGGAAAATATATGTCTGAGCTAACACAGTCTTAGGACAAATACTACAGAGAAGAGAAAAAATATGTCTGAGTGTTGCAATTTGGGGGGACAAAGTGATTCATAGTGGTAGGCAGTAGGCCACGAAGACGAGGAAGAAAAGAGAAGAAATAATGAGGTAAAACTTAATACACGTGCGACTTGCATTAAGATTTATTGCAAACTAAACAATTTGGCACCTAATTTAAATGTCACGTGTTAGTAGAGCGTAGTTATTTCATCACGTGATATTAAGTCACTGACCTCGTCACTATTCGACCAGGCAGGACTACTTTCACTTGATCAAATTCAACACTGAAATTATATGTCTGAGCGAACATAGCTTTAGGACGAATATTACACAGAAGAAAAAATATATGTCTAAGCTAACACAGTCTTGGGACGAATACTACACAGATGAGAAAATATAGGTCTGAGCTAACACAGTTTTACGACAAATACTACACAGAAAAAAATTTCTGAGCTAACACAGTCTTAGGATGAATAGTACACAGTAAAAATATGTCTGAGCTAACACAGTCTTAGGACGAATACTACACAGAAGAGAAAAATATATATCTGAACTAACATAGTCTTACAATACGCATGAGAACATATATAGCATTAGAAGTTTCTTTTTTTCTTTTTACTAATTGTTATTTTATCAACTCAGGTAAGTAGAAGTGTGTAAAAGAAACTCAAAACCGTTTGAGTTATGCAATTACTATCAGTGGTTCAAAGTTATACGAATTGGAAGTGCCAAAATTTGGGTTTTCATTAGAAATTTTTCATAATAATTCTTTTTAAATAGTTGGTCAAAATATGGACCTCATCATTGAAATAAATTCAGTAATTTCTCCTCGACTTATCTATTTAAAAGCTATTCTCATGAATCTTGGTGCCTTTATGAAAAATCATGTGATTTTCTGATTATGCAATTAGATTTTATGAATCTCTAACTTAAGCAATAAATTATAAATTAAATATGTGAATTACACAGTCTTTGAAACTGTCACATTGTATCATACAGATTGTGAGTTATTTCTAATATAGTTATAATTTCTTTGTACTTCAATACATAGTGTCAGTATTACAATATCTGTTTTAAAAGAATTTTGTAACTCAAGAAGAAAACCATTTTTAAATTACAAAAAAAATACCAAACAAAAATTGTATTTTTATTATATCTAAAAAAATATTACGTTAACACATAGATATTTGTAAAACATAAACAATGGTACAAAAGTTATTTTAGCAGCACAATTGGCCAATGAATTATGATTGTTCAAAATTTGTTGGAAATTAGAAGATTTGCCATCTTGTGTGATATTCATCTAGACACCAATTTACACGGTTTATAACTAGAAATGCAAGTGAAATATTCTTACAAAAGTAATCTTGTAGTTAATGAAAATTAATCATAATAGAGCCACTAATTATTAGATTAAATCAGTAAAAATATTGAACAAAATCCCATTACTTCTCACCCATGAGAAAACATGTAAAAATCACACAAAAGCACATCTTTTGCTGTTCACATGAGTTTCATATCAACAGTTAATGTACTGCAACTTCTTAATATGATTCATAGCACATTAGAGATCTGGCTAGATTTTTCTTTTGAGACTAAATCAATAAAAATATTCACATTTTTATCATGTAAAAACAAACCAAAACACAATTTGATAAAAAGGCAAAAATAGATTAAAAAATAAGTCAAAAGTAAAAATTACTGAAATTGCTGTAAAACAGAATCTACTGGAGGTACAATCTTGAAACTTTGTAACTTTATAAATTCTGGGATGACAAATTCATAAAATGTGTGTCTTCTCTATATTATCAAAGGTTAGTTTCATAGATATATTTTAACTGGGGTGAACTTAGTTTTTAAACTCACGAAAAAAGGTTGGCCAATAATAAAAGTAATAAATTTGTTAAAAAAAGGAATCACGAGTTTTTATTTTAGGCCAATACTTATTGTAAAGTTTTTAACTTAAAAAATTTGAAAATGAGTAGAAATACTTTTTTAACTTCTGCTTACTGATCCATAGTGGAAAGATTGTTTATAGATGTCTACAACAATAAATATACTTGGAACATTCTGAATCTTACCATTACTTAAAATTGCATCTATATACAGATGTAGACTCCACATTTGCAAAATCATCTGACAATGGCCATCGGAAATAATCGGTTCTTGGTTTTACTTAAAAATCTTATTGTTGCACCGGATTGAGATATAAAAATAAATTTGCAAATTAAAAAGTTGGTGTCATTATATACAGCAACCTGGTAAGTAAAAATATCCTGAAATGGTTCTTCATCAGAAATTATTTAAATGTTCAGCAGATTCACGGAGTGACTTTTCTTTCTTTCTTCTTCTCAAGTGGTCAGTGAGTGCAGCTGCCAGCTGAACCTTATTTCCACTGGTGTTGATATTGAAACCTAAGACAACCGTGAGATATTTTAATTGGTCTTTTAGCGCTTCCAATCAACTTCCTGAAACCAAGTGTATCTCTTTAACAGACTTTAAAGGACACCAAACTTGATAACAGATTGAGTGATGATTCTCCATTTCTCAGCAGCAGATTGACATTCCTTTTAATTCTTTTGACTTTCATTTTGTATAATCTTTTCTTGGATGCAGAGTTTCACAAATACTTTTTGTTGGTTGTGTCTTTGTCGAAGATGTTTTGGATACTTTCTTGATATGCTAAGAATGGACGTGTCCTCAGTTGATGATATTCCTCACAACAAAGTTGCTTCCATATTTGCAGTTAGTCGATCGTGTAGCGATGCATATACTCTTGTTTGCATGCTAAAATCTAAATCTCCAAAGGCATGCTCACCTGACAGATTTGTTAGAGGGCAACTCTTCAAAGCAACTCTTGTCACCTGATCCACATCTCTTCAAAAGGTCATGCATAATGAGATACTAAAAATGACTTTGTACTTTGATAAACGGTGGCCGATTAGGACATACAAATGCATAATCAACTTGCGATAGCTCATTTCAACCAACGATTTTCATGGCAAATAAGACCCTAACTGAGAGTTCATCATGAAAACTCCTTGGCCTAACTTTCACAGATAACATGAATTGGAATAAATACATTGAAGACATTGCCAGGGCTGCTGCAAAGAAGGTGGGCTCCCTCAACCGTGCTAGTAAACTTCTCACACCTGACATTATCCTATATCTCTACAAAAACACCATCTGCCCATGCATCGAGTATTGTTGCAACATCTGGGCTGAGGCATCATCCATTTGTCTGTCCCTTTTAGAAAAGGTCCAAAAAAGAGTCGCCAACTTAATATCTCCCTCAGTATCCACCAAGCTCCAGCACCTGTCCGATCGCTGCAATGTTGCTTCATTGTGCCTGTTTTACAAGTACTTCAATGGATTGTGCTCTGATGAACTTGCTGCTCTGATGCTCGCACGACGTAAATTCACTAGAGCAACCCGTCAATCTGCCAAATCCCATCCATTCACTGTGGAGGTCCCCAGATGCTGAA